>OX451218.1:136152314-136729814 GCA_949628195.1 Phasia obesa | reverse complement strand
GAATTTTTTACAAGAGGTGTATTACTATGGCTGCCGTAACAAATAGTAAGAATTAAAGGGTGTTCCGATAGAGACGATTTGCATGTATATGGCCTCTGTTTTGAACGATTATAGGTAGACTCTTGAAATTTTTACCGCTGGTGTATTACTATTGCCGCTGTAACAAATAGTAAAAATTAAAGGGTGTTCCGATAGTGACATGACTTTCATGAATATGCCCATATTTTTCAACCATAATAGGTAGACTATTGAAATTTTCACAGATAGTATATTACTATGACCCCTATAAAAAAAAATTAAAGGGTTTTCCGACAGTGACGTAATTTGCATGTATAACGCCTTATTTTTTGAACCGCAATAGTTAGGCTCTTGAAATTTTTATAGAAGTTGTGTTGCCACGGCCACTATAAAAATTATTTAAAAAATTAAAGGGTGTTCCGTCAGTGACATGTTTTTCACGAATATTATCTTATTTTTTGAACCGACTTAGGTAGGCTCCTGATACTTTTATGGAAAGTGTATTACCATGGCCGCGATAACAATTACTAAAATTTAAAGAGTCTTCCAACAGTGATGCAATTTTTGCGAATATCACTTTAAGATTTTAAACGTAAATTTATACACAGTATCTAAATTTATGTTAGCTATATTATATAAAAAAATAAAAATTAAACAGTTTTGCGCAAGTGACAAATATTTACGTATGATTTTAGCCTAATTTTGGAAGACGGAACGAGTAAAAACTTTAAATATACGCAGATTTATATAAATTTGTTATCTATACCAAGCACAATTAATAAAACATTTAAAATGTACTTTTTAAATACCCCTTTAAAGGTAGTTTTTTAAATAGTGTTTATTTTTAATAATTCTTGCAAAAAAACCGACTTCAAAACAGATAGAAGGGCACCAATTCTAAACTATAAATGTAAGAAGAAATATGTAAGAATTATAATGTGAATGTCAAGCCTCTCCCTATTACTGTTCAAAAGTTAAGCTATTTTCACCAGCATCTTTTATGGGGACACCATTCAAGCCCCTGTCTATAACGATTTCAAAGATACGAGTCACATAGATCAAATAACATCTCCTATTGGGACACCCTTTAATTTACAATTTTAAATTAAAGACCTATTGTTATAGATGAATTGGCCGCAAAGACTCTTTGTAAATTTCAACTGTCTGTCTATAACGGTTCAAAAGTTTGGCCATATATATCAAATTACATGAACTATTGGGACACCCTTTACATTATAATTCCAAATATTTATAATTGTTATTATACCAGTCGTGGATATTCTGCCTAATTTTCAAGTGTTTGTGTTTAACGGTTTAGTCGAATTGATAACCTCCTCTTTTTTGGAGTCAGTTAAAAAGGTACTTTTTTAAAAATATACATTATTTTCTAAAAGGTACCTTTTGTAAAGACACTTGTTTTTAGGGTACATTATTAAAAGCTAGTTTAGTAAAATATCTTTTTGTAAATACCTTTTTAAAGGTACTTTTTTTAAAAACTGTCTTATTAAAAAGGTACTTTTTTGAAAAAATGTACTTTTCTAAAAAATAATTTTTTATACATACATAGATATGTACATATTTATTTTTAAATATTTTTTACCATTTAAAAGATTTTTTCTACGTTCCTTTCTTAGAACGTTTAAAAAAAGATTCTTCTTAAAGAAGAGTCTGTAAAAGGCATTAAAGGCTTAAAATATTGTATAGGGTGGCACAAGAGTAATGTCATAATGTGAATGTGCTATAATTTTTGCAAAGGCCGTTAAAATGTCATTGAGCTTTGACAACCAACAGTAGAGCAATATGTTTACACCTAAAGAACATGGAATTATTGCTAATTCTTTGATCAAGTTCTGGGATAAGTCGTTCAAAATGACTTCTATACAAAAAAAGAAAAGATTTTCCAACTCTGATCGCATAAAGAAAAATATTTTATGGTTTTTTTTTCAGAAGATTACCAAATCGTAGACTTGTCAAAAAGTCTGTTACACACATACACTTCCTCTAACCCTCACTGTCATACCCTTTGAGCACACATGCCATTTTTGACAGATCTAACGACTAAAGATGATAGTGATTCATGGCTTGTACTCGTAGTAATGCGAATAAATAATGATCTAGAGAAACTAAGGAAGAAACAAAAAACTATTTCAGTTATTTTAATTAAATTGAATTTATCTTTAGCTGGTATTTTTTCCTTTTTTTGCTTTTGTTTTTGTTGTGTAAATACAGGTACTACAAGTCAATTCGCATTAAAATTGGTAAGAATTTTCATATGAAGTTTTAATGTTAAATTAAGTTTAAATCATCATATCCTGATCTCATTTATTTCACTTGTTTTTTCATTTTTAATTTGTGTTTAAGTTTTATTTGTAACAACAATTTCCTTCTTTAAACTGACATTTACTGGTTACTTTTTGTTTCGTTATTATTGGAATGATGATATGGAAGAGGCATGCATGGATGGTATGGTTAAGGTGCGCAAACAGCAGCAACAACAACAACAAAAGACTAGCAATTTGCTATATTTTTTTGTTTAGCTATATTGCAAGAAGAAGATCACAAGAACAAGAAACTCATACGCGAAATGAGCATTTTATATGTAATTAGTGAAGACACATTACTACTGCCTTATTTTTTTTATTTATTTTTGTTTGTTTGCCGCTAAACTATGGCCACTATGGCAAGTGAATGGTAGGTAGTAGAATACTACTTCTTCTTTAGCATTTTCATTTTCATTATCATTATCATCATCTCATGCTCATTATTATGTTCCGCTTCTTTTGGTTCGTTTATGTCACTTGAGGAATTTTAATGATCTCCAATTGTGTGGTGGTGCTTCTGCGGCTGTTGATGTGATGCTCTCGGTGTTGTGTGTAGGAAGAAACCATAATGACATTGATGTTTTGCTCGCCTTTTTTCAGTTTTATACGTTTCATTTTGTTAAATGAAGTCTGGTTTAGTTTTGAAAATTAAATGAAAAAAATTGCATATGTTTTGTAGTCGTAAGTGAGCAGGGAAGAGTTCGAGTATTTACGAATAAATAGCAAGAAATACAATTTATGTTCGTAATTTAATGTTTAAAAAATGAAACATACAATTGACACTATGGCTTGGTATTCACAAAAATAAATATGGTAAATATATATTATTTAAAGGTTTGGCTATAAACATGAAACCATGCTGAGGTACTTACAGTTACCTCAGCATAGTCCCGATCCACACTTGTTTTTTTTTTGAAACATTGAAAGATTTTTTAAATTCTAATTTAAAGCTGCATTCGTGTCCATACTTCAAAAATTGTGTTTCTGACGACTATATACTTTGATACAGTCATCCTCATGTCGAAAAGAGCAGATAACAACAACAATATAGAGTCGCAGCAGAGTTTCAAGTACATGAAACATCGTACTCGCTGCCATTTTTCTTTCCTCTCCTAATAACAAAAAAATGTCTTGCAGAAACAAGAATTAGAAGTGTTGAACGCAAGGCGAATTAATAACAGGTGTGAGCAGTAGAGCAACAACTACAACAAAACAACTACTTTGACATTAGATTAGCAGATATGAACCAATGTATTTTTGACAAGGTATTAGCAAAAAAACGAGAGCAAAAAACAATCAGCTGGGCTATCAACTCCACCTGGTATAAATTCGCCTTGGTTGAACGGGACATAGTGTCGATTATTTCTTGTACGGTTTTGGGGGAGCCAATTGAAATGATGAATCGAAAACAAGTTCCCTAATCCAAATAACGATATCTTAAGATCAACTACAAAATGAATTTTATTTCATATTTAACATATTTAATTATGCCTCCGTCTACACTAGACATAAAATGATAAACATTAACACTGACATCATGCTAGTATTAAGTACAGACTGCTCATGTTAATGTTTTTTCCAAGTCTTAACATGGTTGTTAAAACATTTGTTATAAAAACTCTTTTATAAAATGACAATGACATTGTTGTTGTTTTATTTTAGGTTGATAGCATTATTTTCAAAGAGCGCCATCTGTTGATCAACCGTTCTGCTACTATTTGATGTGCAATAAGCGTTTAAACAACATTGTTGGAAAACAAAAAATCAACAACTTTAAACTCTAATCTGGCCAATGATTACAAACAACAAAAAATTATGTTTAAATAGAAAATGACACAAACACGTATTCGCCACCTGTAACAACATGCACAAATTAATTCCGGCGTCATGTTTATGTTTTGCTCAAATTGATGGCTAGTGAAGCCGTATTCTTTGGCAGTCTTAACCCGCCGTCTATATCAGCCATCAACATGTCTTAACAAAAGCTAAACTTTATATAAAACAAGTAAGAGTCCTATATTCGGCCGTGCCGAATGTTGTATACCCTTCACGACAGTGATTTTCATACACGGAATGACAAAGTTATATATGTATACCCTTTCTACATGCGGTGAAGGCTATAAAAACATGTTACTCTATATATGTACATATATTCTTAATATTAAAGATATGTTATGTTACACTCATGATTTTCATAGAAATATTGAAATTGTTTTTTTATATATTTCGAAAATTGTTTGTAAAAATTTTTTATAAAAATAATTTTTTGTAAAATTTTATTTGAAAATTTTTTAGAATGTTTTTTTCGTAAAATTTTCTCTAAATATATCTTTTGGAAAATTTTTGTAAATACTTTTTCAATATTTTTTTTTTTTTTTTGTAATATTGTTCAATTTTTTTAAAATTTGTTTAATTTTTAAAAAAAAAATTGTTCAATAAAATGGAAACAATTAAAAAAATTTTTTTTAAATTTTTTTAAAAAAATTAAACGAATTTTTTTTAATTGTTTCAATTTTATTGAACAATTTTTTTTTTATTTACGACCCTCCTGCAATCTATATTGTGGTCAAACTAATGCAAAAAATTCCTTAAAAAAATTTCCTCTTACTGACACCCCTATGTGCCTTTTAACTGCTCCTGGTTACCAGTGGCACCCTGTGGGTCCATTGGCTACTTCTATGTTTATCGCTTTAATACAAATTAAAATAGAAAAATCCTACCGACCTAAAAACAAAAATCGCCCCTCGCAGGGTTTTTTGATCCCCCGAGATCTGTGTGCCTACCATGCACTCTACTGGTCACGGTCTAATATTTATTTAACAAAAAAAAAGCAAAAGAGAACCATTACAACCGAAAGAAAATAAAAATCTAAAAAAATGTTAAAAAAATATAGGTAGGCGTGGTTTTTTGCCCTCTGCCTCGAATTGAGTGGTCTGCTGTTGCTAAATTTTCAAATTTTCAAAACTATGTCTGGCAGATTGATGTGCTTAAATTTTATGCATCTCTTCGGGTGGCTTGGCAAAGTTTCAACCCGAACACAGACGGGAATCGTTAAATCAACTTCTTTATTTATGTATAAGAATCCAGAATTTATATCCTTTATGGGGTCGATAATTAATATTGTAGAAATCACACACGGCATGATATACTGATATATAGCCTTCTAACTGCGTTGAAGGGTATAAAAAATCAGTATTAAAAATAATGTTTTTTATATGTATGTAGTTCGTCTTATGTTAAGACAAATTCATGTCTGCTGTAGAAGGCCGATAACAACTAAAAACTTGTACAAATTAGATGTCATAACAGGTATGTCCAACTTTTACCTCGATTATCTCAAACTATACTTTTGAACTAAAAACTTCATAAATTCATCGATTTCTTATCTTTTTGGGTGATTTTCTTATGCGTTTTGTCCAGAATTTTGGGCTTCATCGAAAAACATCGAATACTCAATTTCTACCTTTGGAAATATAAGATCCTTTTCAGCTTTTGTCACATACATATAATGATGAGTATTGATTTTTAACCGACTTCAAAAAAAAGGAGGTTATCAATTCGTCTGAATGTTGCTTTTTTATGTTTGTGCCCGCAGAACTCAGTCATTTCTGAACCGGTTTTAAAAATTTTTTCTTTATTAAAAAGGAAATGCTTACAGATTGGTCCCATTTTAAAAGAAGTTCAGAATTTTGAAAATTAAAGTGTGTCCCCATACAACATACGTGTTTTTTACGTGTATTATGAACCGTAAAGAGCACCCTTTTAAAATTTAAAAAACTGCATATCACTATAGCTGCAAATAACAAAAATTAATAAAAAAAATAAACTTAAAAATTAAAGGGTGTTCCCATATGTGACGTCAATTTAAATATATGAACCATTTGAACCATTGTAGACAATCACTTGAAAATTGGACAGAATGTCCAATATTTATAATCAGAAATTAAATATTTATAATTATAAGTTAAAGGGTGTCCCAATAGTTGATATAATTTGATGTAATTTTGAACCGTAACAGAGAGACGGTTGAAATTTACAAAAAACCTGTATATGAATCTCCACTACTATGTCCCGTATAATAACATTTATAAATATTTAAAGTTATAAAGGGTGTCCCAATAGTTGATGTAAGTTGATGCCTATGGCCAAACTTTTGAACCGTTTTAGACAGACATTTGAAATTTGCAAAGAATCTGTCCTTTAAAATAAGTGTTTAATTTAAAATTTTACACTAAAGGGTGTCCCCTAGGTGATATTGTTTAACCTATATGGCCATATCTTTGGAACCGTTACTTTTATTGCTGTGTCAGTAATAATAAGTGTAAAAAAATAAAGGGTGTCCTCATACCTGAGGTAATTTGTCGTATATGGCTTTATCTGCTGAACCGTTATGGATAGACATTTGAATGTACAGAACGTATATTACTATGTCCGTTAGAGCAACAAGTATAAAAGAATATGATTTGAGTACTATTTCTTACAGATTACTTCCTTTTAAATTTTTAGTTAAGAATTGATGCACATATATTTGTTTTGTAGTCGGTTTTTTTTACAAGAATTATAATAAATCGAATAGTAAACGATTCTAATAAAATTTTTAATAAATTTTTTTCCTATCTCTCCCATTGTGCATTTGAAAAGGATTCTGATTTAATTTTTATATAACGAGTGATTTTTTAAGAGCTTGAGAACTTTTTTTTTTAAAAAAACGCATAAAATTTGCAAAATCTCATCGGTTCTTTATTTGAAACGTTAGATTGGTCCATGACATTTACTTTTTGAAGATAATTTCATTTAAATGTTGACCGCGGCTGCGTCTTAGGTGGTCCATTCGGAAAGTCCAATTTTGGGCAACTTTTTCGAGCATTTCGGCCGGAATAGCCCGAATTTCTTCGGAAATGTTGTCTTCCAAAGCTGGAATAGTTGCTGGCTTATCTCTATAGACTTTAGACTTGACGTAGCCCCACAAAAAATAGTCTAAAGACGTCAAATCGCATGATCTTGGTGGCCAACTTACCGGTCCATTTCTTGAGATGAATTGTTCTCCGAAGTTTTCCCTCAAAATGGCCATAGAATCGCGAGCTGTGTGGCATGTAGCGCCATCTTGTTGAAACCACATGTCAACCAAGTTCAGTTGTTCCATTTTTGGCAACAAAAAGTTTGTTAGCATCGAACGATAGCGATCCCCATTCACCGTAACGTTGCGTCCAACAGCATCTTTGAAAAAATACGGTCCAATGATTCCACCAGCGTACAAACCACACCAAACAGTGCATTTTTCGGGATGCATGGGCAGTTCTTGAACGGCTTCTGGTTGCTCTTCACTCCAAATGCGGCAATTTTGCTTATTTACGTAGCCATTCAACCAGAAATGAGCCTCATCGCTGAACAAAATTTGTCACATTTGAACATTTCGAACCGAACACTGATTTTGGTAATAAAATTCAATGATTTGCAAGCGTTGCTCGTTAGTAAGTCTATTCATGATGAAATGTCAAAGCATACTGAGCATCTTTCTCTTTGGCACCATGTCTGAAATCTCACGTGATCTGTCAAATACTAATGCATGAAAATCCTAACCTCAAAAAAATCACCCATTATACATATATACGTATACATATATATACATATAAACTTTTTTTTTGTTGCTGCTTGTCTATTCATACTTACGCTTTAGCAAATCGTAAAACAACAAAGTTCTTAATGAGTTTAGAAATGTTTGTTTGGAGTCAGATTAGTTTCCTATTTAGTTTATGTCAACAGTATTAGCAGGTTATTGTTGTTGTGGTTGCTAATGCTGCTGCTGCTGCATGTTTTCTTAACTCATTAAATCTTTCTATCCATGTCTATTTTTCTTGGATCTGAGATTGTCTAAATTTTTTTTTATTCCTTTTTTTTCATCCTATAAAACAGAATAATGAACAATTTTATGGCTATGAAAAAAACAATTAAAATATTTAATTTGCATCATTCTACATTACAGCAGCAACAGCAACAACAACAACAGCAAGAAAAGCTGTGTAGCTAAATTGCACAAACATTGAGAATTGAACAGAAAAACTACAAACTTATAAATTAATTAAAAGATTTGCCATCGTTGGCAGTCAGTTGAGTTGAGTTATTTTACATACTCGCTCGTCGTCGTACATATTTATTTTATTTATTTATTTATTGTATAAATCTGTGTTGTTTTTTTTTTTTTGTCTTTCTTCTCATATAATTAAAATAGAAAAACTAACTAATTAGCGTTTTTTTTTGCCTTCTTAAAATGTTGTTAAAAAAAAAATCGCACGACTTGCAAACGATCGAGTGAGTCCAACCACTCTGTCATACACGGCATACACACGCACAAACACATGTTAGTCAGCTTGTCAGTCTTTCGAGTCTTTGCTGTTGCCGTTTATGTCTGTCCCTTTTTTAGACACTCACCACTGCCTACGTACGTTTGGCGTTAAGTGTAGTATATTTTCATTAAAATAATTTTAATTAAAATGTTTTTATATTTACTTATTCCATTTGCTTCACACACACAAGCACTTAATAGCGTATGTGTGTGTGTGTGTGTCTGGCTGTGCGATTAAACAATAAAAGTAGAGGCAGGCAGAACAAAAAAAAATGCTACAACCACGGCAAGAGATTGATTTATTAATTCATCGAAGAAACAACAAAAAACAACAACAACTGCATTAATAAGAGTTGCCATATAATTTATTAAGGGCGGTTTACATTATCACACAAGTCGTACGACATGTCAAATCTTTCAGTAAAATAGCACGAATGGTATAGTCTAAACATAATATGCAATGAATCTTTGAGACACCGGAAATTTGATAGTCGCATGGATCTCTTTATTTTTTTTTTTTAATTTTTTACAAAACCATCGCACTTCATCAAATCAATCAGGAATGCATTTTTCTAAGTGTTGACAACTTTTCAAGGAAAAGTCGCGTCAAAATTACCAGCTAGATGTAGCACAGAAAAACTCAGCTGGCATTGCCGATATTTTTGTAAGCAATCCAAAAAAAACTAAAAATAGCTGTTTTCATTTTGCTGTGTTTTAAGCTCAAGGCGATTTCATGCCAGGTGAAAGCACTACGGCAACAACTACAACAAAACCAGAACTTTGACATTCTACTAGCATGTATGTATAAAATAATGTATTTTTGACAAGACATTAGCAATAAAGGAGAGCAAAAACTAATCAGCTGGGCTATGGCATCCACCTGGTATGGATTCGCCTTGTTTACTCTACACCAAAGGTGGAAATGCAAAAAATCAGTCGTAAGATTTTTACTCTCATTTCCTAAACACGAATTAAATTTGGTTTCCAGACAAGTCGCTACATCAAAACCTCCCTTTAGATTAAAAAAAAAGCCCTAATTCATAATAAAACCTTTTGATCAATTAGAGTTTTATGCAACAAACTTTATATGGAATTTAATATGAATAGTTTCTAAAGGCCGTTTCACACTGTAATACAACCCAGCAAAAAAAATATTGTTTACCTGGAAGCAGGTTTGTAAGACAGAGAGAAATATACTCTCCCTTACCAACCACTTTAGGAAGGCGTAATTTTTGTTTACCAATTGGTAAATCTCTTCGCTTCACTAAATATTAGCTTCTTTCAAACCAACTTGGAAGCAGCTACATCATGTCTCTTCTATGCACACTATTTGAACACAATATCAACTAAACTACACAGATTTAATATTCCGTTATCTTACTTAATATTTGCTATTCAAATTTTTTTCTTTGTTTAGAACGGGTCGTAAAAAAGCAAAATCAAATCGAGAATTTTATAAAAAAAAAATAATTATTTGCTTACATACCTGAATCTTCGTAAGCGAGAGAGGATGCAGTTTTTTTTAGAAATAAATATACATTTCTGCCTTACTCGAATACGCTTATGAAATGCGCTTATGGGAACCGCTTTTGGAAGACATAAGTTTTATTTTACTGCTTACTAAAAACCCATAATTTTTGGCTGGGAAGTATTAATACTTTTGAATAAAATGCAACCCTGATCTAATCTCTGTCAGGATTTCATTTTACTCAAAAATGTTAACACTTGTATTATAGTGTGAAGCGGCCTTTAAGCATCATTTGTGTAGATGGTAGTTATTAGTCTGTAATTTCTGCGATTTTATAGACGGCATTTAGATTATGATTTTTTATCTGTTTCGTTTGAAGAGGATTCGGGTAGAGAATCAAGAGGTTAGATAAAAGACATAATGTGTATTTTGTATGATTTTTTCACATTTCCTTTTTAGGATTTCGTACCGAGAGAGTAAAATATAAACAAATTTGTTTTGAAAGAGATTTGTTTGTTAATTTAAAATATAGTACTGTATTTAAAGCTCCAAAGCCTCAAAATTAAATTAATTTGTATTAATTAAATAACACAATTAAAAATAAAAATAATAAAATGTCTGTTTTACATTATCCCGCTGCTTCGGGAATAACAATTTTCTCATTAAATTTAATTGGTAACTCTTTGACCAGGCATGTAAAATTGAAATTGTAAAATTGTACTATGTACCATGATTTTATTCATGTTTTTATATAACTTCATTTTTATACAATTGCATTACGACAGACAAGTTTGTGCCAATAATACGAAAATGTGGGAATTTCTACATTTAAAATCAACATCTTAAACAAAAAGAACGTGAAATTATTAAAATTAAATTAATATTTATCTGAGAAATTTTGTAGTACTTACGAAGTCAATAGAATAACCTAGGCCGGCCCTAGGCGGTATGTTGAACATACCACTACTACACATAACACTTCAACTGAAAGCGTGTAGTAGCGCTTTTCGGCTACTGGATATATCGCCAGTAAAATCCTTAATCCTTGTGTGACATCTGCGCATTTATCGGATTTCTTTAACGACACTTGTCTTAGGGTATCTAACAATATTCAACTGACACTCTTGTTGGACAAGAATTTTGACATCCTTAGAGCCTAGTGAGCCGACCGTAACCTAAAGGAATGTAACACATGAAAATTGTTCTTGGTTGAGATTGTAACACAGGAAAGTTGTTGTCTTTTATTTCTCTCTTGCTCTCTTTTTGCTCTTTCTTGTATTTTTTTAATGTTGTGGGCAGCGATGTAAGCCAATCTATTAAAAATAGATTAGCTTACAGTTGATCGAGTCATTGAAAAACAAAGCATAAACGAAAGCAAGAGCCTCAAAAAACAATAATTTTCATGTGTTACGTTCCGCTAAAGTAACGGTCGGCTAATTAGGCCTTAATTTCCTATTTCCCTTGCGGTATTTTGCTATTTCTCTCCCATAGGGCGCCTTCCCAGGTGGTGGATAGGGGAACATGCGACAGATATGTCGAATACCGCAAAAATAAAATATGCGGGGCGAACCAAATACGCAAACGTAGCATCTGTACTCGTATCGAGCGGCTACAAAAGGCGTATGTTTCCAAAAGAACGGCCTGTGTGCCTAAAATATCGCAGAAACGCAGCCTTATTAGATACCAGTTTTTATACCATCAGTTCAAACTACCAAAGCATTGAGTCTGCACCACCTACCATAGCAGGTAGCATTCACATCTGATTTGAAGGTGCAAAGCCATGTTTAGAAATTATTATACCTACAATTAAAACCTCAACAAATCTCAGATTTAAGGCCCCGAAGATTCCCGATGGGATTTGTTGGGACAATAAGATTGGTGGCAGCACAATGTAGCAGAGCACATCTGGTTAACTGACGGCTTCAAACAGGATAATGGTGACAGAAGTTTATGCCATTCTCATCTGTGCCAGGGAATGTTTAAGATTAAAAGTATAAAATATATAAGATATCGGACAGCCGAAAAGTTCTAAAGGCAACCTTATTTGAGCTAAAATCTGGGGTAGTCATGATTGTGCGGCATCTCTTAACGAACTAGGTTCCCACAACAGATTGGTCAGGTCATGTTGGCAATGAGCAGGCACACTGTCTAGCCAACATAGAGATTCGACGTAGATTTATAGGACCAGAACCCTTCTGACTTTCTTTCTTTGGCATATCCAAAGGTTATGCTAAAAAAAAACTGAATCCTGGCGTCAAAACAGAGTTTTTTCGTCATTGCGAAGCTCTAACAGGGCTCAGGCAAGCCTAACGTTTTTTCAAGTAAATCTTCGTGTACATCCCCAAGTATACTATCACTCTATAAGAGTAACACAAAGCTACATTCGGCATAATTTACGGAATATTGTGATCTTCGTTACCATCAATTCTGTTTAGGAAATACTAAGATCAAAACTGGCAATGATGCAACTTCGGAACACGTACTTGATAAGTTGGGCTCTGGTAGAACCAACTTCCTAGGAGGCTTTCTACTGCTCCAGGCGATGTGAATGATATGACACTGTAAAAAATTATTGACTTTAGGACTTATTGGCCTAGGACTTGTTCGCTAACACATAAAGGCTGTACATAAAAGCTTTGGGTAGCGGTATTTACTAATAATACTCCTGACATTTTTCTCTTCCAAATGTTGATTGAAAAACTGCAATAGTACTAAACTTTCCATCCTTGGCATAAACAAAAATATTGAACCAAAAAGCACTTAAAGCAAAATCAACCCACCACGCCAACAATAATGAAAGAATACATATTATTTTGTTGTTATTGTTGTTGGCAATGGTAAATATTTATTATGGATTTAGGGAGACGCAGCAAGTGAGGTGTGATCACACCGAGAAGATCATTCATATTTATTTTTTGCTTTATCTTTTTTTTTCTTATTGCCTCAAATAAATTAAAAAATCATAAAAATTACTTATTAATTATAATAAACTGAATTTAAAATACCTGCAACATTTAGATTAAGAAGATTTCAGAATAAATGAGGAAAATAAAATTTAATTAATTATTTAATTAAAAATAAAACATACGGCTTAATTAAATGCAGTTTATTAATAAATAATTGTTTAACGTTTGCAACGCTAGAACAATTAATGAATTAAAAACAAAACTATTATTAATAAGTAAACAAACTTGTAATTATTTCTTTATTATTTTCTATTTAATTTTGTAAAGACGCTGAGATATGGCCAACCTACAACCTGCCTGCCAGCGATTCAGTCAGCCAACCAGACCTACAGACATTAATTATTTTTTAATTGCATTAAAATTTAATTGAATATTCAATATTTGCATTGAAACGTAGCTTTAATGATCACATTATGTGCTGCCCACCATAACACCACCACCACCACCAGTTGCAACTAATTAAGCATCTTTTCTTATTTTTGTTGCTGTTGTCATTTTATTATAGATTTAATAAGGAAAATATAAATAAAGCACAATCGTCATGTTTTTTTTTTCTATTAATAAATAAATAATTAAATTTAGTAATAAACATGTTTTCGCTTTTTTTTTTGTTTCACTTGTGAGTTTTGTTTATTTTATTTGTTAATTAAAATCTGTTAACAATTAACAATTCGAAAAATATAAATAATTAAGCAAAACGAAAGCAATGCAAAATTATTGTAAAAACAGTAAAATATAAATAAACGACTCCTCCTTGTCATAGAAAAACTATAATTTTGTACAAAGTGATAATTGAAGAGATCTTTTAAATGATTATTTGTAAAACATGATCATGAATGGAACATGAGCATTAAAATTTTATTGCATAGTTATTTACCCCGGGAATAATTATTCCCATAAAAAAGCACCCAAATGTTCTATCTTGAATGACTCCAATAACAAATTTACTTGTGTTTCACGGTAGAAATGATTCACAATAGAATTTTTGGGAGTTTTTCATGGGAATAATTATTCGCGAGTGATTATTAATGTATGTATAGGGGATTTCGAAGCAAACTACTTTCTTAATAAGTCCCGTTCATTCCGTCATCAATAATTATAGGCAACTGATTTGTATTTTTAGTGATTTCAGACTGTCGACTGGTAACTGTCGGCCTTCTTTCTTATCACAGAGTCTCTGGTAATAGCCAACATTTGTCCAAGGCTTATTTCTTCTTTGCCATCCACATTTAACAAGTTTGTGACCATGGTCCTTAGTCTTATGCTAGCCAGTGCTGGATATTCACATACAATGTGCGCTACCGTTTCACAGCCACTTCCAGGCGCATTCTGCCATTATCATCTTCTTCGATTTTTATCTTGGCTATAGGATACTTGATGTTTCCATGACCGGGGGGTTTTGGTCAACAGAAATTCACAGCAGATACTCTTTTTTCAACTTGGTCTGCTGCTTCATTCCCGAAATTCCCATTTCCCAATTTTTCCATAAAATTCATCCCAAGCAAAGCGTAGTATATTTTTGCCTAGAAGACTTTGTAAATCTTCAAAAGTAATTTTGGGTTAAGAGAGCCCACATGTGTTTGACGAAAAACAAAGTATCACTCTTTGGCATCATTGGCCAATAATTCTGCGATGAGAGGGGGCTGGTCAAACAGCTAATTTTACTGGTGCTTGATATCGCGATATGACAACATATTTCTTCAGCCCAAAATTAATGACAAAGACATGAGCTCGGCGTGAGTCATTTTTTGGTCCAGCACGCTCAAGTTTCGACGGTCAGAAATGGTCCTCTAAATCATGTTATTTCAGACCAATGGCTTTCAAATAAACCGCTCCCACAGAGGGACTCTATCAATAAAAAGTAGGTGATTTTTCGTTACCAGTTCCACTAACAGAGTGACAATTTATAGGAAAATTCTTACGAATACATTGCTGAACAACAGCAAAGCATTTCTGGAATTTTTTTTTCAAATTATCATTAAATATACTGTCAAGCGATTATTAGATCTGGTAACTCTATTAATATTTTTTTGATAAATATGCAGAACTGAAGGATTTGAACAGAAAATGGCTCGTAATGGACAAGTATAATTTAAGGTTATGCTACGTAGCTTATCATGAGTAACTGTCATTTAAACGTCGAGGGGAAGGAGATCGTTTGTTAACTAGCGATGTTGGATTCTGTAATGAACTCTGAATTGTGAGTCAAACGGTGCAACTACAGATCAGCCACTATTATGGGAAAATCAATAGATTAATTTTAGGTAGAGCTAAACAGTGATGGAGAGGCAAAAAGTGTTGCAGGGTTTCAAAGGGCCATGTGACAGAGTAATCATTGGGTGGGCAAGTTTTTAGGGTCCTCATATGTGTATTTACGGGATACTATTCGGTTAGAGCAAGCACTATTTTAGGGGCAGAGTTAGAAACTGTTAAGTATGTTATTTCCCGAGTTTGAAAAGTCTCGGAAAAGTTATGGAAATCGGGTACAGATGATAAAGCCTATTTAAAGAGTAGTATCTTTGGGTTCTTTCGAGGAAATGTGAATCGTAATAAGCAAATAAGTCCCCTATGAAGGTGGCGATTAGAATTAACTAGCAAAACACTTCGGTTTTTTATTTTATAATAGACTTACGATTGGACTTCCAGCCCCGTTTCATCTAGAATCCGCTAGCTACATTAGAGGATAACACGAAAGCGGTGCCCTTTCATTAGAAGCCATACTTGATTAACCTGAATATTTAAATTCAACGAAAGTCTTCCTAATGAAAATGACTTGATATACTTTTTTAAAATGTCTAAAAGATAAGGTCGTAATTAAAAATAAAAAGAACAAAATTTTATAAATTGAATTATAAATTTATAAATTTAATAAATTGAATGAAATGTGATAAAAACCCTACGATCTGACAGCAGTTGTTTGAAGGTCAAAATGAAAGCGATTATTGTACCGTGAGATACAATTTAAATGAATCAATTGTATTTAGAAACATCAAGTGCAGAATATACTGACAAAATTTCGGACTGACTGTTTGCAGCAACAAGGTTATTTTATGCGACCGGCGATAATTATTTTCAGTCACTAAACTCGGCGGGAATAATCACAGGCTAATATTATCGACGACTTGGTGTTACAACCATTTCGAAAACCCATTGAAATAAAATTAAAAAAATTATGAATTTTTTTATTTCATTTTTAATTCATTCAAGTTTAAAAAAAAACCCTGAGAACTATTTTTAACCGACTTCAAAAAAAGAAGGAATTCGTCTGAATGTTGCGTTTTTTATGTTTGTGCCCGCAGAACTCAGTCATTTCTGAACCGATTTTAAACAATTTTTTCCTTATTATAAAGGAAATGCTTACAGATTGGTCCCATTTTAAAAGAAGTTCAGAATTTTGAAAACTAAAGGGTGTCCCCATACAACATACGTGTTTTTTACGTATATTATGAACCGTAAAGAGCACCCTTTTAAAATTTTAGAAAACTGCATATCCCTATAGCTGCCAAAAATAGAAATTAATAAAAAAATAAACTTAAAAATTAAAGGGTGTCCCCATATGCAACGTCAATTTAAATATATAAACCATTTGAACCATTGTAGACAATCACTTAAAAATTGGACAGAATTTCCAATATTTATAATCAGATATTAAATATTTATAATTAGAAGTTAAAGGGTGTCCCAATAGTTGATGTAATTTGATGTATATTGCAAAACTTTTGAACCGTAACAGAGATACGGTTGAAATTTACAAAGAACCTAAGTCCTTTATAACATCAAGTATATAATTTAAATTTGGAAACTAAAGGGTGTCCCCATAATTGATACAATTTTACCTATCTAGCCCTATCTTTTGAACCGTTATAGACAAACACATGAAAATTAGACAGAATCTCCACTACCATGTCCCGTATAATAAATAACATTTATAAATATTGAAAGTTATAAAGGGTGTCTCAACAGTTAATGTAAATTGATGCATATGGCCAAACTTTTGAACCGTTTTAGACAGACATTTGAAATTTGCAAAGAATCTGTCCTTTAAAATAAGTGTTTAATTTAAAATTTTACATTAAAGGGTGTACCCTAGGTGATATTGTTTAACCTATATGGCCATATCTTTGGAACCGTTACTTTTTATTGCTGTGTCAGTGTTAATAAGTGTAAAAAAATGAAGGGTGTCCTCATATCTGAGGTAATTTGTCGTATATGCCTTTATCTGCTGAACCGTTATGGATAGACATTTGAATTTACAGAACGTATATTACTATGTCCGTTAGAGCAACAAGTATTAAGGAATTTGATTTGAGTACTATTTCTTACAGATTACTTCCTTTTAAATTTTTAATTAAGAATTGATGCACATATATTTGTTTTGTAGTCGGTTTTTTTTTTCAAGAATTATTAAGAAATTTTGCATAAAATAATCGCTTTAATAAAATTTCGAATTTTGTTAATATTTAAACAATTAATAATTTTATTTATTGTGAATTCAAATAATCTAACGAATTTTTTATTTTTTTAATCGATTATTCTAATAATAAAAAATATCGATTATTCGAAAAATCGAATCGATTAAAATTAAAGTCGAATAATTAGGGTAGCTTTTAGAACTAATATTTTTATATTAAAAATTGCATATGAAAATCAGCAATTTCATTGTCAATGAATGACACGCATAAATACAAATACAAGAGACTGTTATTAATACCGCTAATAATGAACGCAAAGCAATTAATTAAAAAGCATAAAGCAATTACAAATATACATAAATAAATTTGAAACAATAAAAACACTCAGCTATTTCTAATGATAATGAGCAGTAAGCTTTTCAAGCGGTTGACAACAAAGCAGGGGGTTACAGAGAGGGGTTTTTTTTGTACTACTTCAACATGTGTTTGTTTTCTGAAATGTCAAGAAACAAGTGCAACATGTTGTTGCTGTACTGCTGTCGTTTGTTGTTGTTATTGCTGTTGTTGTCTTTATTTGGTGGTTAATTAATTCTAGAGATTTTTAATTAGACAAAATCTCACAAGTACAATGCAGTACAATACAGTACAGTTCCACCCACTTAAGACTTATTTGCCATTAAAAACCAAACGCTCAAGGATGAGAGAGAATGAAGCCAAAAAATTCAAAAAAATTTATATATAAACTTGTGTTGATTTGAAATTCCTGGTCTTTTGCTTTTGTTTTTTTTTTTTTTGTTTATTTTCATAGTTATGCTGCTGTATTTTTGGAATTTTAACAAGCTTGAGTTAGGTTTAAGTTGAGTTTTTTAAAACTGAATATTCCCACAAGAATTCATAAAAATCACCGTGATAACATGGACATCATTAAAACACATTCGTACGTAATTAGCTTTGGGGAGTGGTACAAGAGGAATACAAAACAGAGAAAATCATATGGAGTAAAAGGTAGGACTTTTTTGTGAGTTTTTCAGTTTTAAATAAGGGCAAAATGAAATAACAAGAAAGAAAAAATAAATAAAGTCAAATAACCCTGCAACAATCAACCAACCAACTAACCAACCAACCAACAAACAAACAACCGCCTTGGAAATAAAACAATTTCTAGAAGTGTATAAGATCATGTAGTGTAGTGTAGTTGGTAAAGGATCTGTAGGACAACAACTAAAAAAAAGGCTCATTAAAAAATACCAACAACCTAAAACGAAAATGTGACAAAATTTTTAAATCATCATCATTGTTGTCGTCGTCGCAGCGTTCACAAATGCTGCAGCATAAGTGAACTAACAGCGGCCACAAGGAACTCCACCACTCGTTTCGTGAGAGCAAGAGTGAGTAAGTGCATATTAAACCACAGTACAAGCTTCATCCTTTATTACCGCTTAGCAACGTTTATTCCATGTTTGCATCCATCCATCCATCTATCTATCCATTTATCTATTCTTCCTTTCTCTTTATTTTCTTTCATTGTTTATTTACTTTAAAGCGGCTTTTAAAGCCCACTTCTTTCTTTCTTTCTTAACTTTCAGAGCAATTTCTGTTGATTGCAATGAGTAGTGTGCTTATGGTTTTAATGAGGCTCTAATTGACATCTGCATTTATTTGAGCGCGCGCGCGCACACTTTAACTTTAACAAACTCCGATATATAGATTTATTTATATAGTACGAGTATCGGTTAAAACCATTTAAACAGGCCAAATACACAACCAACAAAAATAAATAAAATCAGCCAGGCAATAAAGCAAAGCTTAGTTACTCGTAGTCAAAAACCTTGCAACCCAGCCATCAGCCAGCCAGCCAACTCAGTCGGTCGGTCTAAGAATAATAATATGTAATAACAACAACAGCACCAACAACAACAGCAGAAAAAATAAGACAACTAAAAACGACCGACACGAAAGATACTCGTTGAATACAACAGCTCATCGATCACACAATACAACAGTTGAGTTCAGTTGCCAAAACTCTTAAAAGTAAAACGAGCAGAGCAGAACTAAAACGTATAACACTTGGGCAAGACTAATTGCAGTTAGCCCTACACTCACGTTAAGGCGACAGTCAGGAATTTAAGTTCAAATGTAATGCTTGTCTAGAATTATGTAGTATAAACTGATGATGCCTTTGGAAATTTGTGTAAAAAGCGTCTGTCACAAAACATGCTTTCATTCCACTGCGAAAAACAGAGTAAAAAGATTTCGGAGTTCGGCGACATTTTATTTTCTACCACGTCTAGTGGTAGCAAATTTAGAAGTATATTTAAACCATCCGTAGATAAAGTGAGAACGGCAATCTTTGTACCTTTCGAAGTATTTTAAGATTAGTTCTCTTCTCTCAAAACATGCCACCAAACGATGACTACATACAAGAGAGTCGGACAGACTATTGTGAAATAAGTTAGTTGCTTCAAATTACGAATCTGCAGGAGGAATGTGCGACAGTTAGATGCTTCGTCCATTTCACGATATTCATTCTGAAAAAGTGCAGGATAAGAAAAGGTTACTTTGGTCCCAAGGGAATCAAAAGTCATTGACTGATATTAACATCCTGTAATAACTTGGACTTCCTTGAAGTAAATTCCATAAGGACAGCGTTCTATTGTTAAATTTCGTAATCTTTCTACCATCGAGAAGACCCTTTTACTTAACAAATGCGTCAGCAAAGAAGATTAAAAGAATTCTCTGATTCAAACTGCAACTTAAAAAAGGCCAGGATCAGGGGTATTTTCGAAAAACATGTTATGCGAATTAAAATGGTTTTGCTTTCGAAACGAAATAAGCGCTAGCTCATCAGATTTCAATACTTAACAGAAGCTGGTCTCTTCAATTTGTTTGTAAGCAGCTTAGAAAAATCTATTTGGATGGTAATTTTCCTGCAGGAAAAATATTTAAAAAAAAATGTATTCTGAGAATGGAAGGGCAGCGACCAAATTCTTGCTTTCAATATCCGTCGTACTAACAATAAAAGTTAAACGTAAATTTTTATCGGTTGGTGGTGTAAAAAAATCCATTAAATCTGAAATTGTAATCCTTTCCTAGTGGAAAGTACGTTGACTACTAAAGCATGGTGACGAGTTCGATACCCAGCCGTGGGAATAGCTGATATGTGTTGGCTTTATATACAATAGTACATATCACTGCGCCCTTCTTCTTCGCCGGTATTACCATATAGTATTAAATCTCCGGCGAAGTGAAATTATTATAAATTGGCACACTACCTTCCAATTGATATGTCTAAATAACACCAGAGGCGCTGCAACACTGTGCTAGAAATAAACATAGCGTGCAATAGCAGTGTTGCCAAAAGTGGAGCTTTACTACACTCTAACCATCTGTCTCATCTACTCCTATCCCTTTCTAAAAGAAGTAACACATTTAATGTATGCATTAATTGCCTAAGTGTTACTTCTTTTTATAAAAATAAAAAAAAAATAATTTGGATGTAAAAATTCTTTAAAGACGCTGTGTGTCACAAATAAAACATCAGTCTTCATATTATCCAGGGGTTTGATAGCGTACTTTCCCATATATAAAAACGTAGAACTGGAGATGAGAGGTGATGTTGGTTGCTTTCTATACTTTGGTTATGGGCTGGAATATATGAGAAGAGGGAGAATAACAACGTTCGTCGTTTGCTGACGATGATGATGCTGCCGTTGTTGTTCTTCAATTCAATTTTTTTTTCCTGTGGCACACAGAAATATTTTAATTGGCTTCTTAACTGAAAGTGTTTAGGCCGCAGTTAAAATCGTATAATGACGCGAATAAGCATCATTAGTAGTACGACTCGTCGTCGTTATTTTCAAGTAAAATAGTGGTGGTAGTCCATTTAAAACAGAAAGATCGTGTACGTTCAACCCAATTAACAGAAATGTTTATGCTACAATTTGCGGTTAGAATTAAGAAAAAATAAACTAAATAAAAATAAAAAATAAATAAATACACATACATATGTACTACATACACACTACACATTATGCTAAAGGTTTTTTTCGCCTTTTGCCGTTCTCCAAAAAAAAAAACAAAAAAATCAAAATCAAAATAAAAACAGTCAAATCTACTGCGATGAAGAGACCTGGAGAGGCAAAGAGACTGTTTGTGTGCGTAGCTATAAAATGCATACTTGCATTTCGGGTTCTTTAAAACGAACACTAAAACTAAAACCAAAAAAAATATATCGAGATTTTGTTTCAAGTTGAATGTACCACATAGTGTGGCAAATCAATTAAATAAAAGGTTGATTTTATAACGGAGCGATGCAATTGATACGACACCAGGCAGCCAAGATTACTATTCAAAAAGCTCACTCACTTCCAGTCGCATGCACGCACACACAAATACACACACACCCATGCAGAGAGAAAAAAATAGCAATA
Organism: Phasia obesa; assembly: GCA_949628195.1. Lineage (NCBI taxonomy): Eukaryota > Metazoa > Arthropoda > Insecta > Diptera > Tachinidae > Phasia > Phasia obesa. Next base: position 136,707,856 of record OX451218.1, on the reverse strand, counting down.
GCTTGATTAAAATTTAGGGGAAGGTGTGCGAAGAGACATAGCACAGCCAAGCCAGATGTGATATCCGTACTCAGTACTCGAAAAAAAGGACACAAATACTTAAGTCTTATTAAAGATAATATAGGCGGATATTGAAACAGACTACCCTTCAGTGGTCAATGATTTCAGGCACCCGATTGGTAATTTACCTCTACCTTACTTTAATTGAAGCTCGTGATAACAGTAGCGTTTATTCTCGATTATAGTAGTGATATGAGACGGTCGATTGGTAACTATCGACCTTCTCTCTTATCACGGAGTCTCCTGGAATTAGCATCCATATTAGGATTAGATCGTCCATGGCATCCACATTTAACATACGAGTATCTCTATTCATTTTTCTAAGCGTTATGCTAGGCAGAGTTGGTATTATATACTTCGATCTCCCAGATCTTTATCTTGGCCGGAATATTCTTGAAGTTTCCATGACCAGCCCTTAACTCAGTTATCCAGCTTTGATTATTGTTATCATAACATTATGTGAAGACATTCGTTACTGGCTGTTTGTTCGATATAAAAACATCATTATCAAGCCATGTCTTGTTGTCATGCCGAAATGCATGACATCAGGATTTCATTTTCTAACGGAACAAACCCAATTAACTTAATACTTTAATTATATTCCAGCAACTTTATGGGCTTCGAGCTGAGAGGCTATTTCCTTAGGAGAGTCATTAGAGATTTACCCATTCATTCCATGTTCATCTCTTCGGGTTAATAAAAATCGGAGTTCCATCAGAAACTGACCGCTTCACCAAGACATATTTGTCGATTCCTGTCTGATTATATCAACATCAGAATTCAGAAAGGTGCCAGTAATAGACAAAAGATGTCGACTTACTTAGATTTTCATATGCGCGAATGCATAAGTAAACATTAAAACTGGAGATCGTCAAGGTATCCAGAGTTCGGCTTTTCTTCCTAGTAGAGAAAGGCCTATTACCGGCCGTCTCCAGGAGGAGGCATACTTAATTACACTCAGTTTTAAGTAAATCGGTATGTCATTCAACGTATTGTCCATCGCTAGCGACGATTGCTGCTCAGCTAAGCATCATCGATTTGAACAAGTGATAACCAGAAGGAGTAATGTCTGGGGAATACGGCGAGTTGAGAAGGACTTAACAATTCAGCGTTTCCAAGTAAGTTCTCACTGTATGTGTAGCTTGTCCCCTTAAACTAGTATCGACTGTAAAAAATACCAAAGTACTTGGTGACAGACTTCTTGTCCTCAGCCCATGACACTACAATCTGCAATAAGGTGCGAAGTAGAAGGTCCTTCAAGTTTGTAGCCGGCAGCAATTAGGGAATGGAAAATGAACTCTTGTTTAACCACACATAAAACGATTGGACGTTTAGTGGTTAACTATGCGACGCTAGTGTGAACATGAAGAATTAGCAACGAAAGAAGCTTTAGAGTTGTCAAAATGTCGCCCTCAGGATCCTAACGGATTGTGTTTAAATAACACCAGGAGAACACCTATGAAATGAAGCGAAGATGATGACGGTCAAGGAACACAATGTTATGTTGACGAAAAATTTCTTCCTGGGATGTCATCGGCGGGGGCATCCGAACTACCATCTAATAAAGTTAGATAAACTCACAAGGCATGTCAAGAGCGTCGTTCACATTTGATATCAATTGATTCAACAATTGATATCAATTCGTATAACACAGCTATTAACACAAAGTCGATGGAAAACGACATTAATTCCCACCATGACAATATTATTCTGGAAGGCCGCCCAACACCAGTTGCGAATGAAGAACGCAACTTGACACAACGGACCAGAGTGATATACAACTCATATCGGGGTGGCTCACTCGTACTAGTACAGAATGAACGACTCCATTCTCGCCCTAAGTGTGGCATAGATCCATATGACGTCCGACATATTTTTAAACTGCAGTGCAAATCTAACTTTATTGGAAACTAGATCCCTTTGGATGATCATGGCGAAGATATCTCATGTGTGTCTCATACATGTAGTTGTCAGACTTATCTTCCAGTGTAAAGTCATATTTTCACCCCGTCTTCACCAGCCGTCGATTTGAACAAGACATAAATATAACGACGGCTGAGCAACGGTATTAATTTGCTCATGTTCTTATAGGGGGCGTGTTTATGTTCATGTTCAGATTGATCATAATTTTTTCATCAATGTTATTTAAATGCTTTTTTCAAAGCCGATAGCATAAGTATAGTCGAACAACAGATGGCGTTGTTTGAAAATATAACTGTCAAACTCAAATAAAACTAAAACGTCATTGCCATGTGATAAAATAGCAAATGTTTTAGCAACCAAGTAAAGACATGGATAAAACATTAACATGGGTTTTCTCCACACTTAACACTAACATGATGTTAAAGTTTTTCATGTTATGTCGTAATGTAGAAGCAGAGCTACTGATGATGAATTAATTTTCGTTATTCATTACTTCGATTTTAAGTTTGTCGCCGTAACTTAACAGGAAAGCACAATAAGCAGAATTTCTGAGCGGATTATGTTTACAAACATAAGACTTTTAATTTGTCTCCTTGTGTCAAGTGTAAAATTTTTTTTGGGACACCTTCCCCGCACAGCATGAAGCCTTTCTGACAATCCATTAAAGAAAAAGGCGATCCACGCAGTTTTGGCAGCAGTATCTAAAACCAAAGGAAACTCCAATTAAATTGTGCAATCGTGTAATTCGCAAATTAATTTCAATGCAATTATAAAATTGAACACAACCGAGCCGCATACAAAACAAAACCAAAAAAAAACGGTATAGGAAAGAAATAAAAGAAAAATTATAAATTAAATGAGACCCAAAAGCAGCAGAATGAATATACAATTTGAAGGCAAAACATGAAGTTGCATGTAAAATATTTCTTAATTATTTAGAAGGCCAGCTGATGATGGTGCTGGTGATGGTGATGGTTGAAGAAAAAATTATCACGTGTATTTTATTACGACAGAAGCAGAAGTAGAGCAACTGCAACCACCACTACCATCAGGTTTCCCATGAAGCCAGAGCGCGAGATAAACGTAAATAATTGTGTGTGTGAGTGTTTGAATTTTTTAGATATTCAGTGCCTTAATGCGTATTAAAAATTAATTCTCATATTGTTAACTGGTACAAATAATAATAAAAATAAATAAATTTCGAACCACCATCGAATCAAAATCCAAAAAACCACCCTGCATTAGATTAATTTTGCCAACATAGCATTACTGCAGTTGACAGCAGCCGCCACTACCACCACCACTGCCTCTGCCCCCTGCCATCACTGACAGACATCATCATTCTATAACCACCACAATTATGGACTTGATTTTAATTATTTAGATTACAAAATTTGTTAGAATAGAAAGAATATGATTTTTTGTTGCTCATTTCTTACGTTGCGAAATCATGTGAAAAATATAATTAAATTAATGTTTGTAGCAAGAAAAAAGGGCCGGGTTTTATTAATTAAAATCGTGTTTTTCAAACTAAATAATTTCGCAGTTTCTTCATGCTTTCGTTTAAAGAAACGTTTTTCTTTTTATTTTTAATTGACGTATGCAAAATATTTGTACGATCATGTTTTAAACAAAATCTCACAATAAAAAAAAACTCTGCACATTATTGAGGACTGTGGGAATACACTTCATTTAACTCGTTTATGAGCTGAAATTTCTTCCAAAAGATTCCTGAGGAATTCTTGAAGTTTTAACAGAACAAAAAAACATCACTATTAATTCTGTGGCCTTTAGATAGTTGGCTGAAATTTGATTTCTTTTATAAAGTTATTTGCAAACACAGCTCAAACAAAGACCTGTAAATCAACAGAGTGTTAAAGAATTAATTTAAATTAATTAATTTGCATTACACTGAAATCTAGTGTATGCGAGTTGTCGTGCAAAATCTAGTTGTTTCTTTTACCAGATTCTCAGACAAATCAAAATCTACTCCAAATCTAGTTCCTGTTGATGTAACAGCTCTGCTGATATAACAGCTCTGCTGATGTAACAGCTCTACTGATGTTGACAGTTTTTCCCTGAAATATAAAAATTTAATCTCTTATATTTGTGTCGTTGGGTGGTGTTTGGACCTGAAGGAATTTCGCTTCTTCGATCGGTCTTAACCATAGGTCTGTCAAGCGCAAATCCGTAGTCCTATTCTTCATCTTAGTTGCTTTAACTTCCAGTGGAGCATAGGGCCTCGCTTTTTCTCTATCTCGAGGGGTGACTTTTGCCCGGTTGAAATACTATCTCACTTGTATGTTTTGGGTTTTCTCGTTTTCTGCTACCTTTCAGGTTCCATTCTACATATTTCCGTTGATGGTTTCTGTAAGGTATGACCAGTCCAATTCCATCGTCTCTTCTTGATTTCGGCGTATATTGCAACCTGTCAGAGATGCAACCTTCAAAGATGCGATCTCTCGCATATGCAATCAGGTCCAAGGACTATTAAGGCTTTGAAACAAAAGCACTGTTTCATGAGGGCTTTGTAGACATGCTGGGCAGCTATTTAAAGTGCCGGAAACTATACGTTAACGGTAGCAGTTAAGAATAATGCAACATCCGGCTTTGATCCAAATTTAATCTTGTTCGCCTGTAAAACAAATTCTTATTATCCGCAATCGCAGGGGAAAGGGTTATTCATTTATTACCCTATTACATCTATAGCAATTCATTGCACCCAAAACCGCTTGATGATTTACTAGTTTTTTAGGCGTCCACAATTGCCACTCGGTCTATAAGAGATGGAAAGATATCCCGAATGTCATTGCGATAGCGTCGAAATTCCTGCCGGTTGTGACGAGGAGGAGAATCCTTTAATGAGCACTTCATGACAAGGGTAGCTAAACAGGTAACAACACCACCAGGAAGCTCATTGTGTTGCCTAACCGGCAGTATCCCGGTCTCCTCATTGAGGTGATCTAAATGTCATTCTAACTTATCCAGTAGCGATTTGTTTCTGTAGTTTATAAAACTCGCCATTTGGTGTTACTGAGGAAGGAGGTCCATATTGGGGGAGCAATTGCTTTAATCATTGTTATTATTGTATCTTTTGTCATTCCCCAAGAGAAGCCTGCGAGAATTTTTTGGCCTTTGTTCCAAATTTGCACTTTCTATTAAGATACAAAAATAAGATCATACATATACATACATTTCAAACCTGTCATTATCAAAATACCCTTCAATTTATTGGATTTATTTTTTACCTAGAAGTGCCCGGCCAGTCATTCGATTTTGCTTTGAAAGTAATCCATACCAAATATTGAGCAACTTACTATTATATTGCAACAGATGCGGTATATGTATTTATTTTTGATATAGAGGTATCCATCCCTGGATAATTACTCAGGACATTGCAACACAGGCTTTATTTCAAATTCTCAAATTTTATAAAATACTAAAATTATTGCAGACTTCTGTAAATATTAGCTAAAATTTACCGCTTATAAAAATAAAAGGTGCTGCCAAGTTTTTGGTACCAATAAATCGATAAAACTGCGTAGTTTTGTTATTTTATCTCCTTTTTCTCTTGGAAACGAGATATTTTGACGGGAGAAAAAGTATCCTATATTTGAACCCAGATATTAAGGAAGGTGCCCGAAAAATTTTATTAAAATTCATTTAGTGATGCGAACACAGTCAGACAAAATTTCTAAAAATACGTGTTTGGTTTTCCATATCGATTACTAGGTTAGGTTAAGAAGGGCACTTCCACTCGGAGACCCAGAGGCTACATTATGATTTCCTTCAGCTAACTAAAATTAGGGAAAGAAAAAGCGTCCTGCTACCTATCATTCTGCCAACCGATTTCCTTGATGAAGACGGCGACATCTTCGATTTTACACCGCGCGATATCGAAGAGCCCAACGAGTAATCTTTCACCTAGCCATCTAAGTCTGCGGCTTTGTAATACCGAGCAGTGATCTACGATATGCTCCACAGTTTCCAACTCCTCCTTGTCTTCGCACATCCTATAAAAGTTCGATGTACCGGGCATCCATTTGCTGATTCTTGCCCTAGTGGCGCAATGTCCAGTGATCACACCTATAACGACTCTCAGAACTTTCCTGTCTAAACCAAGAAGTAACTTGGTTTTCGCAGCGTCCAGTCCGGCCCAAATTACCCGTGAGACTCTGCAATCCTCCCTTACTTCCCAAGACAGGTTTGTTCACTTTACTACCCAATCGGATATAATCTTATATTAGTGGCTAATCGGTGGCTTCACCGATTCTACCCTAACTAAACAAAATTTTCAAAAAACATTTAATGTACCGACACGGTCCTGTTACAGTTTTATTATATGTATAGATATATGTATAGATAGATATATAGATACATATGTACATATATACATCCTTTTAGCTGTAGGACGCTTAGTTTTGCTAGGAAATGAGTTTTTAGTTTTTCATATAAAATCGATTTTTTATAATAAAAATCCTTTTTTATGAATTTTATAAGTGTTCACAGATTTTTGTCCTTTTAGCTGTAGGACACTTAGTTTAGCTAGGAAATGAGTTTTTAGTTTTTCATATAAAAATTTTTTTTTTAATAAAAATCCATTTTTATGAATTTTATAAGTGATCACATTTTTGTCCTTTTGTTATAGCGGATAATCTTAAATTTTAATTTTTAGTTGTTGTTATATCTGACTTACTTTGTGTAATTTTGAAGTTTTTGTCTATGACAAATATACGTGAAAATCATGTGACTATTAGAACACCTTTTAATTTCCAGTGCTTGTCGTTATAGCGTCCATTATAATGGGTGATTTTTTTGAGGTTAGGATTTTCATGCATTAGTATTTGACAGATCACGTGAGATTTCAGACATGGTGCCAAAGAGAAAGATGCTCAGTATGCTTTGACATTTCATCATGAATAGACTTACTAACGAGCAACGCTTGCAAATCATTGAATTTTATTACCAAAATCAGTGTTCGGTTCGAAATGTTCAAATGTGACAAATTTTGTTCAGCGATGAGGCTCATTTCTGGTTGAATGGCTACGTAAATAAGCAAAATTGCCGCATTTGGAGTGAAGAGCAACCAGAAGCCGTTCAAGAACTGCCCATGCATCCCGAAAAATGCACTGTTTGGTGTGGTTTGTACGCTGGTGGAATCATTGGACCGTATTTTTTCAAAGATGCTGTTGGACGCAACGTTACGGTGAATGGCGATCGCTATCGTTCGATGCTAACAAACTTTTTGTTGCCAAAAATGGAACAACTGAACTTGGTTGACATGTGGTTTCAACAAGATGGCGCTACATGCCACACAGCTCGCGATTCTATGGCCATTTTGAGGGAAAACTTCGGAGAACAATTCATCTCAAGAAATGGACCGGTAAGTTGGCCACCAAGATCATGCGATTTGACGCCTTTAGACTATTTTTTGTGGGGCTACGTCAAGTCTAAAGTCTACAGAAATAAGCCAGCAACTATTCCAGCTTTGGAAGACAACATTTCCGAAGAAATTCGGGCTATTCCGGCCGAAATGCTCGAAAAAGTTGCCCAAAATTGGACTTTCCGAATGGACCACCTAAGACGCAGCCGCGGTCAACATTTAAATGAAATTATCTTCAAAAAGTAAATGTCATGGACCAATCTAACGTTTCAAATAAAGAACCGATGAGATTTTGCAAATTTTATGCGTTTTTTTTTTAAAAAAAGTTCTCAAGCTCTTAAAAAATCACTCGTTAGTTCATTTTCTGTGAAAATTTCTAGTCTACCTATTACTTTTAAAAATAGCCTTATTTATATTTTTTATATACGTAAAAATTATATCACTTTCGGAACACCCTTTAGTTTCTATTTTTAATTCGTTTAAATATAACGAACATAGTTTTAAATGCTCTGTATAAATTTAATGTGCCTGCGTCTTTCTATTCCAAAAATTAGGTCGTATACTTGAAAATCACGTCACTATCGGGACACCCTTTATATTTTAATTTTAATTATAATAGTGTGCAAATTACAAATGTTTGCCTCTAACGGTTCAAAAAACAAACAAAAATCAACTGGAAAAATAGCTTTTCTGTGTTTTATTTTCTAAAGACTTATTGACTTTCCCTCGTATTTTCTTTACACAGTTAAACTTGGAATTTGTTCTAAGACAAAAAAAACGAATAAAAATAATTTTATACTTTAAAAGTTAACTTCATGTAATTGTCTAATTAAATAATATTTCTTTGCAATATTTCACTTGTTTGTATAAACAAATTATTTATTAAAAAGCAACTAAATTATTAATTAATTAATTATTATTTTTTGCTTAAATGAGTTTTTTTCTTCAACAATTCACATCAGATGTTGTAGCAGTTGTTGCACATTTTCTTCTTGTTTTATCTTTATTATTTTAGCTTGTTGTTGTTGTTGTATGTTTATGAATAATTTAATTATTGTTTAAATGTTAATTAATACACCTCGTTGCACTAGAAGTTATTTAAAAGGCATGAGAACACCAACAGCAACAGCAACAACAACAACAAGGCAGAGACGGGGAGTATAAGAAAGGCAACCCCACCATGAATAAAAAAAAAGTTTGAAGACAAACAAAAGTAGCAAACAAACGGTTGGCAAAGCTGTTTCAACTAAAATGGTGGTGGGGTAGTGCTGCGAGGTGAATTAAAAGAAGTTTAAAAAACAGCAAAATATACTTTATAACTTGACAGACACGCATTTGGCACTAATTGCATAAAAATATATTTTAAAAAATAAATTAAAAAATTGAAAAAAAAAACCAAAAAAAAAAAAACAATTTAAAGGAACGTGCATTGTTGAGGCTCTACACATGGGCAAAAGGCAAACAAAAAAATAACAGCAGCAGCAACAACTATATAAACTTATTTTAGGAAAAAAAAAAAGAAGTAATGTAATGTATCTTTTTTGTTGGTGTATATGTGTGTGTTTGTGTTATTTTCAAGTTAAAGAAAAGTCGTTAATTAGTGGAAAAAGGCTTGCGTTAAGCGTTAATTAAGTTTTGTTTATTTTAGCAACAATATATTGTTGCTGTTGTTGGTACTTTTACAAACAATTTATTTATTTGCTTGTTACCGGCCCCAAGTAAACGGCAAATATCAACCAACTAATGCATGTATGTATGTAGCTCAGCACTAACAACGACAACTAACATACTTACAACATTAAGAAAATAATTATACATACTAAACGTGCTGCTTAAAAATGCACGCTTGATTAGTGGTGGCATTGATAATTGGCCAAAATTAAAAAAAAAAACTTATGTATAAGATTATTTAACATCGTTTAAGACTTGTCAAAAACATACACATATATTAGGTGCCTTCCCAAACTCAACATAAGGAGCCCGCGGGATCCCAATTATACCGAAAACTTTTTGCGTACTACAAGATTAGCTAAAAGAGAGTTATTTTGAGAGAATAACAGTCTTCTTCTTCTTTTTGCACAAAACAGCCCGAACTTTTGCTCCGGGCAGATTCTGAAAATAGAAATCAACTGTTTGAAAATAAACAATCGCCCCTATCGTAAATAACAAGTGTAATATTTGCTCTCGTGAAATTTTTATTCCCTCGAAGTGCAAAATACTATCGTGAATCTCCCGTGAAATCGCCGGTTCCTTAATTGAACAGCTGTTCAAAATAAAGTAGACTATTCATGCACACTGAATGTAAACAAGTAGAAGAAGCTGATAGAATTTATTTTTAATTTAAAATTCAAAATTCGAAATATAATAAAATGTTAAAAATTGGTGCAATAATTTGGTAGAGGTACAGAAGAAATATTCCTTTTTTCGTTGACGTTTGCGGGACGGATTTAATTTGGCGTTAAATAACACAGTGCAACACGGAAAAAAATAACCATATACGGACACCACTACGTGATAAAAGACAAAAAAAAATACCGCTGTCTCCCAGTTTTGCCCAAAGTCCTCCAGGTTTTTTTTATGCGCCCTCAAAGATGTGGGGCCTCGATGTCATTTTTGCAAAAAAAAATGATCATTGACTCAAGCTCATATTTTGCAAACCGTTTGGAATTTTGATATACTCTCTGAGGCAAAGTAGTAGCTCTTGTCATAAAGAACAAAAATTGTTAACATATAAAATCAAAAATACTTCATCTTTAAGGTCAAAATCGCAAAAAACTTTTAAAAATTCAATTTTTTTAACCTTTTTTCCCCTGTTCAGGTCCATAGGTAGCAAACCGTTCAAAATTCAAGGAAACAATCAACTACAAAAATGAACCTAAGTTCTCAATAAACAACTTTCTAGAACATATGAACTTCCTAGGAATGATTCTTAACACCGTTTAGGTAGCGCTTAGGTAGCCACAAAAGTGAAAAATTTCCCGGCTACCTAAGCGCTACCTACTTAAAATAGTAAAATTCTTCCAAATCGAGGGATAGGCACCACATTTTAAATGTCAAATTTTCCTTGTGAAATAATAAATATTGCTCAACATTTTTCACAAATTCGAACAGAGTACATACTCGGTTTTACAGGGTAAATAATGCTGCGCTTAGATATAATCAGGACGTGCTCAGTGATATCCTACCGTCTACAAAAACAATATTTGGTGTCGCTTTGCATTCTTGTCCTTAAATAATTTATTAAAAACTACAGATTACTTAAATATTTACATAATGAATACAGTTCCCCAGCAGAAATTAGGTGAAAAAAAACAACGGGAAAAGTGAAAAATTTTTGGGGGAAAAACTATTCACGTAAAGGGGAATTTTTGTTGACGTGAAAAATGTTTGAGTGAATTATTCCCTTGCTTTTGACATTTTTGTCTCAAGATCACACCTAATATGAGAAATTATGAAAGCAATATGTTATGAGAAGATGTCAAATAATACAGAAGGGAAATTGACCTCCTATAATACATAGTCATTTTAAGAAATTTTTGTAAACACAAACAGCTAAATTTAAATTAGCGCGTCAAAAATTCTCATGTGCATACAAAATGTATGAAGCAAATCTAAAAAGCGCGGCATCAACGTTTTGCAATTGAATAATCCGATTCCGACATAGCGTTAGGTAGTGAAGTTGGCTGCAAACAGACTGTCATTTTTTTAGTGGAATAGTTACTTTCTAGTCCATCTTTATTAAACAATTTAAGTTGACAGCTGGGCGCTAGACAACGTTGTGCCTAACGCTCTAATTTAGGTTTGATTGTAAGTTTTACCATTTTATCAGGGTTGTTCTTTTTCAAAAACAATGGAACAAAATAAAGACAGCTATTGAACAAAGAAACAAGCTGACTATTTCGGAGCCGATAGCGAGCCGCCAGGATGTTATTTTTTGTTTGTGTGACACCTGGATCTAGAGTTATCTTCTAGGAATCTTCTTTGTTGCATTTTCTTATAAATTATTTTTTTATTTTATTTGTCGAGAACTTAAAAGGCCAAACACAGTCCAGAGTCGGCACGACTGTCGTCTACACGAAATTGCTCAGTAGTCGCTGCTCAATGATTCGTCTCGACTTGTTTCTTTGCTGTTAAATTGTATTTTCCATTATTAATTCTAAAAAACTTTTTCAAAAATGTACCAACTTTACCAACCCTGGTCTGGAAATTTTTTCCCCAACTTCACGTTGTTGCAGCAACAAAACGGGTATTGTTTACAAATGTCAGTCTGTTTTCTGTTGCACGGGGCCTTAAAACTGAAAGATAAGAAACGTCTAGGTCTGACAAATGTCCAAACGACTGGTACCACGGTAAGCGATAGCCGCACAGGAATTCCCTGAAATCTATGTGACCGGTTCGGGAAGTAACGAGGTGGCTTTGGTTTCGACCTAAATCGCAGGAAGTGCCATTTAGTTTAGTGTGCTGTTGCACTTCTAATCTCCAATTCTTAAACAAGTGGTATGTATGAGCATTGTTCCGCTAGCTGTGTTCTAAAATTGCCACTTATTGCGTCGCTCTGCACTCTTGGCAGACGCATTGTTTTCACACAGTGCAAAAAACACTGTCAGTTTAAGGCGACGAGCCAGGCACTGACTTAAGTCTGTATCACATATTCTCCGAACTTAAAGCCAATGGATCTCCCCATATTATCCTTTCTGGCTTATGTATTAAATGAGACAGTCAACGATGAAAATTGAAAATGGGGACAAAATACTAGCCTTCCTGAGCAGACACGAAGTATTATTCGCACTAACGATAGCAACATCAAAAAACAACATATATTTTTTTAATTTAAAGTCCATTAAAGATATACAGAAGTTTTGAAAATAAATAATAACTAAAGTACATTTTTCGAACTCCGACCCCTGTCTATATATTAAATAAGCCGTTCTCAATATGGTTTTATAGGCCAAGAAGGGAGAAAAATAAAGCTGGTAATTTTTGTATAACTGCGCGTTGTACTTCTTATGTTCTTCACATATTAATCCTCAAAACAGTCCAACCCTTTTCAGATTCACATGTTTTGTAGACTTACCCGTTAGATGGCGCTGTTGTTAGCATTTGGAAAAGAAGATTTATCTATGACGGTACTCATTCAATTTTAAAAAATATTTTTCCTTTTAAGAAAGCGGACTTAAACGATGGACCCAGACTATAAAGGATTATCTTTTTTACGACTACTTAGAAGATATATGTATAGAAAATGAGGAGCTGAGAAACGCCACCTAGAATAATCCTGTAAATAATAATTTACAATTTCACCCTCGTTACTGAATACAAAATTTTTATTTTTATTTCACGTCACAATCACTGCAAGTGTAAGGCGTTCGCATTAATGATTTCTTATACTTCTTTGTACTTTTAATTAAAATGCAATTCTTTGTTAGTTAAAATATAGTTGTTGTACATGTTTGTTGTTTGTTGTTTAATGTTTTATTTCTTGCTTGCTATATTCATGTTGCACGAGCAATCTCTGACTTACAGACAGCCATAAATCCAGTTTAGTTAATTTGTTTTCTAATTAATCATTTATACAGTAAAGAAAAATTCCAATACAATTTTATTTCTAAACATTATTTTATTATGCGATATGCATAAATTGACACTCGAACGCTGAGAAATGATATCTTAAGCATGAAAGAATGGCAAAAGCATTTGAAATTAATCGAAATCAATGTAACGGAAACAGTAAACAATCATCTTTGAGAGCAGGATGTATTAAAATAAATGTTTGAGAAATTAAATAAATAACTACACTTGCGAGCATAAAAAATGCAAGGCTGTAATATACCAGCGTATTTAGAATTGACTTTCGGAGTGCATAACGTGGAATTTGGTCCAGAAATTAAAACCAACAACGATTGATCAAGTCGTACGGACAATATTTTCGTTAAAGTTCATGCAATTTAGGGGTCTTAGGCCCAAGACAGATTTAACAAAGCGAAGAAAGGTTTAATTAGCCCATAGGTTAGGATAGGTTGTACAGGTCGCCGGCTTTACATTCATAATCCACCTACTTGGATCCTTAGGGTCGCCTGAGAAGGCGATGTTCCGGAGGGAAGTCATATCTACACTTGGTTAATTGAAAAACCATCCCGAAGCCCGGATAAATGAATTTATCGTAGTAATGTCACAGCCCGATAGGTCTGCAAGATCTTGCGATTCGAACTGTTAAGGAACGCCGAGAAGCAGATGTTTTACCGTTCATTCTCCTAATCATTTTAAAAACTTCTGCAGAATTCATCATCCCCTTATAGTTCCTGCTGAAAGTGGGCCTTACATAAACTTAACGGGATGCCGACTAGTTGATCAATCATCTGATACCTGGCAGGCAGGTTACAGAATTAGCAAGATCGTCCGCAGTGGTTTTCCAGACGAGAAATGTTGACACCTCCCGCAACTCCCATCTCCGGGTGTATAAACTTTAAGTCCGGATGGCTTTAATGCGATCTCATGGTTAACGCTCCCGACATTGAGCAGTACTCAATATAATATATGCTAAAGCATCTCCTAAAATTGACGCATGGCCGAAGTTCAGCTGTCTACACGCTCAGGTTTCACTAAGCCTTGTTGCCGATTGTTAGGCCATTAGCTGGTCGGGAGCCAGTGTAACAAAGTGAATGATTGAAATGATTTCGACGTCATAGGCTGTTATAAACAGGTGCGGTTGTCACCATTGGAGGACGCGGTGTCAAACCTATTAAAATTTAAAAAAATCAAATTAACCGGAAAGGAAACTTAGTGGTATTCGCCGGCCATGAAGAAATTAGATCGCTACTAATCGAGTTTCGTACCTAGAATCTAGGGTGGCAAAAATTTTAACGTTCTGTCATAGCATCTTCCGATGTAAAAGGAAGAAGGTTCTATGCCGTTAATGTGCCGACTTATCTCAGTCTTTAACTATTGAATTGTTGCTGGCTTATCGACGTATACCTTTTTTTTCAAATAACCCCAAAGAAAGAAGATCAACGCGGTGTCAAATCACATGATCTTGGCGGCCAACTGACATCGCCACCACGTGAGATAACATGGCCATTGAATTTGTCGCTTAAAAGAGCCATTATTTCGTTAGATGCGTTGCAAGTGGCACCGTTCTGTTGAAACCACATATCGTCCACATTCATATCTTCCAATTCGGGACATAAAAAGTTCGTTATCATCTCACGATAGCGAACACCATTCACAGTAACTGCCTGACCGGTATCATTTTGGAAAAAAATGGGCCCCATGATGCCGCCAGCCCATATCACTCTTGGATTTTCATTTGCCCAAATGCGGCAATTCTGCTTATTGACGAATCCACGGAGGTGAAAATGTGCCTCATCACTGAAGATGATTTTCTTCAAAAATTTATCGTCCACTGATGCCATTTCTTGCCACCATTCTGACCATTGACGACGTTTGGAATGATCAAGAGGCTTTAGTTTTTGATAATGTTTATCAACGACGAGCGTGAGAGATGCAACTGTTGGGCACGACGACGACGAGTTGAGGTGGACGGTTCTTCAGCCACACTATCGCGAACAGCAGCAATATTTCCTGCAGTACGAGCTGTACGAGCATGCACTGGTGCTTTCACATCTCCTACAGACCCGGTTTGCTCGAATTTTTTCACGGTTTTATCGATTGTACGCACATTCGAACTATTAAATTGACCGAAAGAAATAACAAACTTTTCAGAAATTTACAAAAATGTCATAAAAAACAACACAAAAAATTGCAGTGCTACCACACTTTATTAATTTGTTTTTTTTTTTTTTTTTTTTTCTTTAACGTTTCTTCGATATATTTCGAGAATACGAATTTACAAAACGACGATAAAAACGACAAGGGGAATAGGGCCGAATAATTTGTTGGACCAAGAATAAGTTTTGGTGGTAATAGTATGGTAACACTTTTTTCTGACTCACTCTTTAGTTGACAATGCATTACAAGTATTATTGTTGGGTGACCCGATTTTTCAGGCTTCAAATAATTCAAACAATTTTTAAAAAAAAATTGGTAGCCTTTTTTAATCTCTTAGCTCCCTTTTTATTTCGTTAAAAAAATTTAAACAATATCCAGTTGCAGGTTCTATAGATTCCAGAAAGGGAAGTCAGTCTAAATTTTCGCGAGATAACGATGATATCTTTTTTTATTAATATAACAACTAAATTTGATATAATTTGAAAATACTTACATAGAAAATTAGGCTCGTTAGTGCTGCAAAGTTGACAGATAGATGCAAGAATTGAAAAACACTTTTCGATTTCCAAAATCAATAGTTTGAAATTTTAATTTCAAGATGGCAGCAGCAATTATAATATTTTTTATTGCTTGATTTCAAAAATTTCTTACAATTTTATTTAATTTTTCTTTTTTTATATTTTTTTAAACTTTTTATAATTAATTATTTTCAAATAATGTCGAAATTTTCGTTTTCTTTTTTTTTTTTTTTTTTGTATTTTTTTCTAGATATTTTTCTTTGTTTTAATTTAAAAACCAAATCAATGAATGGACAGTGCAGAAATGTGGTTGTGTAGTTTAATTGTGTTTTCAACAACGCACGTTAATTGAGTTGTTGTTTATTTGCTTTTCGACTTTGATTTGCAGTCGTCAGACAATTTGATTTGAAAACCGATGATGTAGCGGTAACAGAAGCTGGCAACTGTGAGGTAAACAAATTTGTTTACGGTAAGCAACGTCAGTCAGCAGCAGCCAATTAGTGGAGGTAAGCAAGGTAAGTGTTAACAGCCAAATAGCATATGAAGAATATGGAGAAGAATTTTTGCACGTTTCTATTTAATTTGTTGGTTTTCCAAATTCACAAATTTATTTTGTTTAGAATGTGATTCAATTAATTTGTTGTTTATTTATTTTTTGTTTTCAATTAATTTGCAAAAAAAAAACACGTTTTGTTGTTGTTTTTAACCACTAAACTTTTCACACTATTTTAATGCTCACATACACATACGTACGCTCACGCACGCAAACACATTCACCAAAACTTATAAGAAACACTTTAAAATGATTTTATTTAATGATGGATCACTAATGACTTTGAATTGTAGACTTCGTTTTATTTTTTTACGTTTGAACAGTGAGTGATATAATGACACTGACACCTTTGTAGCAACACTAAACAAAACTGTCAATTTCAATTAATTTTTTTTTAATTTTTCTTTTAAATTGAATTCTTATTGGTATTTGTTAATAATGTTTCTTTCTATTTTTTGCCACAATAAAATTTGATCTGATTTTTATTTTATTTTATGCACAAAATTTTACCGTAATCTAACGCTCAAACATCCGTTGACGCCGACTATACTTCGACGAATGAATTGAAAGTGTCTAAAAAAATATTTATTTGTTGCCACTGCGATTTTCATTCATTCCTTCATTCATTCTGCGTTTCACTTCAGTGAGAGAGTGTGATAAAAAAAATAAATAAACAAATGCAAACAGAGACCAATCTCTGGGTGCATGAGACCGGCTTTTTGGATGTGGTTGTTTGTTTTGTTCTCTTTTGTTCTTCTTATTTATACTTGTGTGTTTGTATTTAACAATGAAACGATTCATTTCTACAGGGTTAATTATTAAGACTGTTTAGTTAACATGTGCTGCTAAATTTATTTTCCAGTCAATAGACTTACGAGCGAAACCTCTGAAAGAACAAATTTTTTTGATTGATTCTCTATTCTATTGAACATTGTGGACTCCTTTTAGTTCGATACACTTCATCCAGCAATTTTCCAAGTTTTTTAAACCGTCCGGAAAGTAAGTTTCCAATAGGTCCTCAAAGAAGCTTCTGTTGTTGGAATGAACTTTTAATTCGTCTCGAATATTTTACTGTCGATCCATTTCTTTAAATTTGTAAGCCGGAACAAGTCCCTAGGTGATTAATTATAATAAGAAGTTGCATGCGGCATGATTATTTTTTCTCTCAAACCTACAAATTCAGGTTAAGTGTTCACCCGAGGATTATCTAGATGGAAAAAGATAATTTTTTGGAGAGTTTTTTTGTTCTTAATTTTTTCGCTTGGCCCAATAATGAGGAATAATAAAAACACATATTCCGTGGCCGTAGCCCTCCTAGCCCATTTAACTATATTTACTTTCTTCGTGGCGAATCCAGCTAGTAAATCTTATACATTGACAGTTGTTTCGATTCGGAGGTATGTTTCGTTAAAAAAAAATCACCTGGATCGCGACGGATAAACTCTATACAAGCAACTGAATTTGTCATTCGACAACGTTAATTTTCAAATGTGAGTAAACTATTCAGCTTTTTCATATAAAATGTTTGCCGTGCGTTGCCTCAATCAAACGCAATTAATCTCATCCGTCACCAATGATTTTCGTCTTAACTAGACGGCGACGTACAATATCTTATACTCTGGTCCTGAATGTTTTATGGACTTTACATGTTTAGGCCTTTTAATAGAATCGTTCCAACATAATGCATGATTTTTTACCAAAGTTTTTTTACCAAAAGTTGCTAGTCATCTTTTGCAATTTTTTGAAATCCTTATTAAGGAAGATTAAGGTTTAGTTTCCCCAGTGACTGGAAAATAGTTTCCAAACAGTTACCAAAATTAAAAATGGTGCTATACACAGCGAAAGGATGTGTTCGAATTATCCAATTGGGAACAGCTGAAGTTCGAACAACTTGTAACATAAGATCTCAGGCAGGTTGGCCGAAAGAGAATATTGTTAGAGTTCGTGAAAATGTGGCTAACGAACTAAGGTCATTGATTCGTGGTCGATGGCAGCAACTGAACTTAAAGATTTTAATAAAAAGTGGACCAAAAGTTTTCATTTCGAATACAAGGTCCAAATCGCTCAAGAGACCATCCATAGCGTCGTGCACTTACATTTTATACCGAGTGTTTTATCACAACATAAATTTTGCTTCAATTAAAGATTTAATTAGTTTCAGACACAATTTTAATTAAAGATTCAATTATTTAATTAATTGGCAATTTATATTTTCTTTTCTTTCTGAATTCTCTAGTGTTTAAAAAAAATAATGCTACAATTTTTAATTAATTCCAGATACAAATTTAATTAAATTTTTAATGGATTCAATTATTTACTTAATTAGCAGATTATTTTTTCTTTCTAAATTAAGAAAATAATTGTGTGAATTAAAAAGAATAATTGTATATGAAACTAATTAAAATCATGGTGTTAGGTTAAATGTTGTGCCAAAAATAAAACCTTCACAAGGGGACCTAGAGGATCCATAGTGATTCCCTTCAAATAACTAAACTATAAAAAGAATGAAAACATTTACGAACTGCTACCTATCACCTAGCCGCCTGATTTCCCTGATGAAGCCGAATATATATTCTCGTTTATATCGAGCAATGTCGATCAGTCACTCGTAAAATCTTACGACCAGCCATCTAACCCTGCGGCTTTGTAATATCGGGAGCAGTGACACAAAATATGCTCCACAGTTTCCTCTTTACCCTTGCAAATCTGAGGTACCAGTAACCCATCTACTCGTTCTTACCCTAATGGCCAGTGATCACATCTACAACGACTTTTACAACTTTCCTGTCCCAAAACCAGAATTAGTTTAGTTTTTGCTTTGCCTGGATTGCGCCAATTTGCCTGTGAGATTTGCAATCTTTCCTAGCTTCCCAAGACCGATTAGTTGTTGCTACTATCCAGTTAGATTGAAGCCTATAGTAGGAACTAATCGGTGGCTTTACTAATTTTACACTTTCTGTATTAATCTTCTCTAAGATAAATTTTGGAAGTTCGTCGGCGTTTTTCTTAAAATTGCAATGATCCGGACTCCTCCCAAATTTAACTCTATACCTGTTCGTCTGCACATTAAGAGCCTTTTTGCATTCGTCTATTAGCTTTAATTTGACGTATAGTTTACCAGACTCCAATTAAAACCATTAATTGGTTTAATTATTGGTTTCATTCTAATGAATCTAAATTGAGCACTTAGCGAAATGGCGGCCATCGAAACTAGCTTACCCCGTAGTAATCAATTTCAGTGAATTTATAATTTGGCTTAATTGCACCCTATTAATGGAAAATTTAAATTATAAAAGTTTTAATACCCAAAATATAAAATGTTCAAATATTATTTTCTGCGTTATGTTACATTTTCCAGTTGATAAAATGAACACTTAACACGTGCTAAATGAATACACTATGCTCTCTTCTCAATAATTGAAAATAAATACAAATGTTTCCTCTCACACACACACACTCTCTCTCTCTCTCATTCAAGTGTATAAAATCTTTTTTTTTTTAACTGGACTTTAAGGGTTGTTGTTTTTATTAAGTAAATCGCTTATTTGGATGTATATATGCATGTGTGTGTGTCTGTTTTGGCCTTAACGGCTGTGTGTGAGTGTGAAAGGAAATAAAAGTTCATTGGTTGTTGGTGAAAAGGAAATAACAATAATTATATGTTTAACAACAAAAGAGCCTACATACAGGAGAACACATTTACACACGATATAAACGGAGATGCGCAACTCAAGTAGCACCTAATGTGTAGGAGGAGCAACAGAAATACAACAACAAAGAGTATATAAACCGTTATATGTGTATGTATATTGTATGTAGTTTGGAAGGTAAATAGATGGCATGTAAATATTAAAACACTAGTTGTTGTTGAAAAAGGTGACATGTAACAAAAAATGGGTGACAAATAAACAGGTATGAATATTATTAGAATACAAAGAGAGGTTAGAGTTTGAGTATTTGTTTTTAAGTTACTTTCAGGATTTCACGTATTTTTTTTTTTTTAATTTTATTGTACTTTAACTTTAATCAATCATTCAGTTAAGCTTTTAATTAATGGCTTTTGTGAGTAAAAATAAAGTCACCAAAAGGAAACGCAACAAAAAAATAACAATTTGATTTTTTTCTCTGTTTGTTTCAAGTAAATAGGGCTGTTCATTAAGTTAGAAAATAACCCTTTCATTAAAGAAACAACACAACAAAAACAAAGAAATGCATATAAAAACAAGGGTATCCACCCTTGTTTAATTTTAATCAGCTTATCATTTTATCAGTTGCAAAAGACAAACCAAAAAAATCTTTATAGATAAATAATAATTGTATTAAACGGATTTTTTGGTTACAACTACCACCATGTGACCTGACTTGTCTAATGACCCGTCAAAATTATATAAACACCGTGTTTTCATTTCACACTATGAATATAAAATTAAAGCAAAAAAATATCTCAAATTTATTTCTTTTAGAAATTAAAAAATTTTCGGGAAATTTTTCACTTTTGCGGCTACCTAAGCGCTACCTAAACGGTGTTAAGAATCATTCCTAGGAAGTTCATATGTTCTAGAAAGTTGTTTATTGAGATCTGAGGTTCATTTTTGTAGTTGATTGTTTCCTTGAATTTTGAACGGTTTGCTACCTATGGACCTGAACAGGGGAAAAAAGGTAAAAAAAATTGAATTTTTTTAAGTTTTTTGCGATTTTGACCTTGAAGATGAAGTTTTTTATTTTATATGTTCACAATTTTTGTTCTTTATGACAAAAGCTACAACTTTGCCTCAGAGAATACATCAAAATTCCAAACGGTTTGGAAAATATGAGCTTGAGGAAATGATAATTTTTTTGCAAAAATGACATCGAGGGCCCACATCTTTGAGGGCCCATAAAAAAAAAAACCTGGAGGACTTTGGGCAAAACTCGGAGACAGGGGTCCTTTTTTTTGTCTTTTATGACGTAGTGGTGTCCGTATATGGTTATTTTGCCATGATTTAGAAAATTACACAGTGTGTTATAACACGCAGAAAAAATGTTTGGTCCAAATAAAGGTTTTAATTGGATTCATTTACAAATTTGATTAATTTTTTAATTAATTCAGTTATATAATTAATTAAGAAAGTTTGAAATAATAATCTAATTAAACAAATAATTAAACAAAAAATATTTTCTATAGTTTATTTGACCTTTTTGTTAATATTAATTTAACTATTTTATTTTAAGCTTTAGGTCTTTAAATAATTTTATTTATATTTTTTTTTCAATATTTCGCTACTCCTTTGTGTAGCATCATCAGGAAAAATTATAAAATTAACGGTAATAAAAATTACAATTAAAAAGTAATATAATTGCAATTTTTATTACCGTTAATTTTATAATTTTTCCTGATGATGTTACACAAAGGAGTAGCGAGATTTTAAAAAAATATATATAAATAAAATTATTTAAAGACCTAAAGCTTAAAATAAAATAGTTAAATTAATATAAACAAAAAATAATTATAAATTTAATTAAAGTCGTATCCGAAGAGAAACCTTTAATTGGTGGAAATAATTTTTTCTGTGTACATTTTCAAATTAATTTAAACCAAGGCGAATTCATCTCAGGTGTGAGCAGTAAGGCAACAACTGCAACAAAACAACAACTATTAGCAGATATAAAACAATGTATTTTGAAAAGGCATTAGCAAAAAAAGGAGAGCAAAAAATAAACAGCTGGGCTATCGCCTCCACCTGGTATAAATTCGCCTTAAGTTAAACTCATTACATGATGTAAACGTTATCGCAACTACAAGTTATAACAATTATTTATTTTTTTATAGCCTGTTTAATTGGTTGGTTACAAGAATAAATGAATAAATGGATGGATGAATAATGGACGGTTGGTTGGCCAAAGTAGCTGTAGTAGTAGTAGGTGGTAGGTATCTCATCAATTTTGTTAAACCTACATTTTTCTTACTAATTTGCCATAATCTAATACATTAAGTGATCACCATCCTCAACATCATCGTAAAGAACATTTCAATTAAAATAATTAGCAAAAGAATAAAATCATACCTAGATAGAAGTACTTATGCTGCACAATGGCTTGATGTGCTTTTAAATTAAGATATCTATAGGCGCAGTGGTATTGCTCGTCATAGCCGAGTATACTCTCAATAGTTCGACTAGGAGGCCGCACATAGACTTCTAGTTATATTATGTCTCTTCTGCTAGGAGTCTGTTGGCCTCCAATTTTATTATAGATTAATCTGCGCTTATAATGCTTATAAAGTGACCTCCCGAATTAATTGCATTAATAGACGATTATGAGCACCATTAAATACACATAATGCCCAAGAACTGTCAAATCAGCAAAACAGGGCTGTCGATTTAAAGTTCTCCACCTATATAACAACAAGCTTAAGTAACATTTCGGTATGCAAAAATGTAATATAATCATATGAATATATAGAAAATTTTATTGTAAAAATTTAATAAACAATTTTTTGGAAAACATTCTTTTTAAATATTTGTTTTAAAATATTTTTTGTAAAATTATTTTGAACTTTTTCTTGGAAGAAAATCTTTTTTTAAATTTTATAGAAAATATTTTTGTAAAAATTTTATAGAGAATTTTGAGTATAACAATTTTATGGAAAATTTTTTGAAAAATTTTATATAATTTTTTATATCTCTTTGTAAAAATTTTATAGAAATTTTTTTTCTCAAAATTTTGTGGAAAAATTTTATTGAAAATTTTGTGGAAAAATTTTATTGAAAATTTTTTGAAAAATTTTATTGAAAATTTTTTGAAAAATTTTATATAATTTTTTATGAATCTTTGTAAAAATTTTATTGAAAAAAGTTTTATTAAAAATTTTATAGCAAATATATTTGAAATTTTTTTGAATATATTTTTTAATTTTTTTTTTTAACTTTAAAAAAAATTTAAAAATATTTAGAAAATGTTTTTAAAATTTTTTGTAAAAATGTTTTAGAATTTTTTTTTAAATTTTTCAAACTTTTTTTGAATTTTTGAATTTTTTGTAATTTTTTTTCATAAAAATTTTTTTCTAAAATAAATTTTGAAAAATTTTGGTTAAAATAGTTTGAAAATTTTTTGTAAAAATTCATTTCCAAATTTTTTGAACAAATTTTTTTTGAAAATTTCTTGTAAAAATTTTTTGTAATTTTTTTTTTAATATTTTGAAAAAAATTTTTGCAAAAATTGGGACCTTCCTGCAATCTAAATTGCGTTAGAATGTGTGAGACGAAAAAATCCTTTAAAAAATTCATCAATATGTGTTTGACTGCTCCTGGTTACCAGTGAGCACCCTGTGGGTATATTGGCTACCTCTATGTCTATTGCTTTCTATAAAGGCCTTTAATACAAATAAAAGCAAAAAAACCCTACCAAGCTAAAAAAAACAAAAATCGACCCTCGCAGGGAGTTATTGATCCCCCGAGATCTATATGATCTAATATTTATTTAACAAAAAAATCAAAAGAGAATCATTGCAACCGAAAAAAAATAAAAATAACCTGAAAAATATAGGTAGACGTGGTTTTTTGCCCACAACCTCGAATGGAAAGGTCTGTTGTTGCTGAATTCCATTAGCGAAATTTTCGAAACTATGCTGTATCTCTGTATCTCTTCTGGTGCAAAATTGATTTCAACCCGAACACAGACGGCCACTACTTTTGTGGATTTTGTACAGGTCATAGCATTTGACATATCAAAATAAAATTTAGATATGCCTTTGGTATATGGAGATAAAGAGCTGTATAGTTTTCGTGCATAATCGGGAGGGGGCAAGGAGTAGTTTGCTTACCCCCAAATTTTGGGAACGCTCTATAGGTCATGACATATGACACATCAAAATGAAATTTAGTATGTGCCTTTGGTTTATTGAGATGAAGAGCTGTATAAAGTTTTGGCATAATTGGGAAGGTGCAAGGGGTAGTTTACTTAACACCCCAAACCAAAAAAAAAACGAATTTACTTTGAACTTATATTCTTTATGTAATATTTTCATAAAAATATCTGTTTCCATTGGGTATGGTACAGTTGACTGTAGACCACACCAGATTTTTTATATTGTAGCTGCATGTTAAATAAATTAATGAAATTGCTGCTCAAAACTTTATTTATAAGTATTTATGTCATTGGCTCAAGATTTAACCAACCCAATGTGCGATTTGTTCAACAACCATTTTAAATGAAGACTTTTGAAAACAAACGCATTTGAGCACTCAATTAAGCGCAATATATAATTATCTTTTAACCCAAAGTAACAAGGCAGCAACCAGCTACAAAGCACCCCACACACATCCACTTAATTGCAGATACAGAACAAGAAATTTATGTCTGATATTTCTTGCCTTCCTAAAATACTCGTACGTCGTACATGCAATACAAATTTACTTGTAATGAAAATGATGATGATGATAATTTGAGTTGGAATGAGGCTGATTATGATGACTATGATGACGGTGGTGGTTGTGTTTGTTAGAAAATAACAAAAAATTACAATAATAATACACATTAAACAAAATCTTTTCTAATTGTAATTAAACATGCGAACAAATAAGCCTGGAAATTCTAACAAAAAGTGGAAGTAATACAAACCCGTGAAAGCAGCAACTCTTAGAAAAAAAAAAGTACAAAAAACGCAGTATTTTAATTCTTCCGCGTGTAAAGAAAAAGATGCAGAATTATTTTTTATAGAAAATAAAACTTTGAGGCCACAAGTTGGTTGCCTTTCGAAGAGAAAAGGGGGAGAGAAAATGACAAACGCAAATCTAAATGAAAATTGAAACATTTAAAAATTAGTTCCAACTTGAGTACGAGTACGATTTTGCAATTGCACATACACGTGCCAGCATGTAATCAAACTCATCACATGATTGAATTTTTCCCATTTTTTGGTGCTGCTTAAAAAAAAGTTCTTCTTCGATGGAGAATAAATGTACTTTTCAATTAAAACCACCATCCATCCATCCCCTGTTTCTTTTTTTTAAATAGAAGCAATTAATTTAGCAACTAAGTAAATGCCTGCAATTCTTTGGTTTTTTCTAATGGACTAGAGAAGATGCACGTGGATGTTTGAAATTAATTATTAGATTATGTTAGGAAATGAATTAATTGCTTAATTATTTAAATAGAATATATAATTACGCAACAGTGCGTTAAATATTTTAAAACTCCGCCTTCTTGAACAAGCATGAAAACATCCTTTCCCAGTAGGTATACAAATTACAACACTTTAAAGGTTTTAACCACCTTTAATTTTCCATAAATACTCCCTTAAATTACAAGGCTTAATAAGTCCTAGACTTATCGAATATATCCCAACCCTGCAAAACTGCATTTAACTTTTCGAGGTCCTAAGTCAGGACCATATACATATGTAATGCAATTTGCTTAACATTAGAATAATCCAAAACTACACCATGCCTCACTCTATTGAACACCTCCCACCCATAAGCACTTTATTCCCTTCGCTAAAACAAGAACATTACCGCGAAACTATAAAATCTTGTTTGAAAATGCGATGGTCCATGATAGTCAATTTATTTTCTTTTTTTTACTAGCGTACTTGATAGTCTATCAATCTAATGGTTGCGGGTCCGATTCCCGCCTTAAAGACTGTAAATAATGTTTGCAGGCAAGCCAGATTTTTTCGCAGTGTTGACTTTGTCAGGTTTAGAAGACAGCTAAACACCATTGAATAACCGTACAGGAAACAAGTAGGAGTGCTATATCCGGCCATGCCGAATCTTATATACCCTTCACCATAGTAATGCTAAATATTGTGTTACCCTCTTATGTTTTTTAGAAAATTTTTAGTAAATTTTTTTGAGAATTTTTTTTTGTAAAAATTTATTGGAAACTTTTTGTTATATTTTTAAATTTTTATAATAATTTTTTCAAATTTTTTTGTAAAAAATTTTTCAAAATTTTTTGTCGTAATTTTATTGTAGTTTTTTTTTAATTTTTTGTAAATATTTTTTGGAAAAATTTAAAAATTTTTTTTTTTAATTTTTTTAAAATAGTTTTTAAAAATTTATTAAAAAATTTGTTTGAAAATTTTTGTAAGTTTTTTTTTTGTAAAAATTAGGCTTTAATGCAAATCAAAACAGGAAAACCTTACCAACCTAAAAATAAACACAAAATCGGCCTTCGCTGGGGGTAATTGATTCCCCGGGATCTGTATGCACTCCTTGGGATCTACCTGCCTCGTTCTAATATTTAATTAACAAAAAAGCAAAGAAGAATCATTAAAACCAAAAAAACGTGGAAAAATATACATATGTGGGCGTGTTTTTTTTTTTTTTTTTTGCCCGTAGCCTCCAAAGAAATGATCTGATGTTGCTGAATTATAATCTCAAAACTTTCGAAACTATGCCTGGCAGATTGGTGGACTTAAATCTTCTGTATCTCGTCTGGTGCCTTGGCAAACGACATTACTACCAGAACAAAGACAGACAGACAGACAGACGGACATCGCTTAATCAACTTTTCTATGTATAAGGATCCAGAATATATATACTTTATGGCGTCGGAAAAAAATATTGTAAAAATTACAGACGAAATGACAAACTTATATATACCCTTTTCCACATGTCGTGAAGTATATAAAAAGGCTTTTGAGGAAAAAAAATTGTTCTGGGCTTTTAATAGGCGTGTCTCAAGCGTTCGAGAAAATGCCATATTTTCAAAGGTCTAAGAAAATTGTTAAAAAGGTTATTTAAATGGTCGTATGTTTATACCTAAAAAGGTGTTTTCTAATTGCAATTAGATGGTAACCCTATTTATGTCTTTTCAAAATACCTATTGGATCCACTTGAAGATTCCAAATTTTTTATTTTTTTTTTTTTAATAATCTGAATTTTCAAATACCTACATATATAAATCTCAAATACTGGGCTGAATCTGGACGTGAAATTTGTGTGGCTGAAATCTAATAAAAAAAAATACCCCGGCTATATCGCGATCGACGTTTAACCTGAAGAAGTCACATAAAAGCAAAATTTGACGGAAATGAAGTTAAAAGCAATCTAAATAAATTGACGTTTTGGCAGAAACTCAAGCTTCTACTTTATAAAAGACTACAAAATAAAATTGTACCAATAAGCATAGTGACTGTGCCTGAAATCTTAAAATAAAGATGCAATAAATATTTATTTATACTTGATTTATTTCGTAATATTAAGCCAAATCAGGGCCAATATAACAAAAATTAATTACATTGAAAAAAATCGAAATCCATTTTGGACCTATGGTTTCTAGAGCAAAGTTACTCAGGATTCTTCTTAGAATCATTTTTCCTACGGTTTCTATTCACATCTTACATCCATACAAAACGACTCCCGAATATTAAAATCGTATTAATGTTCTTATAGGGTCGTTAGTTGATTTATTCAAAAAATTATGATTTGATCAAGTAAGTTTAGTAAAAGTAAATATTGTAATGCAAAAAACTAATAAGGATATAAAACAATAAATAATAATAAGAGTATCCACAATAAAATTTATTTATTTAAATTTAATTTTCATTAATAATTTATTCTTTAATTTGTTAAAAAAAAAAGATAACAAATAAACTAAGAATGCATTTACTTTTTAACAATTAATGTACACCATTGAGTTGATTGGATTTGTTACGCCAGTAGATGAAATACTGTCGTCATACCTTACGGTGCAAACCTTTGATTTCATAGTGGTTTTTTTGGTTCTTAAAATTACCACAATTACGCGCTATCTTACTATTTATTTACAATCTAATCTTCCTCGTGTTCCATGTTATCATCATCGTACTCTTCATCATCAGAACCATCAACCAACATGCTTAAGAATTCTTGTTGATTTTCGCTGATTAAATTTAAAAGTGATGGATTTGTTTCTCCTATTCTTTGAACAGCAGCATCCAAAAGTTCAGGGTGTTGTTGCAAAGCATTTCTCAATCTTTGAAACGTGGGATCACCCTGAAATACCTCAAAGGGTGAAAGCGTTAAATCAGCATCCGTCTCAGAATAACTTTCACCTTCAGGAGTGGAGGGTGTAGTTGGAATGCCTTCAATTAGATATTCTATAGCACGTTCAGGACTATAAAAACTGGCCGCTAAAGATCTTCGTACATCAGACTCAGGATAACCCATGGCAACAATCTGTGCAACTAATTCTTCTTTTTTAGGATCAACAGGCGCTGGAGGTGTCTTAAATTCAGAATCTGTTGTTGGACTTGTTAGCGAAGTGGAAGATGTATCATTTTCATTTTCTTTGCCTTTTTTTGTTTCCTCCACCACAGTTTCCTGTTGTGGTTGCTGTGTTGCTTTCGGTGGCTCTTCCAGCGGCTGTTTTAATATCATTATGACTAAAAACTTCTTTACATCTATATTATAGCTGCTTAATTTATCCTCATTCACAAGAATTTTGCCGGCATAAATAAGTTTTTGCAATTCTGGTTTGACACCAATTTCTGGATAAAGTGACAATTCCTTTTTCAGCTCATAAACTGTTTTCGTCTCTTCTATATCAACCACTAACGATTTTTGGTTCAGTGTTTTTATTTGTAATTTCATTTTCTTTGGATTTAATTAATAAATTTGACTTAATAAAAATTAACAATGTTTTGATGAGTAAATAATAAACGAAAGATATATGCGTTGAATTACTTCACTTACACAGTTACACACACATTCAAAGGTTACTTTGACAGTTTAGCACGTTTTGATGTTCTATGCAGAGTTGAATTTCCTGTCGTTTATTTGGATGAGTACTCAAGTACCTTATGTGGTGTAAAGTGGTGAGTTAAAACTACAGGATGAAAAAATTATTTAACGGTATACGAGAAAGGCAATTTGAAGATTAAATTACAAAATACATTTATTAGAAACAAATTTTTAGTGTGAAAATTCCAAATTGTGTACATACGTACATATTTGGCAAATACAACGATATATCGCCGTATAGATTTTTAATGTATGAAACAATTTTACTCTCCCATGTGCGTTGAATTAACACCGTACCCGTATGTGTGAAGACATTTACATTAACTTTTTAGACATATGGAGAGTTAAATAAAATTTTCTAAAAAATAAATTTAACTGTTTTTTTTTTTATTGTACATATAAAAGTGCATAAACCAGTTAAAAACATAACCTATCGGGTTTTTCCAATAAATGCTATTTTTCTATTAAACTGAAAGTCGGTTTCTGGAAATAGCAGACGTTTTTGATACTTTATTGATAAGTTTTTAAAGAGAATATACACTAATAAAAAGTTGATATAAATTATATTATAATTTCCAACCATAAAAGATTAGGAGATATACATATACATATGTAAGGATAGCGGACTGTATTTTAAGCGCAAAAAATAAAATCATGCAGTAAAGCGACATGAAAACAAGCAATTCAAATTATGAATACAGGGTTATTCAAAATAGCAATTCGAAGAGCAAACTTACTACATACTTATGAATGTATGTAAGTTGTATTAAACAGTAAAACTAGTAGTATAACAAGTAAAAGTACGCTTGGTTTATAAATAATTGTTTATTATCGAATTTCTTCATTAGATGTTTTATCGCTCGAGTAAGAATTTGGCTGTGTAAGAATGCGAGAATTATCCCCCAGATATATATTTTGTACAAATAATCATGACAAATAACAATTGAAAACATGATTCGCTATCATACTCAGTTGCTCAATCTGTCAAAAATGACATGTTTGCAACAGAGTTTTTGACAAGTCTGTACGATTTGTGAATCTTTAAAATAAAATTCTCCAAGGCGAATTAATTTGATTGAGAGTAAAACGGCAAAAAAAAATACAACACACTAACACAAAGAAATAACAAAAAATAATCAGCTACTCAATCGACCCATCTGGTTAAATCAATTTATCTCTATGCCGTAATTTTTTTTTTTGGATTATTGAAACTAGTTATAGGCAGAGGTACATAACCAAAGAACCAGGATATTCCAAAGATTATTTAGCTTCCTCCAGGATCTGCAAAGCGAACCTCAACTTTGTATAGTGCTGCTCCAGTGAAGAATTGAATTTAATGATGCTCCACCAGTGAAACGTTGAGTTTTATATGGTGCGCCACCACTGCACAACTTATTAATTAAAATTACAAAGGTTATACTCGATAACCAAAATGATTGCATGATGCTGACTCATGCAACCACCAATAACTGTACCGCAGTACAGCTATCCGAAGAAGCCAATCAGTTCATGCAAGAGTGACGCGTAAACTACTCTAAGACCGAAAAACAAGGACAGCCTAATTGACTTTAAAAAATGACAGAGCTATTTTACGACGTTGTTTATCAGCCCAGAGCTATTTTACTATGCGGGCGGAACTCCAAAATCTTCTTTTTGTAGTGGGGCACTTACAATGCCGTTTTGGGCGATTTTTGGAGTAGAACGGAATTCTGTAAGTTTTTTTTTTGGGTTTAAATAATGAGATTGTGTGGAATAGCGAATCGTGGATTTTATTACAAATAAAGGGCGGTTTAGACGCTACGACTTTAAGTACGTAATTTCCAAGAGGAAATAATATCAAAATGTATCAGTTTTTAAGAAAAGAAAGTAAAAATCTTACGATTGATTTTTATGTGTTTACACCATCGATGTAGAGTAAAATGAGTTTTTTTCATCGTTTACAAAAATTTCAATGATGCCAGCTGAGCTTTTCTGGGCTATAGCTCGCTGTTTTTAGGTCATTTTGACACGATATGCCTGTGATGCCTGATTTGATGAAGCGCAATGGTTTTTTGAAAAAAAAAATTAATCCGTATTTTCTCCCAACTCTCTCCAATTCATATTACAGTGTTGGGATTTGTGGTACAATCGGCACATGAGTGCTACACTGGTATACCTCATGCTTTTTTGGTAAAATTTTTTTTTATTTAATCAATTTTTTTTTTTACTTTTTCTTATAATAACAAACAATTCTAATTTTATGGTTCTCTAACCCTGTCTGGAACTACCTAAATTGCTACATTCCTGATTAATGTTCAGCATTTTTATTATTTATTAGTAATAGATAATTTAATTTGCAAGGCTTTTTTGCTGAATTACAGCATTTGAACCTTTTTTATTAGTTTCCGGCAGTATATGCTCGTAGAAAGTCTAAGTTGTTTTTTGTAATTGTTTCCGTAGTGCTCCCACTTGGTATGGTGAGAGCTTCCGCCTTGGTTTTTGATCTTATTTTTGTGCTAGCATCCTGTCAAAAGTGTATAATTTTACTAATGCAAGCAGGTTGTCAAAATTATTGCATTCGTTTTCGTAGTGCTCTCATCTGGTAATATAAATTCGCCTTGTTTAAACCATCTCGGGATTTAGCAAACAATTCCTGCCGTATTCAAGTTTTAAGTTTTTATTTTCTGTGTCATTTAAATAACATGTTCCACTAAAGCTTAATTTACAAAAAAATGTTTTTTTTTAACAAGAAAAAACACTTTTAAGTAAGATTTATTAGCAAAAAACATGATTTTATCCCCAAAAAATAGACAAGAAAATTATATTATTTTATGTTTCTTTAATTCAAATTCTCTAACAAATAAATGAAGAAATAACATTCATTAATGGGACTTTGGTATGAATTTTAGTTCAGCTGCTTACAATTTTAACTTATCACTCCTTTGGGAAATTCACCATAAAACCCTTTTACCAGGACACCTTGCAGTGAGCAAGAAGACTTCGATGGAATGTTCACACAAAAGTAAAATCAAAACATGAGCACATACACTGATTTATTACAGTTGGTCACTTTCTATAACCATAATAAATAGTAGACGTGACTTACGATGTTAGAAAAATATATTACAGAGTTTCGTACTTTTTTTTACATTGAAGGCATTCCAGAAAACAACCCTTTCCTTACTTTGTGTTACAAAGAAAAAATAAATAAATACAATAGTTTGTTTCCTGGGGAATATGCTGCTCGTACATTAATTACCATATTAGCGAGAGCCTAGTTGAGGAGAAATGGAGAAAATTAAAAAAGGGACTAATGATTCAAGAAAAAGTATTAAGATAAATGGATTCATTAAATAAAAGAAATATTTATTTATACTTAATAAAAAACCCTTGTTAATCTTCCTGGAACAACAGTTGAAGGATTTATTTCTTAAGTTTTCCAATATAAAAAAAACAGTGAGAAAAAAAACGGAAATTAGATAACTTTTTTTCAATTTAAAATAGTTTTTGAACTTTAAAACGGAAATCAAAAGCAGTTTATAAAGCACGTGTTTTATAATACTTTAGTTTACTTTTAGCATTTATTTGTGCGAATGTATTTCAAGTAAAATTATTGAATTTAAGAACGACGAGTGTTAATCATGTGAAATATATAAACCAAAGTGTGTTAGATATTTATCTAAAAACACTTTAGGATAAATGCTTCAACACCCATTTTCGATGCTCATAATAAATACCAATAATTAAATGGCTTTTTTCTCAAATCTGAAAAGCAATAATAGAAGCGGTACTCAATGCACATTGCAAACGTTTCAACATTAAAATGATGTACGTAGTACGTTATTCAACCCTTATTATAATACCTTTATATTAAAGCAGAGCTGTAAAGGAATTACATACATATGCAAAGGGTGAATAAATTTGAGGTTAGGAAGTGTATTGGTTTCGAAACCCCGAATTTTGACAAATTCGATAGAGATATTGGAATTAATAAAAGAATATGTTGTGGAACAAAAGTTAACAACTGTCACAACAGCAGACGTCCATCTTTTTCACAAAATTTTTAACCACATTTTTCAAACACAAGTCTTTTATCCCGTCCGCATCGCTATGACAGTCCAGGTTCTGAAGGAAACAAATATTTTACCTTTCTGGAGACGTCTACCAGTGCTCTTTTTAAATTTGGTACACTAGCATAAAATGGGTTAGTTAAGAAAAATATGAGTTTGTAGAAAAATCGGAGCAACAACACGCACGCCTAGCTCCCATGTGTCCTGAAACTGAAGAAGAATGTAATTATATCTTCAATAACACCAACAAGATTAAACAAAGTGGTCATGCTGATACACATACAACTAAAAAACTTTTGTGTAAATTTTAATTCAACTCTTTTATCCCGTCCGTGCCGTTTTAAATTTTAACTGTTAGACCATCAGTTGTTTGTGGTTTGTTCACGTAAACGCGGTCTTTTAAATAACACCAAAGAATTTAGTCCAGCGACTTTGAATTACAAAACGAGTCGGCTAATAAATATCGCCAAAACGGAGGGCCGGCCGCACAGAGGGGCAGATTCGCAGATTAGTTAAAATTTTTTTTTTCAAGTATCGTGAAATAAAAAATACTCGATTAAAAACATTAAATTCTACATCACTAGGCCAAAAATCAATGTCAAATAGGTAAAGGCGCTTTGTAATTAGTAAAGCGTTGAAATTAAACATTGTGTAAAAAACTAAAAAAATAGGTATGAAAGAAACACTATTTATCACAAGTAATTTTGAAAAAGCAATAAATTCAATAATGCAACCAACCATCAAGTTAAGATATTTGATGAAAAGTTTTGCTTAAATTTGTATTTCAAATATTTGTAGAAGTGCTTTTATTTTAACTGTTTATATTAGAAAGACAAAATATAAATGGATTTTCTCAGTTTAAGGGTGCCCCACTATTGTAGTACAGCAGATAAAGAGAGAATATGTATTTTTTTCTATGGGGGTATCCAAAAAACTTTTTTTGCAAACATTCAGTTTGTTCTAAGAGGGTATCCTTCCTTTGTTTGAATTTTTTCAATTTAAAGTGCTTCGCTATTGTAGTTCTCCAGATATTAATTACCCCTCCTATACATTTAAGATTTTGTTCACACATGAATGTTGTTTTAAGAGTTACCCTCATTCAATTTTGTAGATATAGAAATATTATTATTTTTTTGTATCGGGAGTACACGTCTCCCCCCTCGTATACGGCCAAGATTTTGCTCAAAGTATGTTCTAAGAGCTACCAAGACAAAATTTTGTGAAAATCACTATTGTTGTTGTGGAGGTATTAATTAATCCGCGAAAAGGGGCTTTTGGCCCCTCTCTATAACTCGTGGTGCTTCGCATCTTATCTAGCTGTCAAACTACACTGCATGTACACATATACAAATGTTTAGAGAAAAGTGTAGTGGGCTTCATTGATTAGCATGTCGCATATGATTTGTTATACACCCCTTTTTCACTTTCAGATCAGTCAGTAAAAGCTATATATTTGGCTTTTTACTGATCCAAGAGTTTTGTGGCCTGAAGCTACTTTTCTTGACAACGTAAACCAATCTCCATCATTTTACTGATTTCTTATCACACGTATTCTGAAAAACTGTTAGAAAATTAAAAGCGAAAATGTAAAAAAAACAATTAATACCTTTAAGCGACTGATATACCCTTTATTCAAAATATGTTTATAAAAATTAGTAATTTTGATTACAAATTTTAAAGCATTAAATTGTCGCTGACAAAGAATGACGAACAATAGATTTAGCGTTTTGGGAAAATTTTAACAAATAATAAAAATGGTGCATGGAACTTTTTTTTGTTAATGAATAAGAAGTACTTTCAATATACGGTAAAACTCAGATATAACGAATTGTGGATTATAAAGAACTACACAATAGACAGGATCGATTTTTCAAAAGAACATATAAACTGGACTATCATCCTAATGAAATAACGTTGTTTTCTTTATCAAGGGATTCGACTGTTTTATCCTAAGGCTCACTAGAGGCAATGTCAAAAATATTATGAAGTGGATATGTTATTTTCCGTCATGCAATCGGACAAATAATGAAACGTTTTGTATACCAAATTGTTTTACAAAATGTTATGCCACCACATGTTGAGGAGAAAATGCATCTGTCCTAAAAACAGATAGTTATAGCTGACATCACTGAAGTTTATGTAAACAATGGAAAAAACTCAAAAAAGCAGCTTTCATTTTACTATGCATGGTGTACACGCCAAAAATCAGTCGTAAAATTTTCACTCTAATTCCTCAAACACATATGCTTTTTGATATTATTTTCTCTTGGAATTTACTTAAGTAAAGTCGTAACGATAAGACCCTTTAAGCCGACATTTGAACACGACAAGAAACTCTGTGTGCATAGTATGTGTAAAGGCCATCATATTCAATCGTGCGACCTGGCAAAAATGGGATGTGTGCTTCAAAATATGATAGTAAGGATTAAAAGTGTATGTGTGTGACAGACTTTTTGACAGGTCTGTACGATTTGAAAATCTTTGGGGAAAAAATCATAAAATACATTTTTCCATGCGATCAGAATTGCATCTTCTTTTTGTATAATAGTTTGACACCTACAACGCCATTTTGAAACAATTTTTTGAGTTGGATAGAATTCTGTCAGATTTTTTTGTGATTCAATCGTACGATTGTGTAGGATATTGAATCCTGCCCTTAAGTGTGACGATACAGGTACACATAAGTATGGACAATCTTTTCCGAAAAGTGGAAATTACTTGGAATTTAACATCTGTAGAGATTTGATCTGATAAAGCTCAGAAACAAGTCCCGGTACTATAGTTTTTTTGGCGTGGTTCATCCACAAATTGGGTTTCAGTTATTATCAGAACGCCGCGGCGCGCCGTGCTTATGAAAATAAAACGACTAAAAATCTTTACACATTTCATTCTAGACAATTCCACAACTTCCAGATCATCCCGGAATGTTTGGGAACAGTCCGAAATGTTTGCCAACTTTTCAGAACATTGTGGGATATTTCTGAACAATCTCTAATGTGAAATATTCTGGAACATTGTGGAGCATTCGAAGCCCTTTTATATGAGTGAGGCTACCAATGGATCGACCTTCAGTGAGTAAAAAAAGAATATGATTTAATTTTATTTGCTTAGTATAACCTCTTCTTATAACAACCTATTCTTATTAGCCTCGCAGAGTTCGTTATAATCAAGTTTTACAGTTTATCGTAGTATGTATGTATGTAGTATGTATGTATGTAATATGTATGTATGTAGTATGTATGTATGTATGTATATAAATATCTACTTACTTGTATGTTGAAAAGTCAACAAAGCCGCTGCCAGAAAATGTCACTTATGGCACGTGTCAAAAGGTCTGTAAACTTTGGTCAACCAAGATAAGATGAGAAAATTATTTAAGTCAGATTAAAAGAACATTTTATCATCAGCATGTATTAAGATATCATTTACATCATCGACATTAATGTTTTAATAACAATGAAATCAAAATAATATCGAAATTGTCTCCAAAATAATTAAAGCTCCCATTCACTGAGGTTATAAAATGTTAGTTCATGCTATAGGTTTCTTTTTTAAAATCTTGTCTCTTAAATGTGCAATGCATATTTGTTATAATACGTATTCATAGAACTTCTCGTGTGAGTTTTTTTATCAACCCCTAATTAAAAAGGTTGAATTCATTGAAATATTCTTTTTTTTCTGAAAAGGGATTTTTTTATTAATGAATGACGTGGTTTGTCATCGGCAAACAAACTGTAAAATAAAATTAATGGCTAAACTCAGATTAAGCGTCTAGATCTGCAGAAACAATTTATGCTCGTACTTAAATTGTTTTGTTTTTTTTTAACGAATATTTATATTTATGGATACCCTTCCAGCATTACGATGAGTCTTTTTAGAAAAGTCACTTCTTCCTTACTTCTATAGATTAAATCAATTTTAGAAAATCAAAATACATTATTATTGAAGAATGATCTTTTAAGAGGGTGCCTCGGTGGGCTAGTAGGTAGTGTGCTAGTCTATCAGTCCGGGGTTGTGGGTTCGATTTCCACCAAAGAGTGTGGAACTTTTCACTACAAGTTGGCAGGAAGGCCTAGAAGGAGCCTGAATATAATCTGGGTGCCTGCAAATGCTTAACTGCGTTAGTACAGGTGCCATATTCTGTAATTCTCTTAGCTAAATCTATCGCTAAAATTCTAAAAATGCACCAACAAATTACGAGTATTCTTACAACAACACTCATAATTCGTTTGTGCATTTTTAGAATTTCAGCTATAGGTTTAGCTACGAGAATTACAGAATATGGCATCAGGTCACGGACTCTCCAGCATTATCTCGACAAGTCAAAAATTGAGGTAAGGTGCTACTTGCAGACTGTGCTTGGAAAAAGGCTAACATAAAAAAGGTTTTGACCACGGGCAGACACATATTAAATGGGGATGCTGTTAAGACCTAGCCTTAAGCAAATGTTAGCAATTACTCTGTGATGAGGAAGAATGTCCACATGTATTAGTCGCCAGTCTGAAATCCCTACAGTCGAGAGTAAAAGGCTAGTGACAGCACGAGACTCAATGAAAGTAAGGTATTCGTAAATTTACAGTCGGATACCATAAGTCATTGAGGAACGAACCAAATAAGTTGAAAAGGAACCCATGAAGTTAGTGATCTGCTTCCTACACAAAAAAAATTATCTTCCACTGATTACATTTCCGACAATAACAGCGTTGATTAGCAACATAAGATCCATAACAGGACCGGGTCTGTACATGAAATATTTTTTTTTTAATATTGTTGCTGGTGCAGATAGTAATTGGTATGGAATTCAAAAAAACAATTTGTAGAATTGTTTGTCTGTCTACGTATGACGTAAATACTATTCGATGCATTTTAATAAAATTGTAGTATGGTACCTTAGTACCTCGATTCAAATATAAGTCATTTTTCCCAAAAAAAATATATAATTTTCAAGAAAATCTAATCTATTTTCCATATAATAAGTCGAATGAACATAATTTTGACGATTTAAATGACTGGCAGGACTTTTTATGTATTGAACGGGACACTATATAGGTTAGGTTAAGCGAGCCG
Organism: Phasia obesa; assembly: GCA_949628195.1. Classification (NCBI taxonomy): domain Eukaryota; kingdom Metazoa; phylum Arthropoda; class Insecta; order Diptera; family Tachinidae; genus Phasia; species Phasia obesa. Next base: position 136,669,874 of record OX451218.1, on the reverse strand, counting down.
CCTATACAGAGCGGCGCTACACTTGGGGGTTATTAAAGCCAATTGTAATGACCCATCGATCATCTACCCCACAGTTCCCTACAAAACACCAGTATCTTTAGTGCGCAAGAAACACCTAGAGCTTTTAGCAAAACCTATTAGGATAGTCAGTGTCGCATCGCTATGGCAGTCCAGGTTCTGAAGGAAACAAATATTTGACAGTTCTGGAGACGTCTACGAGTGCTCTTTTCCCTTATAACGAAGGAACAAAAATAGCAGTTGTCAGATGTTTTTTAAATTTGGTACACAAGCATAAAATGAGTTAGTTAAGAAAAATATGCATTTGTAGAAAAATCGGTGCAACAACGCGCACGCCTAGCTCCCATGTATCCTGAAACTGAAGAAGAATGTAATTATATCTATCTATAGGTCATGCTGATACACATACAACTATCAACGTTTGTGTAAATTTTTATTCAAATTGAAGGAAAGACTTAAAGTCCTGCCATATATCCTTTTTCTTAAAACAACGCTATATTAACAATTGTAACAAAACTTGGTATTTAAATTGATAACACACTGTGTAATTTTTTAAGTCAGGTAGCCGGGAAATTTTTCACTTTTGCGGCTAAGCGCTACCTAAACGGTGTTAAGAATCATTCCTAGGAGTTCATATGTTCTCGAAAGTTGTTTATTGAGATCTTAGGTTCATTTTTGTAGTTGATTGTTTCCTTGAATTTTGAACGGTTTGCTACCTATGGACCTGAACAGGGGAAAAAAGGTAAAAAAAAATGAATTTTTTTAAGTTTTTTGCGATTTTGACCTTGAAGATGAAATTTTTTTTGATTTTATATGTTCACAATTTTTGTTCTTTATGACAAGAGCTACTACTTTGCCTCAGAGAGTATATCAAAATTCCAAACGGTTTGCAAAATATGAGCTTGAGTAAATGATAATTTTTTGCAAAAATGAAATCGAGGCCCTGGAGGACTTTGGGCAAAACTGGGAGACAGTGGTCTTTTTTTTTTTGGTCTTTTATCACGTAGTTGTGTCCGTATATGGTTATTTTTTTCCGTGTTAAACTGTGTAATTGTAAAATAAATATTTATCCAAATTTGGTTACCATCGGATTATTGTGAAAAATACATTTACATTTAAGCGCACGTTTTAGTGGTTTTCTATGAAAATATTTAAAAAAAGGACTATTATGACCCCTTTAATATGTTGTAAGAAAAGAACCGTCATCAAACTTCACTATAGACATTTATTAACATTCGGGTATGTTCTGTAATCCGTAACCGAATGAAATTGAAATCGAATAAATTTTTAAAGAAAAATATAACTTAGTTGCGCCTATTATTTCAAAACATTAGCAATCAAGGAAGTTTCACATAACTGGTCTTTAATCAAATGTATTAAAAAATAATATCAAAATGTTGTAAGATTTAAAAGTTATGACAATTTAAAATTTCATTCGGATTCAATTTCACACGGTTTCGGATTACAGAACATACCCGATTATTTGGATGATTAAAAGTTCTTTACTGGCTGTTAAATGTGGTGTACCTCAAGGTAGTGTGCTTGGGCCACTTTTGTTCAAAATTTTTATAAATGATATTGGAAACATAAGCTTTAATGGTAAACTGTTCATGTTTGCTGATGATATTTGCTTGCTTTATCGTTATAAGTATACTCAGGTGTTAAAAACTCATGTAGAGTATGATTCAGCAATATTAGCGGAATATATAAGATTTAACAAGCTTGTTTTAAATGCAGATAAGACCAAGTTTATAAGGTTTAGACCATACATTTTAAAGAACGATGAAACAGTTGAGGTTCATATTGATGGTGTGTTAATCCAAGAAATCAATACCATACGGTATCTAGGAATGTTGTTTTGTAGTAATTTACAATGGGATAATCATATTGACTCCATTAAATCAAAAATATCTTCTGCTATTGGTGTTTTATATAAATTTAAAAATAAATTTGACGTTAAAACAAAAATGCTAATATATCAGAGTTTGATACATAGCCACTTAACTTACCTGCCTATAATATATGGGTTTAAGAATAATGCATCGCTAAAGAGCTTACAATCGGCGCAAAACAAGTCTTTGAAGTTAGTTTTTAATCTGCCAATTAGATATCATACTTTGGATCTTTTTAAGAATTATGCTATAAACGTCTTACCTATAAGAGCATTATATAAAATGCAAATAACCAAGTTTGTTTTTAAATCCATTAACAACCTTGGAAATTCGTCAGTTCAATTCCAACAAAATATTCAAATTACACATAGGATAACAAGACAAAGCCAAAATTTGTCTATTTCTAGATGTCGTCTTGAATTGTCAAAGCAGCGTATTTGTTTTGCTGGTCCCAATGAATACAACGATTTACCATTGTTTTTGAAAACCATTGAACTTTTGTCAATATTTAAAAAAGAATTAAAAAAATTTTTGCTAACCAATCTCGAAACACTTCTTGATTAAATTTTGTAATATAAATTTTATTTTTATAGTAAAATAAAAAAATGTAAATTATTAATATTTGAATTTAAATAGTTAATATTTTTATGTAAATAATGAACTAACATTAGTTGCCTTTTAGCCTCTTTAATGCCAATATTGGTGCTGAGGCTTTAAACTATTTTTTGTATTATAAATTTATTTAAAAGAAACAATATATAAAAAAAAAACATGATGTTAGTGTTAATGTTTATCATTTTACATATGTATGTATGTATGTCTAATGTATACTGGGGGAAAGTTTTATTTAAGAACCCTTAATATTTTTCTCAAAACCTGTATTTAATCACAATTGGAGATAATTTTTTCCATAGGCCGAAGCATGTGAGTCGCGGATACTGCTAGTATTGTAATAAAAAACTTTTACTTAAAATCAATGTTGATAGTTCTTAATTTTACAAAATTAATTAAGCTTGGTTTTGCACAGTGATCTTTTATAGATCACAATTTTTGTTTTTCTCAAAATTTCGATTTATATTCTGTTTTTATGCTCTGTTTTCTGTTCACTTTTCTAATATTAAATTTAAAAAAAAAAACCCTATATGTAATTCTATGCTATAGTAAAATAATACGAAATTAAGCTAACTAAAAATAAAAAAGAACATACTGAATAAAAAAAAATAAATAAAAATTAGACATAAAATTACATTTTATTTCTCTCAGTTTATAATCTTATTCACCACAAATCCACATGGCAATGCTTTAACTTTACTTCGTTGTTAAAAAAAACAACAATGTTATATCCGACTACTTTTGCTGCAGCAATACGGAAAAATCGATAACCACACACACTAGTGTTGCAAAGTGTTCTCGTTTTCTGTTGTTTTTTCTGCCAAAAAAGCAACAAAACAACAAATTTGTCAAAAACATATGTTTTAAAACAAATGCTGACACATCGTCCCTATTTTAAGCTGCCATCATTTTTTTGTGAAAATTCATTAAAAAAAAGTCGTTTACTTGTGAAAATTACGAAGAAATCTTTATGAAAGAATAAAAACGAGGGTTTAATTTCAATTCGGTACTGTTTTTTTTTAGAAAAAGTGAAAGAATAACAAAAGAAAAAAATATACAAATTACAAGAAAAAATCAGAAAACATGAAATTGACCATCAAAACCCTCGACCAGAAAACATTTTATGTCGATTTCGATGATACCAAAACAGTTTGGGATCTAAAGGCACATTTGCAGAAAATGCCAGAAGTCGCTGTACAGCCAGAACTACAGCAATTGATTTATGCCGGACGTGTGTTAGACAATGACAATGTCTTAAAGACGTATAGTATCGATGAGAGGAAATTTTTAGTGGTTATGGCTAAAAAGATAGCAGCAGCAACTGCAGTCACATCAACACCAGCACCAGTTGCAACACCACAACCAGCGGTAAAAGCTGCGGAACCAGATGTAGCTAAAACTACAACAACCTCAAGCTCGAAACCAAGTGAACAGAGTACAGCGTCAGCAACTGCTGCGTCACAACCAAAGACTGAAGAAAAGCCTCGAGAGAAGGAAAAGGAAACATCGGCCGCAACAGCTACTGCAGCAAGTACTGCTACCACAGCCGAGAGCAGACCACCCCAACTGCCTCCAGGAATTGGCAATGTTTTAGATGTTTTGGATATTTCACCCACAGCAGCAGCTAACGAAGATATGGTGCGTGAAATAATGAGCATGGGCTATCCAGAATCTGAAGTTCGACGTGCTTTAATGGCCAGTTTTAACAACCCAGATCGAGCTATTGAATATCTGATTGAAGGTATACCTGATATACCAGATATGATAGGTATCCAACAACCAACTGCACAGCCGGCTGCTGCTGTACCGGCAGCTGGAGCACCCGCAGCCGGTGCCAACCCCCTTAACTTTTTACGCGAAGATCCACGTTTTAACCAAATGCGTCGTGTTATTCGCCAACGCCCCGAATTGTTAAGCAGTGTTTTAGCTCGCATTGAGGAAACTAATCCCGCTTTATTGGCCGTAATTCGTGAACACCAGGATGAATTTGTCGCTATGATCAATGAAGAAGCTGGAGTAGAAGCTACAGAAGGAGGCGGTACAGATCCCAGGGAAGATGTTGTTGAAATTGTGCTAACCGAGACTGAAAGACAAGCTGTTGATCGTCTAGTGGCCTTAGGATTTCCCCGTGAGATTGTTTTGCAAGCCTATATAGCATGCGAAAAAAATGAAGAGCAGACTGCTGACTTTTTGTGTCGGCACATGGAAGATTAAAGCGTTTTTAGGTAACTGGAGAGATACGAGCGACATACAGAAATAAAAAAGTATAACAAGATATTCTTACACCCGTTGTAAAAACAGAATCTATAATATTGAAGATTTAATTTAACATTAAAAACATGATACAATTCGTAATAATTCTTGAAATTCAAATTAATTTTTAATTGGACTTTTATTGTTTTCGCATTTAGGTTATTTAAACGAAACAGTCACTCTTTGTTTTCAATAAATCATTTGGGACTTACCTTTGTAATACCAGCTATATCTTCGTAACCTAAACTATATTGTGTTGCTATTTGATATGGATTTTGTTGTTGCTGTTGATGATATTCGTTAACATAATCGTTGTAAAGATGTGGTGGTGGTGGTGGCGGCGGAAAATGCGTTTGATTAACAATCGTTTGTGGTGCAGGTTCATACATTACCGGTGTTGGTGGATTTTTTACTTTGGGTTTTCTGCCTCTAGGTTTACCACGCTTTTTGGGCGGGTTCAAAAGCCTTGAAGCATTTACAAATGTATTTACAAATAAGTCTGGCATGTTTTGATTTGGATTAATTCTAAATGGCGAATAAAATCAACAATTAACTAAAAATAGAAAAGGGTATTTTGTAAGTTAAAAATATATGTAAAATATATATATTTTTATGTAAGTCTTAATGTGCTAGTTCTTTTCTAAAAAGATTTTAATGGGTTATATTTAATATAAAAAATGCCTAAAGGTCCACAAATAGGTCAAAATTGAAAACAGCTTCAGAATAAAAAAGTCTTCTTCTCAAGGTTGTGGTTTCTATTGCAAGAAGATTTTTCAACAATTATTTAAAAGCTTAGCCTTTTCTTTTAAATTATAGAAGTAAAATTTTAAACAAAGCTGGGAAGAAATCCCTAGAACAGTTAGTAAATCTTTAAATAATATGGACGAAAGGAACTAGGAAAATGTCGACATTTAAAATGTATGTAACTATTTTATTATTCCGAACAGGTACCGAAAGTTGTTGTGTTATCAGTTTTTATTTTTTTTATATTAAAGATTTAGGAAATAATTACTCTTTTGTATAGTTTTGCTTAATAAAACACGTATAAATTAAGGGTTCTTTTTTATTTATAAATTTATTTCACATTATTTTCAATAGTTTCTGTGGTTTGGTAAAGTTAGCAATCTTAGCTTTTAAAAGGCTCAACAAAGTGATTCCTTTTAACAGCCATGTCTTCGTCTAAGCGGCGCTTAAATAAATAAATTAAAAACAAAATACAGTAAATTTCCAATTAATTTCTTAATCGCTTTTTAATTTCATCAGCTAAATTAGCCAATGGAATGTCTTCTTCCTTGCGGCTACTAACTTCACGTAGCTTAACAATGCCCTTGGCCAATTCAGAGTCGCCAAATACAACGGCCAAAGGAATTTGTTGTTCTTCGCAATGCTGAAGTTGTGCCAAAAGTTTGGGATTCAATTTATAAGAATGTTCAACCTGCAAAGAATAAATTTTTAAAAAAATGTTTATTTATTAAAGGAAATGTAGGACTCACCTTAACACCTTGATTCCATAAATCATTCAAAATGCTTAAACGTTTTTCGTGCAAACCTTTATGAGCCGAAGCCACATAGACTTCGATTTCATTTGTACGTTGTTTAACACCAGATGCTGCTGCTTTAGCTTCTAGTACAGAAAATATACGTTCCACACCTATGGACACACCCACACAGGGTACTTGTTTCCCTTTGGTATCAAACATGCCCACCAAGTTATCATAACGGCCACCTCCCGCTACAGAACCTATGGTGGTACCCTGCTCCTCACAGCTGCCATTGGTGTGAATTTTTGGCTCAGCCATTAGTACACATTCATATATAACACCCGTATAGTAGTCCAAACCACGTGCCAAACTAAGATCAAAACAGATTTTCTTCGAAAGACCCATAGCATCACAGTACTTTAGTAAAAGTAGCATGCCCTCTAAACCTTTAACGGCAGCAGTAACGCCCTTTAATTTGGGATCAGCCAAAAGTTTGTCAACCAAATCGGAACCACCGCTCAATTGCACATATTCACCAATTTGATTAGCAGTAGCCTCATCTAAACCTTTTTCATCGATCATTTCACGACGTACCTCGGACCAGGGAGACTGTTAATAATGAAAAGTTTATTTAAGTAAATAAAAAGTTGCAATTGATTTATTTTTTTCTAATTTTATTACTTTATCTAATTTGTCAACGGCAGAACAAATTGAACGAAATTTATCGGCTGGTACACCACAGGCTTCAAACATGCCATCTAGTAGTTGTCTATGATTTAACTTAATCACATAATCTCCTATATCAAGTGTATCCAAGACTTCCGAAACAATTTTGACACACTCAGCATCGGGTAACATGGCGTCATAAGATCCGGCAATATCAAAATCCTAAAAAGGCATATTTTATTATATCTTTTTGAAATGGATCTCAAATATATTTAGTTTATAAAGGGTGCACCAAAATTCTTTGAAGATTTGAATTTACTACCGTTTTATAGCTGTAAATTTAGGATTATTAAAAATGGATTATAGCGTAAGAGAAAAAGGAGTTTTTATTGTTGAACATTTTTACAAAAATGAAGAAAGTTTGGCAGCTTATTATTCAAGCAAAATCATTCTAAGCGAAGAAGCATATTTCTTCTTCTAGCTTCGTTAAACCTCAAAAAAACATGTGGAGCAGAAAACCCATATTTATAAGCAAGAAAAAAATTCAACTATTTTATGATCGTGTATTCTTGATCTCAATGATTAAAATTTGCCCTATAGATGTGTGATTTAGTGCAAATATAATTATCCTAAGCTGTTATTTGAAGGCAAAGATCTATTGCAAGATATCTACAATCATTCGCTTTACGAGGGCAAATTCTATGCTGCAACGAAATTCTTGAAATTCGATAAACGATTGCGTATGTGTCAGCAAACCCGTAAAGGCCATTTATTCGATCTTCTATTTCATACCTAATCTTATCTGTTGCATTTTATTATTAAAAAAAAAAACGTATTTTTATTTAATTAAAATCTTCTGTCAATTTTTGACAGCTCTCTAAAAAAAAATTCTTGACTAAATCCTTCTTAGCATAATACATGTTTATTTACTTGTTAGTATTTTGCCGTAAACATAATCTATTTTGTCAATCAACAAATTTGGGAAATAGAAATACGAGAATTTTAAATTTTAATTAGCTACTAGAAAAAAACAGAATCCATTTTCTGTATCACTACATTCTTCTTTAGCAAAATACATGTTTATCTAATTCTTAGTGTTCTGCCGTAAACATCATCTATGTATTTAAACAATCAACAAATTTGGGAAAAAGAAATACGAGAATTTTGAATATGAGAATTCTTAGTTTAGCTATTATAAAAAACGAAGAATGCATTTTCTGGATCACAACATTCTTCTTAAGCATAATTCATGTTTATCTACTTGTAAGTGTTTTATCGTAAACATCATCGCTTTAATATTAATTGGGAAAACATAATACGAGAATTTTTAATTTATCCAATAAAAGAAAAACAGAATGTCTTTTCTGAATCACTACATCCTTCTTATATACTTGTAAGTGTTTTGCGTTAACATCATCTATTTAATTAATCAACAAATTTGGGAAAAGGAATACGAGAATTTTCAATTTAAAAATGATAACTCTTGACATTTTAAATGTCAAGAAAAACGAGTAGCAACGCTATTTCTGTTTCTCTTCAAAAGTTGTTTAAATAGAAGGTTAAGGTTAAGCAGGCAGCTGTAGTACACAGCTAGCTCACTTGGGTCCACTTTTTGGTCCCTTTGTGTTATGTTTAAATAGAAAATACGATTACAATTAAAACTACCTTGTAGACATACACGAAGAATGCTGCAGTTAAGTTAAATTTAATCAAATTTGTATTTATCTATATATATATATATTAAAATACTAACTCATTTCCTGTCTGTCTGTCTGTCTTTCTATTTTTGTGTTCGCTTCACGTAAAAACTACTGAATGGATTTTAACAAAATTTTCTGAGGAGGTGCCTTATCCCAATAAAGGATACTTTTTCCGCAAAAATATTTTATTTTCAAGAGAAAGTGGAGAAAAAGCACTGAAAGTACGCCGAGTTTTTATATCTTTAAGGTATTGCATACTTTAAGGCATCTTTTATTTTTAAAATATATTAATGTTGCGCAACAGATGGCGCCGTTTTAAAATAATGAGTAACTAATTTCCTGTCTGTTTTTTACAGAATTTTACAATCATTTTTAGAATTTTATATAAGTTTTAGAATTTGATCCAGGGATGGGTACCTTTATATAAAACAAATACGTAAGAGTCTTAAAATTTGGTGTGCATTACTTTCAAAGCCAAATATAACAAAATATTGTCAGAACGCATACAACGCTCACAGCTAATCTTTAATATTTTTTGTACATTCTCATGACCTCATCATGCTTGCAAGCTTTTGCTTAAGTAAAAACTTGCTGACGTAGTGCAAAGGTATTTGAGATATAAAAAAGAAATAATTTTCAGTTTAATAATACTTACACATTGATAGAATTCTCTGTAACGGCCGCGTGTCATGGCTGGATTATCTCGACGATAAACCTTGGCAATGTGATAACGCTTAATGCTCGATATCTTATTCATGGCTAAATATCTGGCCAAAGGAACTGTTAGATCATAACGAAGCGAAAGAATTTCACCACCTTGATCTTTGAGATCATAAATCAACTTGGAATCTTCACCATATTTGCCAGTTAAAACTTCCTAAATAAAAATGAAAAATAATTAAAATTAAGAAGAAAAAATAAAAATTAAAACAAGGAACCCCAATTAATTACTTTAAGTTCAAAAACGGGCGTATCAATAGCTTCACCACCATGTTTCTTAAATACAGCAATTATTTTTTCCAAGACATTTTGACGCAACATCATTTGTTGGGGAGCATAATCACGCGTACCCTTGGGTGTCTTTAAATTAAACTTTTGATTTTGTTGAGGTTCATCGCCCAACGTGGCTTTAAGAGCCAACAAACGTGCGACTTCTTCATCGATCTGCAAGAAAAAGTTAAGAAAGAAATAAACTTTTTATTTATAAAAATCTTTTGCCCGGAAAATTTAATTAAAATTAATTTAATGCTAACCTTGTCCAATTCCAGTAGCCGATGATGTTTTATGATACCACTAACACCATTACCAACTCCATCATCAGTATCATTATTATTGTTTTTTTGTTGTTGAGTTTTCATATCAACTTTGGAGGACAACGAGCGACAGTTTATTTGAATCTTACAAACATTACTAATATTTTTCAAACGCTTTGTAGTTTTAACAAATGTGAGTAACATTTTTTTTATTACTTTATTTTTTAATCAATTTAAAGTTTTAAAAAATTACAATTTATGTGGCAATTTACTTTTTTATCTCTTGTTGCTGTAAACCTAAACGACAACAACAATAATGAAACTGAATTAGAAGTGGCTTGAACTTTTTTAGGGTTTTTAATTTTTTGTTTTTTTTTTTTATTGAATATTAGTAGATAGAGAATGTTTTTATGTTCTTTTTTGGATTATAATACTATGAGCACAACACTATTGACAAATGCACAAAATTAAAATAAAAATTAATGCAAAAGCTGGTGGCTGCATGTTATGTTTTTATATAAAAATGCATTTTAATGAAGTTTGTTAGTAATTTTGTATGTACAAAAATGCATTTACAATTAAAGTGTTTCTAATTTGATAAATGTTATGGGAAAATGTTACAAGCTTAAGTACATATTAATAATTTTATTAAAAACAATCATTTTATATACAAACATTATAAGTATGAATTAAAAAAGTCTTTAAAATAATTGAAACAAGAATAAAGTTCGATTTTATAAAAAAAAAAAAAAATAACTAAAAGGTTAAAAAAACTGGAGTGGCCTACACTCAACTTTACCATACCAAATGGAAACAGATATTTGTATGGATATATTACATAAACAATAAAGTTCAAAGTATATTCGAATCGAAAAATTAATTATTTTTGGTTCGGGGTGTTAGGTAAACTACCCCTTGCCCCTTCCCGATTATGACCAAAATTTATACAGCTCTTCACCTCCATAAACCAAAGGCACATACTGAATTTCATATTGTGGAACAAGATTAACGTGAGTACCTTCCTACTCGGCCTAACCTCACGGTGGTCTTACCACCGAGTGAAACTTAGGCGTAGACTAGCGCCCCCATTGTGTAGTATAACAACATTTTACGATTGCCACCAATCGCTTTTTGTGTGTGATACAGGCACAATGAGTAGCAATTTATATAATATGGCAAGCCTTTCCAAGGCAAGCCTAGATCCACATTATAACCTCTTGCTTATGGGTTTGGAGACTATCCAAACTCCGTCTGTTGAGAGTGCAACAGCACTCTTGATCGTCCTTGCACCTTACCTACATAAATCGATCTTAAACCACAACCACCACGTGTACCCCCGAAGGGGACCTCACCAATAACCGGTCACAGAGAGGATAGACTCTCTGTGGGGCCACCGATTCCCGTGGTACCAGTCCTTTGGGCACTGGTCGGGCCTCGAAGAGGACCCGCAATGTTTATCGCAGACCTTTTCTTCCAGATTTAGGCTCTAGGAACCCTAGCGTCTGGTGCCCCTATTTTCCCCGAGTGAACCGCGTCAAAGCATTTGCCATATTCCTGCAGTGACAATTGGAACCCCCGGGGGTATTGATATGTCATACGGTATGCCCTGTAGAGCGTTTACAAAATTTGGTAGTAAGTAAATTACCCCTTTCCCCTTCCCGATTATACCCAAAATTTATACAGCTCTACATCTCCATAAAAGGTACACACTAAATTTCATTTTAATATGTCATACGGTATGACCTGCAGTGCGTTCACAAAATTTGGGGGAAAGGAAACTACCCCTTGCCCCCTTGCGATTATGCCCAAAAACTATACAGCTCTTCATCACCACATACTAAAGGCACATACTAAATTTCATTTTGGTATGTCAAACGGTATGACCGGTACAAATTTTACAAAAATAGTGGCATACACACCCACCCACCCACAGACATCATCGCGAAAATAGTCAAAATGGATTCAAGAGACTTCTAAATGTATAAATCCGTCAAAATCTCGACCTCGATTTTTTTCATGATTACTATACTTTATCTTATACTGGGTGGCGCAAAAGTAATCCTCCTATCAGAAAATGCAATAAATTTTGCGATTGGCCCCTAATGTCAATTCTGTTTTGACATTTGTGTTGTAAACACTTGTTACGCTACACTGTTCCAGAACGCGGAATATTGGTGATTATTTATTTGACCAATAATCGATCGGTGACTTTGGCACAACGTGAATTTCATCGCAGATTTCCTGGCCGTCCAACGCCTACTGGTGAAACACTGCGACGTTTAGCCGCTCGCCTCGAAGAGACTGGCGCAACACGAGATGCTGCCAGGCGTGGCAGACCCCGGACAATAAAATTAAAGACAATATCCGTCAAGAATGTGAGGACCTATCGCCGGAAGTTTTGGCCAAAGTGATGGAAAATGCCATAAAAAGGGCTCAAATGACAATCAACTGTGGTGGCAGCCATTTACATGACATCATATTCTCGACTTGATGTAAAAAAATTAAAAGACCAAATAAAAATAATCCACAAGAAGAATCAAAGTTTTTCATTTTTTTTTAAATTACAGCAAAAAAACATCGGATGGTTATTTTTGCGCCACCCTGTACTACGTATGGTAAAGTAAAAATTATGGGTGTTTCTGCGCCCATATTTATTCATAAGAGTAATAAAGTAGGCTTTTACTGAGGCCAATTAACCTATATTACAAAGAAATGAATGCCTGAATATTACAAAAGTATAGCAAACTAATGTTACTATTATATTTTAAAGTTATATGGATAAAGCGTACCCCACTAAAACCTACCACAATCGGCTACCCAGCCAAAAATTATTTTAAAGTAAAAAAGTAAAACGTCTGCAAATTAGTAAAATATTCGCATTAGTAGCTTAGTAGCAATTAAAATGATAGAAACTTAAAAGCATATATGACCGAGCAAAATGAAATTAGGCTGCGATACATAAATCAAAAAACATGAAATTGAAAATTAAAATGAAAGCAGTGTACAAAACAAATAGTTATCTCATGAGTTTTAACCGAAAATCCAAAGCGCACAACTCTGATAATAAATTATCCCTTAAATATAGAGCACCTAATCCTAGGAATTAAAATCAACAATAATATTTAAAATTTTTAATCATTTTTTTTAGAAAAATTTACTGTTTTTTTTTTAAACCAAAACCTTGCGCTGGCAAAATAGTTTAGTTTTAAAAGAAAAGAAAAGCTTGTTTATTTTGAATAGGGATGACTCCGCGCATTTATTTTAATCAATTATATTAGTCTTACATTCCCAAACGACTTATATAAGCATACAAAATTTCATCTGAATCGAAAGCCGGGAAGTGAGTTAAAATTGAGTTAAACTTGACCCCTCTCTTGTCCGAAATCTACATTTTCGTTTGCTTTGCGAACAACAGTTTAACAACAGTTCACAACCTCCCAGGTTTATTTTTCTAAAAACCCTCTTGATAGCAAATTGTCTAGGCGATGTTTACTGTGCCTGGAAGAGGCTCTACTTAAGGCTAGTGTTTGCTCGAAACTCAACGAAAGTAGGGTATTCGTAAATTACGAATCAGCTGCTTAAAATCACTGATTACCGAAGGGGTCGAAAAGGAATATTGTCATCAGGAGTTGGGTTCAAATATTAAAACTGAAGGAAAAATGAACAAGACTATATTAGCTTTCAACAAGATAATGACCCCAAGTAATACTCAAGTAAAGTCAAGAACCAGATTGCGGGGGAGGGGATAAAATTTAGACCCTATATGGGCCAAAACTCTGATATAAATCCCATAGAAGATCAGTAGGGAATTAAAAAAGACAGTAGCTTAATGCAAATACAAAAACAAAACCATTTTAAAGAAAATAAAACAGGTGGAATGGAGAAACTAAATTATGCCCAATGTGCGGCATTGGTCCAAACTATACCTATAAAAGGATGTGCTGAAGTAGCAATACAAGCTTTCCAAATAAATATTAGTCTAATATAAGGCAAAAATAATTAAAAATTTCCATATTTATGTGAAATCTATTTTATCTGTATTTCAGATGACTTAATTATGTGAGCACAAAATATACCTGCAAGTAAATTTAAGAAAATCTAAAAAAAAAGAAAAAAGCAAGTTGCTAGTTTTGAAATGAATTAAAATTTCTTTAATTTTTCCTTGAAATTTTTTTCTGATAGAAATTAATACAATTTTCTTTATAAACAATTTTTAGTACAACCACGTGAATACTACAAATCGCTTTGTTAGAAGTAATTCATGAAGACCTGACACGGCTGCCCTCGTTATTAATTGTAAATACCTAGTAAGAATGTTGTTTTGATGAGCGAACTTAATTATTGTGCAAAACCTTACACCACTACCCCCGTTACCAAGCATAAATACTCTATTATTGTGGTATACTTAATTCGATAAACCGATATTTAAAAAAAATAAGTAAGAAAAAAATAGTATATTCAAGGCCATCATAACATACCGCTTAATGTTAACAAACACACCTCCATGTAAATTAAACAAACAAGTGGCAAGATGAATTGTTGCAGTTTTGTTTATTTTTATCACGCTTTTTTGTGTGTGCCCTGGTTAAAACAAAAACTATTAAATGTGCCAATAACAAAATCATTAATAATTTATTACAATATTACGAAAATAATCGATTGTTTAGCAACAGCTGATTGTGTCTTAAAGTGCATAATAACCAACGGTATCCCTCGTCTTCAAATAAACAAACTCTAATGTATTATGACGTCAAATATCAAAAATATATTTAAAAACAAGTTTACCATTGTCTTAATATTAAGCACTTCAAACAAAGAAACAATAAATAATCTGTAAAAAGCAGACCAAAAAAAAAACAATGATTTCAAAAAAAATGTGAAAGTTAAAAATATTTAATTTTTACTCTTAGATTTAATGATATACCTACCCTACAAGCAATATGGTAGTCGACTACGAAAATAACACTTTAAGTTAAATTTAATGGCCTAACTCAAGGCGAATTCATACTAGGTGCAGGAGATAGCCCGCCCAGTTGATTATTTTTTGATCGTTTATTATTTGTTGCTAATGTCTTGTCAAAAATACATTGTTTCATATCTGCGAGTGTAATATCAAAGTAGTTGTTGGTATGAATTCGCCTTGGCGTAACTATAAGCTAACTACCAAGGCACATTAATCAGCTCGCCTCACTACGGAGGACAAATATTAAGGCGAATATTTTTTTATATGGATTTTGACAGTTAAACTTACAATTTTTCGCCTTAAATAGAAGTCGAACTATCAAACTCCATATAAAAAAAAAAGTTTTAAATTTTCGCCTTAATAGGTATATCCCCTTCGTGGTGAGATTACCACGAACTAACAAATTAGCGGTATTCAGTGTGTGATGCAAATGGTCTAGCGAAAGTGCAAATGCGTTATATATATGTTTATTAAATGTAACAAAAACAATATGTAATTTGTTTTAGAGGGTTTCCCCAAAGCTATGATATTATGCATTTGCACTTTTGCAGGACCATTTGCACCGAACACTGAACTCCGCTATTGTATTGATACAGGATATTATAAACAGTAAAATTGTACGGCATATTTCTACAAAGTCTTTTAATGCTAACTGACATATCGTCGCGTTTCTTCTTAAACCACGTAAGCGACATTTTTTTGAAATTGACTTTTTTGGTTTTTATGGTAGAAAATAACATTTGCCACCAGACTACACTCTGATCTTAACAAGTTTGTATGAAAAATAAATAAATCCATTTTCAAAACCTCGTAAGCGCCATACAAATGACATTTGGATGCAAAATATAATGGTCTTTATATTTTAAATTGGAAATGTTAAAGTCTCAACCACTAAGTTTTTTGTATTTAAGATTAAAAAAATCATGAAAGTTGCAGACCAATTGGAGCATTTTTAGGAAATATATATGATAAATACACAAATAAATGTTTATTTACACACAGAAATTTGCTGTTTGCGCCAAAACCACGTAAGCGACAGATTTGGCTACAATTAATTGTAAGTAACAAATTAAAAAAAAAAAAAGTTTCTATACCCATCAGTAAGTCGCACAGCCATGTTTTGAAACCCATATTAAAGAAGTTATTATGTTTTTCTCGTTTTCTGAAAAACGACTTCTTGGCGCTTACGTGGTTTAAGAATTAACGCGACGATATGTTCAGTTTATTGCTAACTACAGATTGACTAACTTTGAGCTAACTTCTGAGTAGTCAGTAAGACAACTAACATCACCCTACGACATAACAATTTTAATAAAGTCAGTTATTTGTCGTTTATACATATTATAAAAAAGTAACTCATTTCTGGTCAGTCTGTCTTTTTTTGTGTTCGTATCACGTAAAAACTACTGGATGAATTTTAACAAAATGTAGTATCCTGATCCCAATATAGGGCACTTTTTTCCGAAAAAATAGATATCTTATTTCCAAGAGAAAGTGGAGAAAAAGCAGTGAAGTTACGCTAATTTGTTAACCGATTAAAGGTATTGCCTACTTTAAGGCATATTTTATTTTTGAAAGCAGTATATTTTTAGCAATGTTGCGCAACAGATGGAGCTTTTTTAAATAATGAGTAACTCTTTTCCTGTGTATTTTACAGAGTTTTACAATACTGTTTAGAATTTTATATAAATTTTAGAATATTTTTCAGGGATGGGTACCTTTATAAAAAGTAAATACTTAATCTTAAAATTTGGTGTGGAGTACTTTCGACACAACGTGTGTGGACACTAGTTTTTAATAAAATAATCCAAGTATCAACTACAGTCGTAAAGTAGCTCTGGGTTGGGGAACATCGTTCGCGCAACATTGTAATTATCTTTTAAAGTCAATCAGCCCGTCCTTGTTGCACGGCCTTGGAGTGGTTTGCGGCTTACTCTCGCTCTTGCTGATTGGCTTCCTCGAAGAGCTGTACTGCGGTACTGTTATTGGTGTTCGCTTCAATCACCATGTGCAAACGTTTTAGTTATCGTGTATAACCTAACAAATTTTAATCGAAGCTGATTTTGGAACTTCCTATACGAAGGTATACATAGGTCGCGTAACAGATCCTGAAGGAGGCTAATGAAGTTTACCCTGGCAATTTGTGAATACGATTATTCCGCCAACCAATTTTAGAGTTAAAAAAAAGTATCAACTACTACTGGTTGCAAAATAGTTAGCTTTAAAAGTTAGTTGAGTTACTTATAGGGTATTTTTAATGCAGCAGTAGCATATGTAGTACATATCTATATGAAAGAAACTCATTTATTTAATGAGGATAATTAAAATGTCTAAAAGTACAGATTTAATAAAAATTTTAGTAACAATGTTGAAATCATTAAATGATATTGCACCATTTTTCCCTAAACTTTATGATACACACACATTTTTCAAATTGAATCAACAACACACAATAGCACAAAATTAAGCCTATGTTGGTTGACTTGGCAAAAGGTGAAAGGGTTAGTTAGTTGGTACATATACTTGGAAAACTTTACCACACCAACACTAACGCACCACCCCCAATAATAAATACTTGATTTTATCTATGGTCTAAACATTCATATTGCCTAAATTACTGAATTATTTGTTGGGCCCAAACTAACCTTTTCTTTGGGTTCCTTGGCCGCTTTCAATTTTCGTACCAAATCACCTTGTATTTTAATTTCTTCCAAAATTTGTACACGCGATTCACTCATTCCAATAAACCAAATAGAAAGACACACAATATAAAGTTGTTTTCACTTTCACACTTTTTTAAGTTTTTTTACACTAAACTTAAAGTTTAACTTGTAGAATTTATAAAGTTTACTAAGCAAATCTATTTGTTTTAAAGTTTTATTTAACTTTTTAACAATTCCTGCAGAAAAACTTCACACGCGGGGCACTGGACAATAAATAATTGTCTTAAAATGTGACAGCAATGAATAACACACAGAGTTGCCGGATTTGAAATGATTAAGCTCTACAGAGATGCAAAGTTTATTACTTAAGAAAATGTAACGGTAAACTTAGTTGAAATTAGAATACGCAAGCCTTAATTGTTTATTTTGTATATGAATGACATTTTTGCTGTATTTTATGGTTTTTCTTGTGATGCATTCATTTTTGCTGACGATATTCAGTTATTTTTTTCAGGTGAACCTCAATTTATTGATGTTTTGGAAAAAGTTGTAAACTTTGTGTTGTCACGCATCGTCAGTTGGATGTCTGATTCTAATCTTTGCATTAACCCTTCAAAGTCTAAGGCGATGATCTTTGGTTTACCTAGGTCTCTACCTATGACATCAATTCAAATTCAAGGTGTTGCTGTTGTTTTCGTTGAATATATCAAAATGTGTTGGTGTCATATTTGATCATAAGCTTAAATTTGGTAATCACATTAATTATCTGAGCTCTAAAATTGATTTTACTTTGAGGCGGTTGTATTCGCTAAACCTTTATTTACCTCTTTATGTTAGGAAGCGTATTGCACATGCCTTACTTATGTCGAATATTTTATACTGTTCTGAGGTATTTACGGGATCGTCTGCGTATATAATGAATAAATTCAGACTTATTTGTAACAAGATAGTTCGATTTGTTTATCGTATTAAGGTTCGTACGCCTATTAACTGTTATATTGTTGATTTTTTGGGATGTAGTTTTAATAGCTTTATGCATATACGCTTGTTGTTGCTTTTCTATAAAGTTATCAAAAGAAATAGTCCAGGTTACTTGCGCGATCGTTTTTTGTTTTCTAGTTCCGTAAGGAATCCACAGATATTGTATCCTCATATTAGAGTCTCTCTTTTTGAGTTGTCGTTTCAGGTAAGAGTGGCGAGAGTTTGGAATGTTTTGCCCCGTGATTTCAGATCATTTGTTTATTCCTTTTATGTTTTTAGGAAAAAGCTTTTAGAATATGCTTGTCTTAATAACGTTTAAAACTAAGTTGAAACTAAACGAAAATGGGACTTAATTTCACATTTTGTTAAGATATTTTAATATCTATAATTTTTATTTTTCTTATAATATATTTACGAATAATATCAGCATTTTTTTTATATAATCTAAGTTATCTCTTAATTGTTATCCATTCTGTGCATTGTTAGTCTACTAACCAAATATGGCCTTTCTGGGATCGGTTAGTTATATGAATTTCAAATAAATAAATAAAATAAATTACTTTTTAATTTTATTTAAAGAATTATTATTGGGATTTAATGTGCTGTTTCGGAATTGCAATCGACCAAATCGTCTAGGAAATTTATATGCAAAGCACTAATTTTTTTGAGTGACTCCTATATAATTATACTTTTTAAATGCTTTGTCTTCCTAAAAATATATCAGTAGGACGGCATTTAAGCAATAAGTTTTTTATGATTGACATAATGTTTATATATTTGAAAGGCCCTAACACTAATGATTGTAACTTTACAGAAGAGAAGGTAAAATATAATTGAAACTGTAATATTCACAATGTCATTTGTAATGTACAACTGCTTGTAAAGGCGTTATTTTTTACACTATTGCATACAATTTTTGTGACAAGGTGTATTTGTGCGAAATGTATTGGTATCACTGAAAAACTCAATTTCGAAAAAATACAAATATATATATATATATATATACATATATATTCTGTTCCTTTGGTTCCGACATAGTCGTTAGTCTAATAACACTTTTTTAATTGTTAAAAAGCAGTTGTTTTTATTACATGATTCGAGTTGAGACATAAGCGAATCATGTTGGAATCTCGTGAGGTCTGAAAATGTGTTTATTTAATTTTTCGAGATGTAATGGCCAATGTAAGTTTTTTAAAAGTTCAATTTATAATGTTTCGTGCTGAAGAGGATTATTTAGACAGTACGACAATACATGCGCAGCTAGGAATTCACGGTACTTTTATTTTATTTGTTTCCAGATGGTACATTTCTTTGTTTTATAAATATATTTTAAGTTCTAAAAATAAAATTTAATTTTTTTTTTTGTTTTTGTTAATTGGAAATATTTATAAAGGGAAATCCCATCTATCCAGCAATCAGTCTTTGGAGGCTCTTTATTTTATGAAGTACTTTTTGGGTGATGATTTAGAGTTGCTACTGCTTTTCTGACAAAATCTTCAAAACACAATGGACCATAGTCATTTTAAAAGGCCAAAATTAGGTTAATACCAGTTTATGTTTCTAAATTGCGGCCCTATGTTAATTATAGAAATTACGGCAGAAACAATATACATATGTTTCTAAATTTGCTGTATATTTAGTTGGTATTCTATATTGCAAAAGATTATTTTATTAGAAAATATATTTATGCGTAGTTTTTAAACTAAATTATAACTATATAACATATATGTATATATAAAATAATTCAAGTTGTTAGAATAATTTAAAGAAAGCATTGTTCAATCTAAAGACTGTAACTAATAAAATTAAATATATATGTATTTATATTAAAGAAAACGCAAAAATAAAAGAATTGGCTTAGTTTAGACGACGCTTTTTCATCATCATTTTCCGTTTTTTCTCCATAGCTTCAAGTTTCATATCTTCCAAATCTTCCTTGATACCTAAACAAATAGTAGAAAATATATTTATAAACCACCAATAATAACTGTTTTTAATATCGCTTCTGTAGAGTATTACCTATTTTTTTACTTATAAATTCCTCCCTCTGTACTTGGGCAAAATTTGATTCCATTTCACGATCATCGAAATCTTCATCCCGATATCTAAAATAAGAGAAATTTATGTAAATTTTCAATGGTAAAAAGCAAATTTAATTTAAAAAATACCTTGATTTATCATAACCGAAAATGGCTTTAATGTGTGAAGAATAATCCTCCTCCTCATCGCCATCATCAATGAAATCATCCAATTCAGAATCATACTCTGAATCGTCATCATCCAAAATTCGTCCTAGTATATATGACAATTTTAAATTTCGTTAAATTCGTACAAAATTCTGTTGATAAACATATGTTTACTCACTTTTAGAAGTAACAGATTTTTTACTATCGCCATATTTACTGGAAGAGGGTCCTGAACCCCTACGCACATCTGGCGGTGGAAATTGTCTGGTTTTTTGCATATCCCGCGGTGGAAATTCTCTTGATTTAGCTGAATTGATATCACGGGGTGGGAATTCTCTAGTGGGACAATTATAAGATTGTTTACTTGAGCTGCTACTACTGTTAGCATTTTTAATAGTTGCTGAGCTATTGGCACTACTACTACTACTTAGTGAAGATTTATTGCTAGATGAAGAAGAGACATTTAATTTACTACTAGATTTAGCACTTGACGTTTGTGACGAGCAAGACAAGGAATTTCTGTTATTTGACGACGACATAGTGGGCGTTGTTGGTTTTGCAAAATTTCCAGAGGAAGAAGTTAAGGTTTTTTTATCCAACGAACTGGTTGTTGACTTTTTGTCTGAGATTGATGATGAACTAACTGTTTTACTACTACCATTATTACTAGCATTATTTGATTGTTTTAGTTTTGGTATTCTTCCATTAGGTTCCATGCGTTGTGTTGTTGAAGAATTTGGCAAAGACCCCTTCTCCCTGTCTGGTCTTTTACCTTTAACGTGCTCTTCATTACGTTCTCTTTCTCTACGTTCTCGGGCTTCCTTGGCCCTTTGGCGTTCCTCCATTTCTTGTTTTTCCTTCAACGTCATTAATCTTTCGGGTTCTTTTTTCTTCTTGATCTCTAAGGGAACTTCAATAGGTTCATGCTGTTTTTTCTCTGCCAATTTCAATAATGCTTGAAAGTCCATTGGGGGTGGTGGCAGTTTAGAATTTCTCAACTTTTTCTTTTCAGCTTCACGTTTTTTACGTTCTTCTTCTTCCTGACGTTTCTCCTCTTCTGGGTCGAATAATGGTTTAGATGACGTATGATGGGCCCTTACAACATTTGTACCACTAGAACTTGAAGTCGACTCTTTTACGTGACTCACTCGATGTCGAGTATGATTATTTTTCTCTTCAATTTCACGTGTTATAGCTGCTTTAACACGCTCTTTTGTACCTGACAGATCTTTAAGTGATTGTGGTCTACTTGGAGCAAAACCTTTGTCTTCCTTAACATCTTTAACCTAAAATATTTGAGTTAAGTATGTTTAATTCTTTAATTTTGTTTACTTGTAAACTTTTAAATCAATAGATAAAAATAGAAACTAGTTATTTTTAGAGAGGTTATTTTAACGACATTTGATAAAATAGATCTTAGGATATTTCCAGGTATTCTCTACATAAAATTTAAAATAAGTAATTTTGCTCTGAAATTTTAATGTTTTTTGAATATAACTATAAAAATTTAGAATGAATTTTTTAAATTTTTCTTATGAAAAATCTTCTTTTTGTTATCTTAAATACATTAGGTACCTTATCGATATATTTCTGATAAAATGAATTCGCTTCCGTGGATACATAACCATAATCATCTTGGTCCGGCTGTTCTGGACCTTGCATTGAAATGGCTGTATGTTCCGTATTTACAGCATCTTCCAAAACCGATCGATTTGCCGATTTCGTCACTTTTAACATTTTCCGAATTTTATTTTTAGACTTTTCATCTCTCATGGACAACAGTTGATTAAGTTTTTCTTGTTGCTCTTGTTGTTTTCTTTTTTCTTCTAGTTCTTTCTTTTGCAAAAACTTCTGAATGTTTTCTGATAACTTTTTCTCCTTTGACTCCTTTTTCGGTGGAGCAAATTTTGTACTGTAATATTTGCCCTTCACAATATATAATTAAAAAATATGATAAAATAATGTTTTAGTTGATGTATTAACATATGGAAATCTAAGTTCAATGGCTATATCATTCCATGCTGTTGGACTCAGATGATAAAATTTTTCATACCGTTTCTTATTACTTACATCATTTTTAGAGTCTTGGCTATTTTTCTTAGCCATATGCAGTAGTGTACCGAAATCCATTTTCAACTTAATTTACTTAAAGTTAAAAAATTTCACAAATTTATTTTGTAAATAAAAGCTTTACGTTCCAGATATTATAGTTCTTCAAAAAAGAATACGTGCAGCCATATTGAAAAATTAATAAAAACTGAGTCCAGCTGACAAACAGTGTTTGCAACGTTTTTTCGTGTAATAAAAATCAATTAACCGAATAATCGCGGAATGTTTAAATCATAATTGGTGTTACCAGCGATAATTTTTTAAATCAAAATTACAACAATTATAAATGTTCACATAGATTTAGTTTTTTTTTATAGAATTGTAGATTTTTTGGTAACTTCCGATTTTTGGAACAAATCTAGTTTAGTGAAGCTTGACCAATTAAAAAAAAATCACACAGGGTGATAGAGAATTACAAAATAATAAAAAAATGTAAAATAAAAAATTTGGCGGTCGCCCTTATTTTCCGAGTTGTGGGCCTCTGAACTTTTCATATGAAACTATGATTTTACACTACATTTTCGAACAAATTAAGTCAGTATGGGTATCCTTTAAAAAGCTTTTGGAAATATCTATCAGGTGATGCTAAAATTTTGTAAAAAAAAATTAACTGATTTTTTGTAAAAATCTACCGAAAAAATTTCGAAAAAAATTTATCGAAATTATTTTTTTTAATTTTTTCTAAAATTTTTTGTAAAAATTTTATCGAAAATTTTTTGTTAAAATTATTCGAATTTTTTTGTAAAAATTTTTAGTGAAAATTTAAATCTAACTTTTAATTTGGTCTTAATAAAATTTTATCGAATATTTTTTGTAAAAACTTTATTGTAATTACTTGTAAAAATTTAATCGAAAAATTTTTGTAAAATTTTTTTAAAAATTTTTTTAAAAATTTTTTTAAAAATTTTATCGAATATATTTCGAATTAATTTTATCGCTTAAAATTTTATTAAAAATGTTATTAAAAATTTTTTGTTAAAATTTTATTAAAAATTTTTTGTTAAAATTTTATTAAAATTTTTTTTGTAAAAATTTTATTAAAAAAAAATTTTTTTTTAATAAAATCGAAAATTTTATATAAATTTTTTTGTAAAAATTTTATAAAAAATTTTTCGTAAAATTTCATCGAAAAATTTCTTGTAAAAATTTTATATTTTTTGTAATCTATATTGAGTTAGACTAAAGTACTTTCTAGGGGTCATATTGTGCATATTCACTGCTCCTGTTTCCCAGTGGTCACCCTGTGGTTGCATAGGCTACCCCTATGTGTATTGCTTTCTTTAAAGGCGTTTAATACAAATCAAAGCAGAAAAACGCTACTTTTAGGTTGGTAGGGTCGGACAGGCGGACATCGCTCCAAAATATATACTTTATGGGGTCGGAAATAAATATTGTAGAAATTACAGACGGAATGACAAACTTATATGTACTTTTTCCATCTGTGGAGAACGGTATAACAAGGCGAAACACCAATCCGTATAGAAGTTGCAAAGAGGAAATTGAACTAGGTTGCTCATACTTTGAGAAGATCCCATGATGACATGCCAAAGATCGCAATTGATGGTAGACCTGCTAACACCTAAAAAAGACTATTAGAATCCGAGATATGTGCAACAGCGCAGAACCCGATGAAATAATTTCATTAGAAAAAGAAAAGAAAAAGAATCAATAGCGGAGATCAATGAATGATGTAATGCATTTGCACTTTCGAAAAACCATTTGCATCAATCAATGAATACCGCTAATGTAATATTTAAACAAGGTAAAAATGATCTTAAAAATTATGTTAAAAAATAGATGATATTATATTATGTATTGACTTGTAACTGCTAAGGTAACAGACGTCCCTGATGAATGTTATTATATTAAGGTGAATGATGATATCTACTAAAAAAGAAGAACAATCAATGTTGATAACTTTTGTTTTTAAACCCCGTTAGAACAACATTATTATTAAAATAAATTTACTTATCCTTAAACATTTTTAATTTGTTCATTCCAGAAAAATTACATAAACATTTTATTTTAAAAATAATAAAACCTTTGTGAATTTGTATAAAGAATCTTAGCCTCAAAGCTCATTATCCTTGAATGTGTATCAGAACCGTTAAAATTTAGGTGAATATCATTTAATTACCAACACTTGCAGTTTGTTTAGAGGTATTTTTTTCTTTATTTGTATTCAGGTGGATTGACGAATTTTTTTTAGAAAAAAGAGGACAGATAAAGTCATTAAACTTTTCTACCTTGCTCAAAGGGCGTTGCTTCATTTGAGAAATTGGAATTGAATAATTATTTTCTATAAATAAATTAGATAAATTAATTAAAATTTCGTGAAAATTATGGCTTTAAGACCACACACATCTAATGAGTCTGATTACGAGACTTTAATGCAGCGTTTGCACATAAGTGGCAATAGTAATGGTAACAATAGTGTGGCAACTAGTTCGGCATCTCCTACGATACTTAATGATTCCAGGCAAAGAAATCAAAGACAGCAGGCCCAACAGCAGCAGCAAATTGGAGAAGAGTATCGGATGTATGAACGTAACAATATTATAGCAGCTTCTAAATATGCCACACCTAAACAAATTGAACAATTGCATTTGCAACAGTACCACCAACAACAACACTTATCCCGATTAAATACGGAAATGCCATTGAATGGTATTAACAGTGGCACTAATGATCATTATGAGGTAACAACGGCGAAACGTCATTCACCGGTTTATGAAAATTTAGATTTTTATCAAAGTTCTCCCGGTACAAAACAGCTTGATTCTATAAGTAGAAGGGCTCAACCACAATGTCCTGCTTCAATGGGCCATCCAACACCCATACAACGTGGTCACTATATGGTAATGCAATCTCAACTTCCATCTCACACTAATGTCCTGTCAGGAACTGGTCATATCTTGAGATATGCTCATACCCCAGTTCCTGACACTGATTCAGCACCCATTTACGAAAATATGCGCATCATTCCAAATTCGGGTCAAAGAGCTCAACCACAAGCTTCGCCAGCTACAGCAACTATATATCAACATCATAATATTGATGTTTTATCTTCGTTACAGCATCACAATAGTCTTACAACGCGTGCTTTACAACAACAACAGCAGCAGCAGCAACAACAGCAAAAATCAATAGCTGTTGAACATTCCAATGATTCACACAGTAATAGTCCTAATTTGGATGTTTTAGCCTCCCCCATGCATCGTCGTAGTAGTTCTAATTTGTCTTTGAAAAGTTCTTCTAGTTTTGGGGTTGGCGTTGGTGTTAGCGGTTTAACAGCAGTGGGTGAACCAAATTCTCCTACACAACGTTACCGTAATCTTTCACTACCTAGTCACATGACTAATACCCCATTGTCACCTTCAAAATCTTATGCTAGTTCAGTATCCAGTGCTAACGACTATAAATTGCATCAGCATACTCCACTCAAAACTCTGGTAATTGAATTCAATATATATTTGCTTCACGTTCTTTAAGAAAACTTACATTTATAAATGAAAATATTGGCATTTTTAGCATCATCCAGCCGGTATTAATGTTTCAGTCAATCCAAATTATATTGAAGAGATCAATAGTTCTGATTATGTATGCATGACAGCCAACTTAAACAATACGTCCATGGTGAAACCACAAAAGCCACTGCCATCCTATTGTGCTGAAAATACACAACAAAAATCCAGTTTAGCAGCTGCTATTGAGGCTCGCAGAATATCACCAACTGGTTCATCTAATAATAGTAAATTATTTACACCCATTCAGCAACCCAACAACAATAACAATGCAACAGGAAATAACAATGCTATTTCTCCAACACCATCACAAACGAGTAGTACAGGTGAGTGAGGTTTTATTAAATGGCATTTTTTTTTTTTCCTTCCCAGTTTATTTATTTATTTATTTATTTATTTATTTATTTATTTGAAATTCATATAACTAACCGAGCCCAGAAAGGCCATATTTGGTTAGTAGACTAACAATGCACAGAATGGATAACAATTAAGAGATAATTTATATGCTATAAAAAATGCTGATATTATTCGTAAATATATTATAAGAAAAATAAAAATTATAGATATTAAAATATTTTAACAAAATGTAAGTGAAATTAAGTCAAATTATCGTTTAGTTACATATTAATTTTAAACGTTATTAATTTTAAACGTTATTAAGACGAGCATATTCTAAAAGCTTTTTCCTAAAAACATAAAAGGAATAAACAAATGATCTGAAATCACGAGGCAACACATTCCAAACTCTCGCCACTCTTACTTGAAACGACAACTCAAAAAGAGAGACTCTAATATGAGGATACAATATCTGTGGATTCCTTACGGAACTAGAAAACAAAAAGCGATCGCGCAAGTAACCTGGACTATTTCTTTTGATAACTTTATAGAAAAGCAACAACAATCGTATATGCATAAAACTATTTAAACTACATCCCAAAAAATCAACAACATAAGAGGTAATAGGTGTACGAACCTTAATACGATAAACAAATCGAACTATTTTGTTAAAAATAAGTCTGAATTTATTCATTATATACGCAGACGATCCCGTAAATACCTCAGAACAGTATAAAATATTCGACATAAGCAAGGCATGTGCAATACGCTTCCTAACAAAAAGAGGTAAATAAAGGTTTAGCGAATACAACCGCCTCAAAGTAAAATTAATTTTAGAGCTAAGATAATTAATGTGATTACCAAAATTAAGCTTATGATCAATTATGACACCAAGACATTTGATATGTTCAACGAAAACAACAGCAACACCTTGAATTTGAATTGATATCATAGGTAGAGACCTAGGTAAACCAAAGATCATCGCCTTAGACTTTGAAGGGTTAATGCAAAGATTAGAATCAGACATCCAACTGACGATGCGTGACAACACAAAGTTTACAACTTGTTCCAAAACATCAATAAATTGAGGTTCACCTGAAAAAAATAACTGAATATCGTCAGCAAAAATGAATGCATCACAAGAAAAACCATGAAATACAGAAAAAATGTCATTCATATACAAAATAAACAATAAAGGCCCAAGGACAGAACCTTGTGGTACCCCACTAGTAACCATCATCCAATCAGATAAAACATTATTCACTCTAACACACTGGCTCCTTCCAGTTAAATAAGAGTAAATTAAAATGCATGCCATACGCGAAAACCCAAAATAATTGCAAAGCTTTGTAATCAAAATAAACGGACTTACACAATCAAAAGCTTTGGACAAATCCAATGATAACAAAACTCCTACATCACCACTATTGACAGTCCGTCTAATGCAATCCGTAAGACCCAATAAGTGGGAAGATGTATTATACCCTTTGCGAAAACCACATTGATGTGAATGGATTAACTGGTTATTGTCCAAATATTCCATCATTTGCTTCTTAACAACATGCTCAACAATCTTTGACAAAATAGGAAGAATTGATATAGGTCTCAAATCATTCATACAGGACACAGATCTTGTTTTACCCAACGGTACTACTATAGCTTTCTTCCATTCATTCGGAAACACAGAAAAAGTTAAAATATTGTTAACAAGATAAAGTAATTGATTATGAATTAACGGAAAGATAAGCTTAACAAACTTTAGAGGCAATGCATCATGACCACATGCATTTGATTTCACACTACACAAAGCCGTACATAATTCATTATAGTCAATATTTCGAAATGAAAAACCAAAATCATTAAAATTTAGGTTACCATTAAAAGGGTTAGCCACATCATTAGTTCGGTGCAACAAGAAGTGGTTGTTAAGTTTATCCGGATTAAACTTCTCTACATTCTGTTCAAATTCAATACAACCATTTGATCTGATTACATTCCACATATCCTTAGTATTCAAATTCTTAAACTTGGCTGAAAAATACTTTATCTTAACATTACGAATAACTCTCTTACATCTATTTCTAATTTTACAATAAATGCTTCGATTGCGAACAGATGGAGTTGTAATAAATGCTTTGTAAGCCAAATCTCTAAGAGAAAGATAAAATTTTATTTCAGGCGCATTAAACCAGTCATCACCAACTGCACGAGCTACAAATCTCTTAACTGGGACAAGCGAATGTAAAGCATTTATACAAGCCATTAAAGAAGCCAATTGGACATTAACATCAGAATTATTGTAAAACTCAGTAAAGTCATATTGATTGACTTCGCACTCCAATATACCGACGTCCACATTTTTATAATCCTTGAATTCAACATATTGATCTATCCTATTTAAGGCCATCATGACTTTAATAAAAACGAAGGAATGATCAGATATAGACGGACACTGCATTTGATTGGACATCACAACTGATATGGACGGACTGACAAAAAAATAATCAAGAAGCGAGGTAGAAGAGTTTCCAACATCAAAATGAGTTGGCAAGTTATTATGCACATAACAAAGACCCATTCGCTGACACGCTGAGTTAACTAAAAAGGAAGTATTTAAATCAAACAGATTAGAGTTAAAGTCCCCCATGATAATGATGTTTGAATATTTAACTAAAAGTTGACTTAAACGTTCTTCCATAATATCGAAATTTACAGGGTCCCTGTTCGGAAAGTATACCACCCCAATCAAAAGTTTAGATCCAAAAGTGTTAGTCTCAACAAATATAGATTCAAACTTACCAAAGTCCTCCGATGCATATACTACTCTAACTTTAATCTTACTCGAAACGAACAGTCCCACACCACCCCCTCTACGATCAGGCCTATCATTCCTATAAAAAGTATAACCAGGAATGGACACCACATTAGATGAAATATCACACTTTAACCAAGTTTCACTAATGCCAACAAAATCCAACAAACAATCTCTTAGAATATGCCTTAGCTCATCTAGTTTAGATGAAGTGCCAGTTGCAAAACTGCGAACGTTAAAGTGACCAATTCTTACATCATTTGTTGAGTTACCCAAAGTTGTGCGTAAAAAGGAATTGTCATGCACAGCTGGGCCTAAGTTAAAATTTACAGTCATTTACCAAACAAATTATATCAGCAAAATTTATTAGAGATCTAATTAGATAAATATAAAAAAAAATATAAATTTAAGTTTAAAACGCTGTAAATCTAAAAATAAAAATAAAGTAAAAAAAATTTACTACTAAACAGAACCAAAACAACTAGTGCTACTAGGAAGTACAATCAAAGTTTTGTTCATGACGACCAAATATGAGAAAAATGAGAAAGAATTCAATAAAAATATCTAAAAAACCATTGGTAAAAATAAACAAATCCCATGTTATATAAGTTCATTACTTCTGGGGCAGCACTAATTATTTTAATTAGATTAAAAAAATTATGAAATAATAAACTAGATGACATACATAAATCAGAAAAATAAGATTATAAAAATATTCCAATAGTATACAGAAAGGTAGTTCAATGAAAAAAATAAAATATACTCGTACTAAACTCCAGTTTCACCGTCCACAGTATGCAACAAATCAGTACATTGCTTAAGATCACAAACCTTGACAGAATTATCACAAAATGTAATTCTAACCTTAGGTACATCAGTATTGATATGCGAAAATTTCAGAATCTTCTTATTCCTTTTTAAATCTTTGCATAAGTTCACAAGTCTTCTTGCTTCCAGAGTAAGGTGGTCACTAAGCGTAATACGTTCTTCAATATCAATTACTCTACCATTTGTGTCGGTCAAGACATCCTTCAAATACAGATGTTTATTCCTCGAGTTATATTTAAAATAATTAGACATTATTGCATCCCTAAGGTAAATAGAATTCAGTTTAACTAAAACTATTTTACCACGAGCAATATAACAGCAGTGTTGGATATCAGCATGCTGGAGGGTAACGTCATAAAAAGCAGCAATCTTCAAAACAGGTTCTCTCAGATTCTTAACAGCTTGTGCCAAACCACGAATAAGAATGTCAGCACGATTTAGGCGTCTATGTAAGACGTTGTTAAATACAACTAGTTGCCTCACCTTCTCAGTCACAGCATTTTCAACATTATCAATATTATCCTGACACAGCTTTAAGTCAGACTTAACCATGCATAATTCGGAAGTCAAATCATTTCGGACTTTATCCACCATATCACCAAACTTAGCCTCAAATAGATTAGCAAGGTTATTCATTTGTTGGTCCATTTGTATTTTTTGCTCCACAAACTTGCTATCCATTTTCATACAAATATCACTCAGGCCCTGTTTGAGTTCCATCCCAAAGCTGGAAATATCAGTACCAATCCCCTTCCTAGGGTTAGACAAGCAGCTCTTACAGCAATATTTAAACATTTTGTTGTCAGCTAACATTTTAATCTGGCTATCCGAAACACCATCACATTCAGGATGAAGAAAACTTTTACATTCTCCACAACTGATACTTGTAACACTTTTTGTAATGTGTTTACTACACACAGGGCAAAAGAATTCCTTTCTTTTAGAATTCATTATGCATCAAAAACAAATGGCAATGAATAAAATGGCTGCTAATTATACACCAACAGGTTAAGGTAAAACAAACAATAAAAATTTGGATAAAAAACAATCCAAATTACGATACTTAGGATAAGTGCCAGTTTTTTAATATTTATTATCAAAATATTTGTATAAATTATAATCCACACTTTAATACTTTATTTAATTTTAAGAAAATTCACAGCGCCAAAATAAAATTTTCATCTGCACATTACGAGAGTTGCCATAGCAACCTCGTGTTTATTATTTAAAATTTTCATTTTTGTCAGGGGGCTTGGCAAAAAACCTTTTGCCTTATAGCGTTACACCACCACGTCCGGCTGGACCGTCTGAGGCTCAACGCAAAATTGAAGAATTAACACGACAACTTGAAGAAGAAATCGAGCAAAGTGAAGAGCAGGGTGAATATTTTGGTAAGTTCTTAGATTAGGCCTTCTTAAAAGATGATGTGATTTATCACACTGCTGCTTTCTTTTTAGGTATTTGTCATACATGTGGTGAAAAGGTAAAAGGCGCCGGTCAAGCTTGCCAAGCCATGGGTAATTTATATCACACCAATTGTTTTATTTGCTGTTCCTGTGGCCGTGCTTTGCGTGGCAAGGCATTTTATAATGTTCATGGTCGAGTTTATTGTGAGGAGGATTATATGGTAAGTAGTTTTAACATAAATTTCTTGCAATTCGTTATGAGCTAAGTCTCTTGTGATTAAAAGACAATAAACATTAGCTCTTCAGTAACTGCAAATTAGTACTAATTGTTACTGGAAAAGCGTTCATTAACTTTAAAAACTAGCAACGAGAGAGCAAAACAAGAGAATAAAAATGTGAGAGAAAAAAAAATACTTGCAAGTTTTTGCCCTTTCAGTACAATTACATTTTCAAAGGAACTATTTTATGGTCTAATCGGTACAAGTTTTAGTCCTTCCTAACGCCACCGTAGTCTACTTGCTAACTTTTGCTAGTAAAGCGTTCATTTACTTTTTCATATTTAGGAGAGTAATTATGTAAATTTCTGTTTTACTCTCTCGTTGCTAGTTTCTGCTAGGAAAGCTACTGAACAGACCTATTATAAATCGAAATTTAGATTTGGTCTTAAAAAAAAAAATGCTTTTAGAAAATAGAAGAATATTTTCAAAACAACAAGGTCAAAATTTATTTCTTACTCTTTTAGTATTCGGGTTTTCAACAAACTGCTGAAAAATGCGCTATTTGTGGACATTTAATTATGGAAATGGTAAGTTATAAAAAAAGCTAAACTACTGTAAACGACTTACTTATTTTTTAGTTTTTAATTTCATCCATTACTAGCAGTGTCCTTATAATATTTGTTTTGAATTTTCTTTTAAAAATTCCACAACAAATTTTAAAACTTTCATAGTGTGTAGTCGTTGTGGTTTATATATTCACTTTATATAGAGGTGCCCATCTCTGGGTAACAACTCTGGAGGTTGCAGCATAGGTTTTTTATAAAATTCTACTGTTGTAGAGTTCTGTAAATAATGTCTAAAATTTCCCGATTTCTATAAAAAAAAGGTGCTGCCAAGTTTTCGATATTATTAAATCGGTACCTTACTTACTAAGGTACCTCCAAACAAATTTTATTTTAGTTCATCCAATAGTTTTTAAGCGCTTTATTATATGTGTAGCACCGTCTTAAAAAAATTAAATAGAGCGCTCGGTTGTAATATAAAACTGGAGTGGCCTACACTCAACTTTACCATACCCAATGGAAACAAGATATTTTTATGGCTATATTACATAAAGAAAAAATGTTCAAAGTATATTCGAATCGAAAAAATTATTATTTTCGGTTTGGGGTTTTAGGTAAACTACCTTGCCCCTTCCCGATTATGCCCAAAATTTATACAGCTCCATAAACCAAAGGCACATACTGAATTTCATTTTAATATGTCATACGGTGTGACCAGTAGACCGTTCACAAAATTTTGGGGTAAGGAAACTACCCCATGCCCTCTTCCGATTATGCCCTAAAACTATACAGCTCTTCATCTCCATATACCAAAGGCACATACTAAGTTTTATTTTGATATGTCAAACGGTATGACCTGTACAAACTCCACAAAAATAGTGGCATACACACCCACCCACAGACATCATCGCGAAAATAGTCAAAATGGGTTCAGGAGACATCAAAACGTATAAATCCGTCGAAATCCCGACATCGATTTTTTTTTTCATGATTACTATCTATACTTTAAAGTAATCAAAAAAATGTTTATATTAAATTATTATATAAGTTTTAACTCTATATTTTTTCTACAATATTCATGTATATAGGTCGTATATAAAGTATATACGACCTCGTCTTTTTGCTTTCGTTAACTGTTATCTAATCGAATGGACAACTGTTAAATTGCCGTTTAATTGAATAACAGCGATCATGATCATGTCAAATGGTTGCGATTTGACCCCTTTAGATTTTTTATTATTAAAAACCCATGATTCACACCCTTATGTTTAACATCGTCCCAACAATTAGGGAGAGAAAATCAGTCTTGGAAAATTGTTCTGATTGAATAAAATGCTGCAAAACCAGCCGAGGATTGTGAGGATTTCACATTTTCACGTAAACTCCCTTTAACTAATAATCCTGGTTGTCTCAATATGATTTAATCTAATTATTTCAGAATTATTTTCATAAAACTTCATGCTCATTATTTTTATTTTATATCTTAGATTCTACAAGCTATGGGCAAATCATATCATCCTGGCTGTTTCCGTTGCTGTATTTGTAATGAATGTTTAGACGGTGTTCCCTTCACTGTCGATGTCGATCATAAAATTTATTGTGTCAATGATTATCATCGTATGTTTGCACCAAAATGTGCTAGCTGTGGCAAAGGTAAGTTAGTAGGAGGGTCGGGTCGGTGTCAGTCACTCTTAAATAACAATTTCTTCGTTGTCTTAAAGGTATAACACCCGTCGAAGGTACCGATGAAACGGTACGTGTTGTTTCGATGGATAAAGATTTTCATGTTGATTGTTATATTTGTGAAGACTGCGGTATGCAATTAACCGATGAACCTGATAAACGTTGTTATCCGCTTGATGGTCGTCTGTTGTGTCGTTCCTGCCACTTGCAACGTTTATCGTTACAATCATCACCACATGCTGGACATCAGGAGCCTGTATGTGCCTCTTATCAATATATGGGCTAAAAGTTTAGTTTATCTCTTAACTAATTATTTACATATACAAACATTCGCAATACATAATGTCGTTAAAGGATTATAAAATTAATACTAAATACAAGTAGCATATGATACCTTAACCAGGAATAACATTATACTATATACATACATATATACAGCAGCTTAAGCACGCAAATTGTCATAAACAAATAATTGTTATAATAATTATTCAATTGATAAATGCATAATTATATCGGTTGCAGTAAGACGAAAGTTTACATTTAGTTCTTAACTTTATTTTAAGCTTTAAGTCTATCTATTTGACGCACACGAACAATACGAATATGAGAAAACTTTGCATTTATTTAAATGCATTTTGATAAAAATATAAAAAGACACATTTAGTATTAAATTTGTTTTAATTATTTTGTATATTTCTTTTTTGTCTTGCTTTATAAGAAGACAAATTATATAATTATACTATAAACTTGACCCCTTGCATATATACATTTTTTGATATATGTATGGTTAAGTTGAAAAGCAATATGTTGCTATTAATGGTAAAAGTGTTGTTGCTTGCAAATAAAGTTCTACATTAAAATAATAAATAAAAGTATTTTCTTTTTTTAAAGAAGAATGAAAGGAGCCTACATCGAAGAATTCAGATTAAAAATATGTTGCAGACTCATAAATGACTGCAACGTTTTCAAGCTGAATATTCGTATTAGTAGCGAATGCAAAGCCCTTTTGTTGCGTTCCTCTCGGACTGCGGCTAGTGTATCAGCAGCGGTTTTTATGATCTATTAAAATTCTATCTAGGGGCTCAATTACCGCATTCGTAATAGAGTAAAATGATTCGTCATATTTCTTTTTGGAATTATGGCATTCGATATCAAACAAGTTCTATGGAAACTTGACATTGGATAGCATACGATAGCGTGCAAGCAATCGACGGATTGTTTTTAATTGTTATTCTCTAGCTTTACAATGAGCGAAAAATATTTGTAAATTTAAGTTAGTTAAAATTTTTTAAGACATTCATCAGGTAACCTTACTACGAAGGGGAAATATTAATTTTATTATATAAAGTTTGACCCCCATATTCATAAAAAATAAAATATATTTTAGAACAAATTTTTCTTACAAAAGTTGTTCTAAAATACATTTCAAATCAGTTTTATTTTTTATGAATATGGGGGTGATAGTTTAACATCCATTTAAGGGAAACAATTTTAAATGTTTTCCAACCCTCTCCCAACTGAAGTGACATAGTTGCTCATCAACATATGTCACGGCTAGCACCTTCCCACCTTCTACCCACTTCTTTCTCTAATTTCTCACTTCTTTCCCTAATTTCTCAGTCTAATTTTGTTTTCTATTTTCTCTGTCTATCCCTCCTCTTATCTGCAGGTATCACAAAGGGACCAACATAATGGACCCAAGTGAGCTATTTCATTCTCTTTCTCCTCCTCTATACAAGCTGCCTGCTTAACCTAACCTAACCTAACTGTCAAAATCCATATAAAAAAATTGATAATTTTCGCCTTAATATTTCCTCTCCTTAGTGAGACTACCATTTAACCTTCTTTCAAATGAATAAACGTGGTTTAAGAGTTCGAAAGAGTATTTAGTTTTCGATTAGTATCAAAATTAGGCATTCACATTTAGCTTATGACTATTCATTTACATTTCGATACACATTTTAGTGTATAAAACTAGTCTTTTAGTTCACCTCATGTTTTTGACGTTTAAAAATTTTTTTCGAAATTAACTTCGAATGCCTCAAATTGCTCAATTTAGTGAAATTTACGAAACAGAGTTGATTAAAAAAAGTATATTTCGTAAATTCTGTCTCTGGGCGCGATATTGAAGTTTATTTAACTTCTATTGGAAATATTGGTATAGAATTTATTTTACTGAAAGCAATAAAGTGTTTAGAAATATTAAAACAACTAAGGGATTTCAGTATATTTTCAGTTTTTACAAAATGTTTATTTTATTTGAAACTTATTAAATAATTAGTGCATTAAAATTTCAGTTTGTACCAGTCGTTTATTTGTATCGCCTGGCATACGATATGGAACAGTGGCAGCCATGTTTGTTAAAGCTTTAGCTTTCTGTCTCAAGTGTTGCAGTTGCTAATATAAAAAATAAAAATAAATTTATTTCTTTAAACTTCTCAAAACATAATTCTTTTAACTTACACTATCCCTGCCAGTATCCAGCATGCCCGTGTCCTTCCCTTTAATGGTCTTATATTGTGAATACAGAATATCCATTGCCGCCAATAGAATATCTGGGTAGACTTTACAAATTTCGCCACCCAAACGTTTAAAGTTGTTGATACATTCATCCAAATCATTCATCGACATCGGCACCAGTTTTGTATTCGCCAACACTTCGAGAGCAATTTGAAATTTACGCTCATGATAGTAATCGAAAAAGGATACCAATTCGGTTAATAAATTAAAGTTGGCCAAAACTTGTGGCTCACAATCAATGCGACTGCCTCGTAAGCGTTCGCTAAAATCAGCTGCTAAAACAGAGAGACGTTCACGTAGAGAACCTTTTTTTGAACTTTGATGTACCACCTGGGACAGCAGCAGCGAGAGGTAACGTAAGGATTGGCTTTGCATCTGAAAGTAATTTATATATTTTCTTGTATTAAAAGCAAAAATACATTTTTATAATAAAAGAAGGTGATTCCAGTTGAGTTTCCACACGATAGTGGAAAATATTTTTTCAATATTAAATTATGCATCATTAAAAAATTCAAATTTATATCCCAGGTTTCTTAACAAAATTGCACATGGCGCAATACACAGCGGAGATTTTTGTTCGAATAAAAATAATAGCTGGAGAAAAAAATACACAACTTGCTCGAGCCGTCCTTCTGAGCGAACAAATTTGGAATGAAACCCAGATGTTCGAATAAACTGGGTCTGTATGTAGCATGAAATTACCTCAACATACTCGGCCGGATGTTTCATACACAAATTTTGACAGAGCTGGTGTAAGTTTAGCAGACACTTTGAATCAATTTTAATCACAGCTTTCGAGTTTTCGTATTCCACTAAGCTGTGAATTCAAACAAAAAATTTAAATCTCACATGCTCAAGAATTTAATCTTGTCAAATAGATGTGTGACCCAGAAGTTGCTTTTTCGTCACTGAGCTCGATTGTGGAACAGAAAAAAGAGATACGACGAAAAATAGTCGACATCGAAAAAGCGCTTTGCAACAAGGTTATCGAAGACTTTAAGAGAAGATTAAAGAAAAGAACATTTTTATAAAAGAATAACATTTTTTTTTTAAATTACAATTTAGTTTAGGCGCAGTTCTTGTAAAAAAGCCGAAAGACGAATTGTAATACAAAACAGTGCTTTAATGTGGAAGCCAAAATTTCATCTCCCTTTATAGAGAAGTTTCTAACGGAAAAAACTTTAATTAAAGACAAAATTGAGATTTTTTAACCCGAATTGAGTGACACAAAAAGTGTTCTACAATTTCCAACTCCTAATAGTTTTCGCACATCCTACAAAAATCGGTTGTAACGGCAACGCGGTCTACTGGCCTATAGTAGTGACTAATCGATGACTTCACCGATTCTACTCTATCTAAGATAGTTTCCTCCGAGCTCCATTTTGAAAGTTGGTCAGCAATTTAGTTATTCTTAACCCTTCAGTGACCCGGAAGCCAACATAATCTACCCCTATACTTGTCCGGCAGCACATCGGTAGCCTTTTTGCGCTTACCTATCTGCCTTGATTTGACGCTGTGTCCTTTCAAGGCCTTAATATATTCTAGAAAATTAGTATTCAAATATTAAAAAAATATTTTAAAAACCGAGTGTTGTTTGTAAAAGTTTTCTTAACGAAGTTTTCACCACCTGGATAAATAATAAATGAATAAATTTCCTTATAGAGCACAAACTTACATTGGCAATATCGAATAACTTTATAGCATCTTCAAACATTCCTTTCCTCACCAATTCCTCAGCTACCATGCCGGCAGCTGTTCTAGTATCAAAGTCCACACAGTCAAATTGTTGAAACAAGCCCCTGAAATAGAAAAATACATAAAGTAAATATAAAACATTTCCATTTCGTTTTGAATTTGTATTTTGCTCACCCACACGCCATGCCTGTTGGCATTATTTTGCCAAATATTAAATCATAATCTCTGCACTCTACAGCTAAATCGCTGACACATACTAAGAACAGATTACGGCCCTCGGAATCCTTAAGATTGCGTAAAAAGAAGAAATATTGTAAGGCCTCGGCAGGATCAGTGATTTCAAATTTCTTCACATACAGCATAACCAAACGGGCTACATTTAAACGACGCATGGGCACAGGATCCTCAATATCAACAGATACTAAAATATAATTAAATCAATATTAAGAAGATTAAAATACAGATTTCTAGAATTTTAGCACTTACTTAAAGGTTCTTGCACATTACGTGGCCCTGCTATTAAAAACATTTCATTCAAAGCCAATGCTATATGAACAGCATGTACACGATATTTTTCGGTGCGTGATAAAAATTCAATGGCTGCCTCAAATTGTCCCGTTAGGGCCAAAACTTGGAAGTATAAATGTTGCTGTTCACTGGCATTAAAATGTTTTTCGCCATATTTTTCTAAAATCATGGTTTGAAGGCCGGAATATGTTAAAGCCTCGGAGCTGTCAACAACGTCGGTGCGTAAAATGGACAATTGGATCCATAAGAAGTCATCGGTAGTTTTGGCCACTTCCAAATGTTGTTCATTGGGATCACAACCAGCAATAATGCAATATACCTTAAATGAAAATCATTTTAAAAACCTATTTATTCAAACACTTTAAAGCTGCAAAGCTTAAT
Source organism: Phasia obesa (assembly GCA_949628195.1). NCBI lineage: Eukaryota > Metazoa > Arthropoda > Insecta > Diptera > Tachinidae > Phasia > Phasia obesa. Next base: position 136,630,603 of record OX451218.1, on the reverse strand, counting down.
AAATTTTAAGAAATTAAATGAGTCTTGTTACGGTTGTCAAAGACGACTTTCGGCGTCTGACACTTTTGTACTCAATTAAAATTCTTACCGCCTTTTTGAAAGGGTCTGTGGAATTTTTAATTTTATTGCAATAGTGCAATTTAAGTTGACCCTCCAATTTTGAATTAATTTTTTGTTCTGGTTTGTTGACTTTATCTTCTAAGACCTGTATGAAATCCTCATGACCAGCACTACAACAATTTTTGAATTTTTAATCTTGATATGCTTTTTCAGTTTTTCCAATATTTCACTTACCCTCCCAACTGCATACACCTTAGAGCAGACTGTAGGTCTCCGCATCTTAGGCAATAATAAACCATGGGCCACAGTGGTTTACCCTGAACTGTAGCATCTTGCAGGCCAAAACTATTGCCCTGATTAAATGTTAAACCTACAAATGATGACACTAAATAGAAAGTACTTGGCACTCCGCCTCTTTGGGCTTCACGCAAATGTCCACTTATTATTGTTGTCATATAGACTTTGTAACGATTTTCCAAATACTTTTTAGCTTGATCTACGAATTGGGTGGCTTGCTGGCGACTTTGCATGGGATCACGGTTACGCGAAATGGGTGTTACATCCACCATGTACTTCATTATTTCCCATATTTCATTAATTTTTGGATCGTCAAATGTTTGCGCAACCTTGGCAAATTTTTGTACGAGATTGGGGCGAAAAGCACCTTTAATAACAATGGCATTGTAGTCATAAACTTCTCGGGCATAGGCCATTTCCTTTTAATAAACAAAATATGTTTGTAATCAAGGTTAAGAAATGTTATTTATTGTAGAAAATGCTTTTACACGATCTTAGGATTTCAGAAAGTAGTAGAAGAAATTTTTAAATTTGGCTTTGAAAGCAATCCACACCAAAATCCCTTACCTTAAACTATGCTTCAGTTATGGTTATGTATTTACTTTATAAAACAGCGCCATCTGTTAGTGGTTAGTGCTTCAGTTATGGTTTATGGATTTACTCTACTAAAATAACTGCGTACTTGCAATGCTTTTTCTCCACTTTCTCTTGGAAATAACATATTTTTACGGAAAAAAATATCCTATATTGGAATCAGGATGCTAAGGTACCTCACAAAATTTTGTTAAAATCCATCCAGTAGTTTTTACGTGATGCGAACGCAAAAGTAAAGCAGGCAGACAGACAGACGGAAATGAGTTAATATTTTATTATATCTATGGGTTGCTTAATTCGTAATTGATCTCGAAAAATTAAAATTTTTGAAGTTTCGAATTTCGAATTTTCTAGTAAATTTTAATTTTGGTATTCTTTTGAAAAATAATTGTCGTTATGGTAAATTTTTTTAATTAATATCATTTTTTGTTTTGTAACGAATTTTATATTTTTTTATTCTAGTGAATTTTTAAATTTCGATTTTTTAGTAAATTTTTTACCTGCTAGGGAATTAAAAAAATTTGTGTTGATTTTCATTGTTTTTAGAATATTTATGTGTATTTTCTTTTTGTTAGTGAAGTTATTATTTGGTGCAAGGTATATTTATTTTACTAGGTAGTGGCGTCCCTACAACAAATACAACAATACAAGAACAACATGGCATTTTGTTATTGCTTTGTAACGAGTGATTTTTTAAGAGCTTGAGAACTTTTTTTTTTTAAAAAAACGCATAAAATTTGCAAAATCTCATCGGTTCTTTATTTGAAACGTTAGATTGGTCCATGACATTTACTTTTTGAAGATAATTTCATTTAAATGTTGACCGCGGCTGCGTCTTAGGTGGTCCATTCGGAAAGTCCAATTTTGGGCAACTTTTTCGAGCATTTCGGCCGGAATAGCCCGAATTTCTTCGGAAATGTTGTCTTCCAAAGCTGGAATAGTTGCTGGCTTATTTCTGTAGACTTTAGACTTGACGTAGCCCCACAAAAATAGTCTAAAGGCGTCAAATCGCATGATCTTGGTGGCCAACTTACCGGTCCATTTCTTGAGATGAATTGTTCTCCGAAGTTTTCCCTCAAAATGGCCATAGAATCGCGAGCTGTGTGGCATGTAGCGCCATCTTGTTGAAACCACATGTCAACCAAGTTCAGTTGTTCCATTTTTGGCAACAAAAAGTTTGTTAGCATCGAACGATAGCGATCGCCATTCACCGTAACGTTGCGTCCAACAGCATCTTTGAAAAAATACGGTCCAATGATTCCACCAGCGTACAAACCACACCAAACAGTGCATTTTTCGGGATGCATGCGCAGTTCTTGAACGGCTTCTGGTTGCTCTTCACTCCAAATGCGGCAATTTTGCTTATTTACGTAGCCATTCAACCAGAAATGAGCCTCATCGCTGAACAAAATTTGTCACATTTGAACATTTCGAACCGAACACTGATTTTGGTAATAAAATTCAATGATTTGCAAGCGTTGCTCGTTAGTAAGTCTATTCATGATGAAATGTCAAAGCATACTGAGCATCTTTCTCTTTGGCACCATGTCTGAAATCTCACGTGATCTGTCAAATACTAATGCATGAAAATCCTAACCTCAAAAAAATCACCCATTAGTTCGAAATGTCAAAAAACATATAAGAAAATTGAGAAGGCGTGTATGTGTTTTATTGCTTTCTCACTTCTACACTATAAAATTTCTGAGAACAAACAACTTTTGACATGTCGACCTACTAAATCAGCTGGGCTAACGACACTACCTAGTAAGAGAAACATACCTTGATTTGGTGGTTTTTTAATTTTTTGAATGATCGATTTTAAGTCATTCATTTTTTATTTTATCATACATAGTATAGATAAAGCATAGTAATGTCGGGATTTCAACGGATCTTTGATTTCTTTTGAATCCATTTGTATTATTTACGCATTGATGTCTGTTGTGTATGCCAGTTTTTTTTTTTGTGAATTCTCTGTCAAAATTAAATTCAATATGTGTCTTTGGTATATGGAGATGAAGAGCTCGGAAAAGGGGGAGGGCTAGTTTACTTGACACCCCAAACCGAAAAAAATATGTTTCGATTCGAATATACTTTGAACTTTTTTTCTTTATGTAATATGTAAATCCATAAATTTCTTTTCCCTTAACCTATGTATACTCCAGATTTTTTTAGAGAAATTTAGAACTTTTAATGAATGTTCGTTCCATTTTTCTGGAATTGTCTTTATAAATTAATTCGTTCTTACCTCGGGAAACGTTAATATGATTGCGAATAATGTAGTTCTGATTAGTAATTATTCACTTATACCTTTCTATTTTTTTTCTATTTTTATTTTCTCTGTCTTCTTTTGACTTTTCTCTTCTGCAGGTAACACAAAAGGATCATTGGATTGTACCCTAATAGGCTGTAAATACTTAACTGGGGGGTTAGTGCGTACTTCAAAAGGAAAATCATTCGAATTCGTATGTCTTACATTGTGTTTCGTTGCACAATTTATTTTGATGAATTTTGTTTTTTGTGAACTTTAAAAAATTTGGTAATTTAGGAAAATTTTCGATTTGAATTTTTAAATCTAGATGAAACTGTACTTTTTGCTGATTTTCCAAAATTATGTTTTAATTTTCAGTGGAGAATTTTCAACTTGTCCGTTTTATTTTTCGGTTTCCTATATATTATTCGAATTTGTGTAGAAATTTTTTAATTTTTTAGTGATTCTAATTTTTAAATTGGCTTAATTTTTAAGACATTTTGGTTCTTTTGATGAGTTATTGTTCTTTTTAATCAAATTTCATATTTTTATATTGGATTTTTATTAAAAATATGTTTAATTGGTAATTTAGTCCATATTTTGATTTCTGGATGGATTTTATACAATTTTGTGAAAAAGTACTTTACTATCTTTGTTCAAATATGGGATCCTTTTTTTTGCGGAAATATTATTCATTTCCAAGAGAAAATAGAGAAAAAGTAGTGAAAGTACCTACGCAATTTTAGAAATTTAAAGGTACTGCAAGCTTAACATCTTTAATTTTTGAAATTGGGATATTTTAAACGCTATTTACAGAACTATACATTAATTTTATCCAGGGATGGATACCTCTAAATATGTAAACCATAACTAAAGCACTATAAAAGAAAGTTTTAAAAACTTAGTTTGGATTACTTTCAAAGCAAAATCGAAAAAATATTCGGGACTGTTCTGTAATCCGAAACCGTGTGAAATTGAAATCGAATAAATTTTTAAAGAAAAATATAACTTAGTTGCGCCTATTATTTTAAAACATTAGCAAAGAAGGAAGTTATGCGAATGATCCCAAATGTATAAAAAATAATATCAAAATGTTGTAACATTTAAAAGTTATGACAATTTAAAATTTCATTCGGATTCAATTTCACTAGGTTTCGGATTACAGAACATATCCGATTGTCAGGACGCCTACGACTTGGCGGACACAGCTAGTCAACTATTAAGTTAAAAATACTCACAATACGATTTAGGCACGAACGTGTTCCAAATCTTTCATTAATAACGGTTTGTTCTGGTAACTTTTGAATGTCAATCCAATTTTGTGAAGGACCCACCAAAGCATTCATTAGTTTCATTTTTTCTTGTCGCCACTCGGATTTTATGTGTTCCCATTTACGTTTTTGGGCATTCATAAACGACTGAAAATAAAAGAAATTTTATAATTCCAATTCCACCGATGTCTTTTTCATATTATACAAAACTACATACATTTTTATGAACTTCCTCAATAACAGAAAGTATGGCATTTTCTTTTTCATTTTTCAAAAAACTTTGTATATCTGTATCGGCAATTGGATCTAAAGGCTCAAAAGTTTTGCGGGCACTTAACGATTCAAGCTTTTGAGATATTTTAGGCAAATCAATGCCTTTGGAACCCAATAAAATATGGCTGAGAAATAGAGTTTTTAAAAATTAATACACATAAGTGTATAGAAGTTTTAAAAAACTTACGCCTGTATATCCTGTGCTCCTGTTTGTGTTACACGGGAATGCAATTCTTTTGTGGCCTCTAAAACCTGAGAAATTGTTCGCTCCACACGAGGTAGTTCTTCGGAGGTTTGTGTTTCATTTGTCAAGCGTTGAGCTTGCTGCAGCAATGTATTAAAATCCATTGGGTTTTGGTTTATTGTTTTTTTAAATAAATTTCTATTATAAATTGTTTAATTGATATAAATAAAAAGCAGATTGTTTGAGCGATTACTGCTTATTAGCAGGGTTGTCAGGTAATACGGCTTTTCGGCAAACGTGGCGATTTTTAATTATAAATGTTGTTCTAAATTGTCGATTTTTTACGTTTTATTAAAATTGTTCGTATTCTTCTCTGTAGAGAGTAGGTGTAGCTCTTCATGATCCATATGATGATAAGACGGCATAGAGAAAAATGTAGGAATTGTGTTTTGATTGTGGAAAACAAATCGTACCTTTTTCTCTACCCTGCTTTGTTTCACTAATAATTTTTGATAATGTTTAAAATTTATCGTAGAAATTGAAATTTTACAAGTTTGTATAAGGGCGCCGGTTACATTTCGAAATATGACTCGAATTTAAATGCAATTAATATTAAAAAGGAAAAGTTATAATAAAAACTTTTTAAAATTTTCCAAACAAATTAACTAGTGATTTAGACTTCTTTTGATATTCGCGATGTTATTGATACTCGCACAATCGAGTATCTCCTCCAGCGATTGTTGTATCCCCGAAAGAAAAAAAATTATATTTAGGCATTTTTTTTATATTTTTAGCAAATTTTATCCATTTTCTTATATAATTTGTTCTAAATTGATTTAAAAAATAAAAAAATTATTAACAAAACAATCAAATTTGGCGGTTTTTGATATTGCATTTGTAGATATAATTCAAAAGTAATTGACCACCCTGAATTGTTTTACCGGCGTCTTGTGTTATTATCTAAATGTAAAGTAATCGGATATTACCCAATAATGTAAAAACGACCATTACAATGTAGCCAGACCACAAAACAAAAGTTCTCTTTGAGCCAGACTTTAAAACAAATATATCGTCGAGGATATTCTACTATATTGATTTTTTTATTAAAATTATTCAAATAAATCAATATCTAATAAATAAATAATCAAGTTAATTTGTTTATTTTTAAAGGTTTGTTGAAAATTTTTTGTGAGAAATAAATTCTGACTACACGTTTCTACTTAAAAACGCCTATCGAATAAATTTCATATTCAACCAATGTTTTTCATTTTAATAATAAAGATTCCAGCAATTCAGCCGAATCTTATTTGTTTTTTTAAACAATTTTTTTAAAATAAAAAAATTTAATTGTAATAAATTATGTATTTTATTTCTTTTTTAAAAAACCTAAATATAACGTAATTTGTAACATATTTTATTATTTGTACATACATTTGTAATTTCAATTATTTTATGTATTACAATATCACAACAGTTGTAAATTTGAATTAAGAAAATTAAATATTTTGTTTTTTAATACTAAATAATTAAATTACTAACTCAATTTTATATTCAAAATTAAATCATGTTAAAAATTTTTTAACAAAATTGGATTTTATTTAAATTTCACTTCATTGGACTAGATTAAAATGTCTTACGTATTTAAAACCTATAAATAAATAAGTTAATACTAAGAACACTATTATTAGTTTACTATTATTAGTCTATTTAAATAACAATAGTTTTAAATTAAAAAAAAAAGTTTAAGAGTTTAATTTAAATTTTAAACATCATTCATAGCACTTACAAGTTCGTTTTGTTTCAGCTCACACTCTTGGGAGCAATAAAAATTTATCCCCACTGAACTAAGATATGTTGCTTCAGACTCACAATAACGACACCATCGTTTTCGTTTTATGTCAGCTCTTTCCACCTGCATTTGATTGTATTGCTTCTTCAAGTGATCGATTTCCTCTTTGTTTAGACGTTCTCTTTCAGACCACAAAACAAAAGTTCTCTTTGAGCCAGACTTTAAAACAAATATATCGTCGAGGATATTCTACTATATTGATTTTTTTATTAAAATTATTCAAATAAATCAATATCTAATAAATAAATAATCAAGTTAATTTGTTTATTTTTAAAGGTTTGTTGAAAATTTTTTGTGAGAAATAAATTCTGACTACACGTTTCTACTTAAAAACGCCTATCGAATAAATTTCATATTCAACCAATGTTTTTCATTTTAATAATAAAGATTCCAGCAATTCAGCCGAATCTTATTTGTTTTTTTAAACAATTTTTTTAAAATAAAAAAATTTAATTGTAATAAATTATGTATTTTATTTCTTTTTTAAAAAACCTAAATATAACGTAATTTGTAACATATTTTATTATTTGTACATACATTTGTAATTTCAATTATTTTATGTATTACAATATCACAACAGTTGTAAATTTGAATTAAGAAAATTAAATATTTTGTTTTTTAATACTAAATAATTAAATTACTAACTCAATTTTATATTCAAAATTAAATCATGTTAAAAATTTTTTAACAAAATTGGATTTTATTTAAATTTCACTTCATTGGACTAGATTAAAATGTCTTACGTATTTAAAACCTATAAATAAATAAGTTAATACTAAGAACACTATTATTAGTTTACTATTATTAGTCTATTTAAATAACAATAGTTTTAAATTAAAAAAAAAAGTTTAAGAGTTTAATTTAAATTTTAAACATCATTCATAGCACTTACAAGTTCGTTTTGTTTCAGCTCACACTCTTGGGAGCAATAAAAATTTATCCCCACTGAACTAAGATATGTTGCTTCAGACTCACAATAACGACACCATCGTTTTCGTTTTATGTCAGCTCTTTCCACCTGCATTTGATTGTATTGCTTCTTCAAGTGATCGATTTCCTCTTTGTTTAGACGTTCTCTTTCTTGTTCTGCCTTGATGCAGGAATTGTAAATCAGAGCCAGGCGTTTATAATCCCTTTTTAATGTTTTCATAAATATGTAAGCTTTTTTGTGATAAAATTCTTCATCTTGTTGCTGTTGTTCTTTGTGCATTATATGACCACCGCCCGTTCCAGTTGTCTCTTTTTCGGAACTTTTACTTGTAGCTTGTTTTGTTTTGATCTTTTTCTTCACTGCTCTTTTGTTTGTATTATTCATGTTGAGTTTTTAGAAGAGTTAAAGTACAATATATTTGTTTTAAATTAAAAAAAAATTGGCACAACTTGATTAAAATTGTTAAATTAATACAGGTTGATGCCATACTTTGCATTTATTTTAAAATATGGCGCTGAGTAAACATAATGTTGCTAGATCGTGTTTTTTAAATATGAATGATTTTGTCTAAAAAATCGTCAAATATATTTTTCAAACATTTTTTAATAAATTCTGAAGACATATTCTTGAGACTAGAATTTTTACTGGAGTCTAAAATAAGTAATTTTTCCCTTTTTAAGGGAAAAAACAAAACATTGCGTCACCTGAAATGCAAAAAGGGCCATCATCGCTTTTTATAACTTTACAGGAGAGATAAAAAACTTAATAAAAATAAAAGTGTTGCGATTATAAATATGATTTATTCATAATAACAAATAAACATAATAATTAGAACTAAATTTTGGCAACCGAGGACTTATTACACATACAATTGATCACACTATATGTAGGTTGTTGTAATAAAACTTATTTTTTTTTAAATTATCCTATTTTTCTTTTTGGATATTTTTCAATACACAAGAATTTGAATTTTTGTCGATACAGATAGCGTTGTTTACAAATCAAACTTTCATACTAAAAATATTATTTGATGGCATACATTACGATTGACCAACAGATAACGTTGTTTAAAAATCAAACTTTCATACTTAATACATTATTTGATGGCATACATAGCTATTCAAAGAAGTGTTCGCACAACAATGCTGTTCCAACAAGAACATGACATCGACAACGATGGTCTTCACGAGAGGTTTTTATGTGCGCACAATGGTTGAACATATCAATGACTCGACAAGACGTACTGTAGGCATTGTTAAGAAACAATTGTGTACAATAAGAATTTATCAAGCATTCCTAAAAAAAATGCTTGTGAATTTACATTTTATAATTATTGCTATAAGTGAAGTTAAGAAATTAAAGATTAAAACAGCATTGTCAGGTGTAAACGCAGCGATAGTATCTAATGGTTAAGTTGGCATCATTGTTTAAAACCGTAAACTGTTTCGTTATTCCTCAATAGCAAGAAGGACCTTTAAATTTTAAACTTTAAAATTTAAACTTTCCTAAACTTTCCTAATATGTTGCTTGGTTTATTGTTGACTTGTGAAAAAACATTTAGTTGTTATTTTATATAACAACTTTTAAAGACCTATATTTTAATGCGCTGTACCATTATAAATTAAAAACTTATTTTTTGGTGATTAGGCCCTTTTGCGTTTCAGGTGACGATATACAAGCAAATGTCCTATGTTCGTTTGAAAAGCACTAAATCGTAATTACATAGTTTTCTTTTACAAATTCAATGCCTTTTATTTTTTTGCCAAGAATAAAAGTTATTTTTAACTTTTATCAAAATTAATATTTATTTTAATACAAACTTTTATTATTGCTAAAATTTTATTGGATTGTTACGGTCTATCTGTTTTTAATTATTCGCCCAGTTATTTTTATAAAAATTCATCCGTTTTTATACATAATACCCCACTTTTTTAAATTAACTCTGTACTTAGCAACTCTTACTTAATTATCACTGTAAATATTCGGTTGGCCAGTTTGTTTATAGCGGTAGTGGTTGCAATCTGCAATATTTCATTCATAAATTCATTTATCGATTCGGGGTTGTTGTGTAAGTAGGTACACAATGAAAATTTTCGTCGCATAAATCCTGTGTAAAAAAATAAATTTTTAAACGAAAAAGGAAAATATAATAAAATAATATTCAAGATTATTGAAAAATACCTACATATAGAATAAAATATTCAAATAGAGTAAAACAAAAGCGTTAAGATTAAATTAAATGACGAAAATTTTTAAATAAGTGAAAATTGGGTGTCACCAATATTAAATCTTAGAAAAAATGGTAGGATTACTAAATCCTGTTAAATATGGTGGAAATTTTTACGATCTATATACATTAAATGCCAGAAGGTAAATAATTTAAAATAAAATTCAACTTTTAATTAAAATGTCTATAAAAGTGTCCTTAAAAGTGCAAAAAATGTTGGTGTAGAAAAAGAAGTCTTAAAATATGTGTCTGGCAGCAGACGTTATTGATTTTTCCAATAGAGAATTTATTTGAGTGTTTATTTCATTGGTTATAATATATCTATAATATATTAACTAATAAAAAACAATTAAAATTCCATTTTATTTTTAATAATTGAAAAACTAAATTAATTAAGTTTAACAAATGAAAAAAAAAAAAAAATTATTAAAAACAACCATAAAAATTAACCTACAAAAGGATATACAATGTGTAAACAAACATCTACACTAATGCATGTATGAATGTGCGTGCACAAAGTTACATACACAGTTACATTTTCTTTTTGTTTTTGTCCAACTATTCGGTAGGTTGGTGGTTGTTTACGGTTTCGGTTTGTTTTCCGTTGTAGTGTACAGCTGATAAATTGCATGAAGCATCTGTTCAATGTTTTTGTTTATTTTCACAATTTCTAGGTCAATGAACTTAATTCATTGATAAGTTGCCGGTTAAGTAAACTTGCGTACAAGTAACTTGTTATTTAAGCCCTTGAAATTAGGTCAATCACTTGTTGCTATTACATGTTTCTAGGTTTGTTTGAGACAAAATATTAACGAACTGCAATATTTACATCTGCATGTATTTAGAAAATATGAACAAGGAGTTTAACGTTAATATGAAAATAAGAACAAGGAGTTTAACGTTAATAAACGGCTGTTGATAGCTCAATACAAGCATATTATGATTAATTAAAGTTGTTAAAAAGTGCAGGGCAGTCGTTGGGATTGCCAAGAGAAGTGAAAACTAAGTAACTTGTGATTACTTTTTTCCACGTTTTTTTAATAAATACAAAGCAACAAGATCATTTAAGTTTTCACAAAAAATTTGAATACAAATGTTGATAATAATCTTTTTATTATTACAGTTTTCAGCCCTACGAATTTTGATTCTTTTTTAAATGTCCGCTTATTACAAACTTTTTGTGAAAATATATACCTTCAACCAAAACGAGCAGACCATGTTAGGTGATGATGATGCGAGTTCAATAATTTTTATTCAAAAAAAAAAAAAAAAAAAAAAAACAAAAAAAAACGAACAGACCTACATATGTATAGAAAAAATGTTAGGTGACGATGGTAACGATGATGCTAGTTTAATAATTTTTCTTCCACCAAAACGTGCTGACCAATGCATAGAAACAATGTTAGGTGACGATGATGAGAGTTCAATAAATTTTCTTCAATCAAAACGAGCAGACCAATGTATAGAAAAAATGTTAAGTGACGATGATAACGATGATGCCAGTTTAATAATTTTTCTTCAACCAAAACGAGCAGACCTATGTATAGAGACAATGTTAGGTGACGATGGTGACGATAATGCGAGTTAAATAATTTTTCTTAAAAAAAAAAAAAAACGAACAGACCTACATATGTATAGGAATAATGTTAGGTGACGATGGTAACGATGATGCTATTTTAATAATTTTTCTTCAACCAAAACGTGCAGACCAATGTATAGAAAAAATGTTAGGTGACGATGATGCGAGTTCAAAAATTTTTCTTCAACCAAAACGAGCAGACTTATTTATAGAAACAATGTTAGGTGACGATGGTAACGATGATGCTAGTTTAATAATTTTTTTTCAACCAAAACGTGCTGACCAATGTATAGAAACAATGTTAGGTGATGCAGTTACGGTTGTGATAATGGTGACGACGGTTACGGCTGTTGAGTTCAATAATTTATCTTCAACCAAAAAGCACTCAACGTGCCTAAAGAATTTTTCACTTCAAAAAAAAAATAAAAATTTACACAGAAGGTGAACACATGTACATATTGCTATGGCCACTAAAAATAAAACCGGACTCTACTAATATCGCTCCGATATCTGTTCGTCTGTCACACAGCTGTATCTCTTGAAAGGTTGTAGTACTACTAAGGCCGCTATAACAATTTAAATTAAAGTTGAAAAGTTAAGGGTATCTCCATGCAAAAAAGTGTTTTTATATGTATTTAAATAAATCCTTAAACTCTACTTCTAGAAACTTGCTATCAATAATATAAATTTCCATTTACAATTGCCGAATAAAAATCCGCAAATGACAACATGGTTTGGAAGATTGTCAAAACTTTTAAAATTTTTAAATAAATAAATACATATGTTTACAATTGTATTAGATACTTTAAAAGATTGCTTTTTTATTCTAGAGGTTTTTTTGGAGGGGTATACATTTGTATACCCTTCCATATCCCTAAAGGTTATTTCGTATAAATATCCCTAAAGGTTATTTCGTATATTTATACGAAATAACCTTTAGGGATATGTACAATAACTAGCAATTTTATAACATGGCTGGCAGCACCATGTTTATATTCCTTGCACATCAACAAAGCCACCTGAAACGCAATTGGTGCCTCTGTTGATGTGCAATAGCACCACGGATTCCCTGTGAGGCTACTGATACAAGTCGTTTGGATACTGTTCAGATATCGAAAGTTCTTATTTTTCAGTTTCCGGCCCCAGGCAACCCTCGGAGACTGGTGGCCCCATATACCCTGGGACTATTGGCGTCAAATTCAATTGGCGTTGAAACTCAATAAGACAAAAGCAGTGTGTCTATTTAGCTATGAGGTCTTGATATGTAATTTCGCCATCAAAAAACCAAAAATTTGATAAAATATTGGGTTTTTTGACTAAAATTCTAAAGCTTTTTGAACACTGGAAATAAGGACATTGAACATTAACACCAACGTCACCTCCATCAGCTATCGCTGGTTTTAACCGAAAAAAAGAAGGAGGTTATCAATTCGTCTGAATGTTGTTTTTTTATGTATGAAAGGTTATGCTTTCAGGTTGGTCCCGTTTTAAAAACAGTTCATTATATTATGAAATTAAAAATTAAAGGGTGTCCCCATACAACATACATGTTTTTTTCGTGTATTAAGAACCGTAAAGGGCACCAAATTAAAATTTTCAAAAATTGCGTATCGCTATAGCTGCCAACAGCAGAAATTAATAAAAAATTTAATTTTATTTAAAGGGTGTCCCCATAGGTGACGTAATTAGACGTATTTGGGCCTATCTTTTGAACCGTTATTGACAAAACCTTGAAAATTTGACAGAATGTCGATTACTATAACCGTTATTATAAAATATATAAATATTCAAAATTTCAAATTAAAGGGTGCTCCAATAGTTCATTTATTTTGATGTATATGGCCATACTTATGAACAGTTTTACACAGACCGCTGAAATCTACAAAGAACCTGTATTGCTAAGTCAGCTATAACAAAAAGTATAAAATTTTAATTTGGAAATAAAAGGGTGTCCCAATAGTTAATGTTATTCTATGTATGTGGCCAAACTTTTTAACTGTTATAGACAGACAGCTGAAATTTACAAAGAACCTGTATTGCAAAGTCCACTATAGCAAGTATACAATTTAAATTTAGAAATTAAAGGGCGTCCCCATAAATTATGTAATTTGATCTATTTTTCGAACCGTTAAACACAAACTTTGGTATAAATAATAACAATCTGTTCTGAAGGCGGTTTTTTTGCAAGAATTATTATAGATAGGTATTTGTCAATCATATTGAGAGAATAAACGAACCTAAGCCTTACTTAACAATTTGTTTGAGCTTTTATGCTTTTAATAATCTTTAAGTAAAATTTAGACCGAAAATCACATATACAGTGCTCATCAAGGCATATTTAGCAAGGTGATAGCGTAAGGGAGAGAAAATATCTGCAAACAATTTTGGGAATTTTTTTTATATGGATTTTGACAGTAATCTTAAAATACATCATTAATGTCAAACTCCATATAACAAAATTTAAAAAAATTCTCTTTAATATAAGCTCCGCCTTGTGCTGTCACCTGGTTAAATATGCCTTGGTGGTCATCATTTATTAAACTTTATGAGAATTATAAAACAATCTCTTTGTCGTCAATTTTAGTTGGTCCCAAAAATTTAAAAACCGACAACGACAACTGTCGAAATACGAATAATAACGCCGACAGTATTTTAATCCTATACATACATATTTTATGTATATGGAAATGTAATGCTAATGCTAATCAAAAAGGGCTGATTGCGATTCTGTGGCAAAATACAAAGCAATGATATCGTTGCCTTTGAATTACATTTCGATGACTAAGTTAACTGTGATGTAAAACAATAGGCTTCTAAGTTTTCCATAAAAAGTTTTTCACAAAAACTTAAGGTAGAAGTAAACTAAGAGTCGGACAATATTGACAAATACACAACTTAATATAGTGACATTAGCGTAGGAGGTCAAATTTTCTAGGGGGGAAAAACAATACTTCCTTTTTGATTAATGAAATAAGAGCTGAAGACGTGGGGAGAAAAAAATCGTTAAATTCCTTATATGTGTTTATGTTCTTGGACCATTCTAATGTATTCGTTTCATTCTCTCTTTCAGGAAAGTGCAAACGGATCGTAAAACAATTACTAAACGTAAAAACAAAGATAAAAAGGCTCCTATAGCCATTTTAGAGGGAAATCCCGATTTACGTGTTGTCAACCCTTTGGATCCTCCTATAGTAAAAGAACAACTACTACTCTGTCCGGCATTTCCTTTGGAACAAATAGAACTGCAATCGAATGCCTCCCAATTTGCGGTATTCTCTGCCATACGTTCCACAGTGCTGGAAGCAGAGACCAGACGTCTATTATTCTACGAGCTTAGTGGCAATGTACGAAATTTACCCCATATCAATACAACATGTTGTTTGCTTTGTGTAGGCATGTGTTTGACAGGCAACCAAATGGATTGCTCCTGTCACACTGTGAATGCTCTACAACAAGCGGGTGTTGTGGCAGGAGTAGTACAACAAGGTGCGGCTGGTGAAAAAAGATCTAGGCAAGATTCGGCCAACAGTGATGTAGAATCTGAGTCGGAAGAATGTAGCGAGAAGGAATGTAAGGTAATAGCGGTACCACTAATTGTGGGTGCAGGTTTGCGTAGTTTGTTTGAATTGATATCAGAAGCTAGACACATACAACCTATGTTGTGTTCGAAAGCTTTAAAGGCTTTGCTGGATGTTATACAGGGACAACAACCGGAATCATTTAAAAACGAACCAGAGGAATTAATAAATCCTCTATATGACTTGTTGCTGGATTTGGCTACCATGTCGGCGGCTGAAGGTGTGTTAACGACACCAGAGGGAGATTGGTCTTCTATAGCTTGTTCTGCTTTAGTGGGCCTCTGCATTGCTAGAGGAGATACAGGCAAAATGCTTAAGGCTATAGCGGCCTTAATAATGTCGCCACGTCATTTGTCCTCACAACGCATACAAATGCCAGCTGTGTTGGGCATGTTGCAGCGTACAGTGATAAGCGCTGCTTTGGCTAAGCCTACATGTCCCGACTTTTATACCAAAGGAGTACCGGTTAACTCTTTAGTGGATGAGGTATGTTGATATTAGTTTGAATACCAAACCTTCTTTTTTATTAAATTTGTTTCTTTTTTCACAGTTCACTATTAAAGCTCCTTTAGGAGGTTATACCGAACCCGCTTTGGCTTCTGATGGTACTTATTTATACCTGTTATTGGGCGGTGCTTTACTGAAAATTGGAACTGGCTATAATGGCTCCTATAAGGGTCATATTTATAAACAAAATGATGAATTTATCAAGGAGAAGACCGGTTGGCTGGGCTTCAGCAATGGCCAACTTTACTATAGACGCAATTCAAAACGCAATGCTGATCATTTGCATTTGGTTAATACCGAATCCTTGACTATAAAGAGTATGAATCCAGTTAATATGTTGCCCATAAGAGAAGGTTTTAATTACACTCTCTTCACGGATGAGGATTCTTTGAATGCCATTTGCACCAATCGGGATGTAAGTTTTAATGAAAATGTTCTTTAATAAAATCTTAATTTCAACAATTCTCTTAAAGGATACCTTGGTGGTGCGACGCTTAAATATTAGTCACCAAAATAGATCCGCTGAACGCGACAATACCATTCCGGTTGAATTGCCGCTACAATTGTCACGTAAAAGGTTTCGTACTTTGGGTTATGCCACCTTTGAAGAGGAAGTTTTAAATCAAAATCAAATCTTGAAAATACAAGCCTCCTATAACATCTTCGAACCTAAAATTCCCAATGAAGTGGATTTACAGGAAATTGTTTGTGGCAAGGAGTTTGGTTTGGTGAGTGCCTCCAATGGAAAAGTTTTTTACTACGGAAAAGCGGCTGCTTTGGGCTTAAAGTCCGTAGGCCGTACTCCGATAATGAAACTGACCGAGCTGATTATATCAAAAGTATCTCGTATTATGCATATTGCTGTGGGTCACGATGGAGTACATGCTCTGCTGGTAAATGATGATGGTACAGTGTACTTTGCTGGCACAGCCAGAAGAGGAGAGGATGGTGACATTTCCAAAAATCGCCGGCAACCTAAAGCGGTTAAGCCTAAAAAGATGACTAAAGTTGAAGGACATGTCATCGTTCAGGCTGCCTGTAATAATGGCACTTCGGCTTTTGTTACAAAAACTGGAAAACTTATCATGTTTGGTAAAGATACGGTGCACTGTGATGCTCAGGGTTTTGTAAGTGATTTCTCTGATCAGCATATACAAAAAGTGGCACTAGGAAAGGCCCATTGTGTGGCCTTAAATGCCAAAGGTCAAGTTTTCACTTTTGGCCTTAACAACAAGGGACAATGTGGTCATGTTTATAGTAAATCAAAAGATACTAGTATATCCTCCTCTGTAGATAGTGCCACTGGAAAAGCCTCTATGACTTTAAAAAAATTGAAGTTTGATTTTTCCAATCTCTGTGATTATGATGATCATAATGTTATACAGGGCCAGTGTCGTGTTTGTGTGGTGTGCCGTGAATGTACGGGCTACAATGTGTCCTGTGTATCGGCTTTGAATGTACCCTTGGAGGACAGAGTATCTGGAGCGTAAGTAGTTTTAATTTAAGTTTTAACATGAAACTTTGGTTTTATAAAATGTTTTTATTTTTTATTTTAAAGACCTTGTGCTTGTGGCCATGGTGATGCTGGTTGTTCGAAATGTGGTCTATGTGCATCGTGCATTGCTGTACAGGAGGCAGAAAATGGTAATTGTTTTATTTATTTCTGGCAACTATTTTTTATAAATTTAAAAATTATATTTGGGTAAACAGACAGAAAAAACTTTACAGTCTCCACTAACCATCAACTTAGTATGAACATTATGTCGCTTATGAATTCGGCTAGGTTAGGCGGCTCATGTCCATGTTTCGTTCATGTGCTGCATTGTTTGTTCATTTTCCAATAGAGCCATCTGTTGCTCAGTCGTACTAATACTCTCTGCTTTGCTATGAGATTCAAACAACATTGTAAGCAAAGAGAAAATAATGGTCAATCAGAACATGAACATCAACACGTATTCCCCACATGCAAGAACATTAACAAATTTATACCATTTCTCTGCTCATGTTTTCTTTAAATCGACGACTCGTGAAGACGTGGTAGGATACCCAACTGTCACCAATGAGCTTCTTGGCCCTCTCCTGTACGCAGACGACCAACTCCAAAATAGATTTTGGGGAGCCGGCTCATACATCAGAGTTGTATTCCATTTTTGGCTTGGCTAGATATACATAGGGGTATTTATATCAGGATTGGGGGGAGTAAAGTATTTTTACACCGTTTCAAAAAACGCACAAGAACAGATGATATGAATTATATTCTAAAAAGAGAAAGATAACATGTTTAGCGTTGTCAACCATAGAGTTCTGTAGCTTAAGTAGTTAGTACACATGTTGGCTATTATTCTATCGGTTGGCTGGAGTCAGTTTTGAATTACAAAACCGGCGACCTGTGCGATCTAACCTATGATCACTTTGTCTCTTTTTCAAAGAATGTAATTGGTAGCAAGGTACTTTTTGTGCGCCATCTGTGAAAATTGCTTGTTTCTTTGACGTTTTAAGAGTTTTTTCAATTCTCTAAATGTCTCATAGTGTTTCCACATTATCGCAATAATGAAACTAATGTCTATCGACTGTTTATTCCATTAAATCAGTCTTCTCATTAAAAGAGATACATATACCCTTATATGTATCCAGGCAATGTTAAGATCAACAATGGAACGAACCATATAATATCACAAAATTTTAATAAAATTGTTTGGACGATTTTGCAGATTATCATAAGCGAACAAAGGGGTACCCCGATTTTTATATATTAGAGCTATGTAATCTATTTTATCAAAAAGGATTAATTATTTTTTTCATTTGTTTTATTAAATTTTTTCTTTTATTGTCTTTTAATTAAATTCTAGTTTCGGATACCAAAGATTCCAACAAGCAATTGAACCGTCAACGTTCCAAAAGTCTTTTAATGCGTCGCAAGGAAAAGAAAACTGCTGATGAGATCTCTAGTCACGCTGAAGATAATCCTCCTAGGGTGGCACCCCTTGCTCCGCAGCTTCTCACCATGCCCTCAACATCACCCGTCGTACAAGTATCATGTGGTTTACATCATACCGTCGTACTAACACTATCCGGTGAAGTTTATGCCTTCGGTAGTAATCAATTCGGTCAATTGGGCACCGGAGATATGCAACCTGCTAGCGGTCCGGTACGAATAAATGTAGCCGGAAATGTATGTCAGGTTGCTGCTGGCAGTAATCATACTGTTCTGTTGACCTATAAGGGACTCGTCTATACGTTTGGTAACTTTCAAAAGGGACAACTTGGTCGTTTGCCACATGATTTCCAACAAAAAAGCTCTAATAGCACAGCGGAAAGAGAGAAGGCAAGTAATTGTGCTGGTTTGAGAGAGGCTTTGGGAAATATTGAACCGACGCTGGAAAAACCTACAGTTGCTCAACTAATAGCACAAAGGCAGAAGATATTGTGGCACTGCACACCGGGTGTAGTATTGTAAGTTTGTTTTTAATAATTTGTTAAGTAATGGCGAGGGCCAATTTGATAATTTCGTGACTTTTTGGGTAAAAAACATTTTTTTTGTTTCGCAAAACGGGGTCCTTTAAGCTCGATAGATTTGGCTTAGAGTCTTTCTAGCTCTTTATTTACTCTAAATAAAAAAAGTCAATGATGACTTCTTTGTTTTTTTTATTTTAATTTGGAAATAGGAAAGAGTCGCGAAGGGCAAAAATTGGAGAGTACACTGAATAAGCAAGTGGTTCGTAGCCTAATTTCTGGACTTTTACCAGAATGTTTACATAGATGCTCTGTCTTGATGGAACTGTACTTTTTCTAAGTTAAATGAGGTCGTATGCTCTGAATAATACTCGCGGGCTATCGTTTTAATCGATGTGAGTGACTCGACGTTCTTCCCAATAAACTGTGGCTATCTCCATTTTGGGCAACTGTAACCCACTGTTTTGATTGATCGTTGATCTCTGGTGTATTGTGATCTATCTAGGTTTCGTCCATAGTTACAAAATGGCGAAAAAGCTCGTTCGGATTAGGACTAAATATCGTCAAATACTCCTTTGAAGTGGTTCCACAGTTTCGCTTGTGATCAAATGTCAGTAATCGCAGCATCCATCGAGCGGATTGCTTCTCCGTCTTAAAGATCTTATGCAAAACGGGATAAATCTGGTGGGTTGATGTGGCTGCAGCCTCAGTTATTTTTGTCCTATAATATTTCATGGATTTTATCCACTATTTCTGTCGTGACTGATACGATCACTTTTTTTACCCATTGAAATTGATGGTGCAGAGTCCCCATAGCATTTATCAAGCTCACGAAATTCACTTTGCTATTTTGGTTAATATTAACGAGGTGGTTATCTGCTTTTAATGGCTGTCAAAACAAACTATAGCACGCAGCTTACTTACTCGTCAGTAGTTCAATAAGGTTCCTACGCTGGAAATACAAAAGGTCACGGAATTATCGCCCTGCCTTCGCAATAATATTTTTTTTATAAAATTCAATCTTTTTTTAGTGGTATTGGACCTAGCTTTGGCAAAAAGGCCACTTGGATAGGGGCCAGCGGCGATCAAACATTCATTAAAGTTGATGAGTCTCTAATAACAACACAAATGTTGCCCAAAATGAATGTGGCTGCCAATAAGAAAACCATATGTAAAGAAAATTCTATTGTTTTTTATTACATGAGCTTTAATAACTTGTAAATTTTCAGTAATGATACCCACCATACCCTTGACATTCCATACGATCTCTATTAATCGACGTGATGGCAACTGTACGGCCTACTATCACAATCAAGTTGATTTTGTAAAAATGGAACATGCCAATAAACCAAAAGTTCTGCCCGAGGTGAATCGAAATGTTGATCAGAATATGGTGCATATGGGTCCTTCCTCTTCCTCGAATGCCATTAATGAGCAAATGTCTCGCAGCATGCATGAGGCTAGAAATCAATTGTTTGATTTACAAGACAATCACATGCACAATGCCTCGTCGTCGCCACGCAAAGAAAGGCAGCGTAGCTCTTTAAATACCATTTCGGCAGGTTCACTAAATTCTGCCCCCGCTTCGGTGGCTTTGGCTGATAAAACCTACTCCAAGCTAGCTTTTGCCATGGATCCTATGTACAATGTTTTGTGGGTCTATGATAGTAATCAGAGGAAAGTTTTAAGCTACAACGTTTTGGCCAGTGAGATATTGTCAACTGGAGTGGTAAGTTTCATTTCTATATCCAACCTTATGCTCAAGTCTTTATTTATTTTATGTTTTAAATTTTATTTTTATAGAATTCTTCTAATTATCATGCCTTATTGACGCCAGAATTGTCCTTACCTAATGAGTTGGATTCGCGTATTTCACGTTTACATGCTGCTCTTAATCTTTTGGCTTGTTTGGACGTTCTAACTTCTGCCCAGGATGTGATGTAATGTTTTTTTTAAATTTAATCGCTTATTTAAATTTGCTTTAATGTTATTTATTTTTCAGACCTGGTTGTTTTGAAGATATTACACCCAAAGAGGACAACCAGAGCAAAGATACAAAAGATAATCAATATCAAGTCGTCAATCGTTTTGATAATTTCGGCGGCGGTTGGGGATATTCTGGTCATAGTGTGGAAGCTATAAGATTTTCGGCTGATACAGATATTATGTTATGTAAGTTAAATTTGAAAAAAAAAACGGATGTAGAACTTAAGGCCTTATGTAAATCCTAATTAATTTTCCTGACCTATCAATTTCCCTTTTAACAGGAAATAACGCTGTTTTTGTCACCCTTATCCGGCTTCTAGGTGAGAGTCTTGTTTCTCTCCCTTACTTTTTGAAGGACAAAGGCAAATACTTAAGTGATAGAGACCTCTTCGAGTTTAACACTTTATTGAAAAAAGAGACCTGCCTCTCTTGCCTCTCTCCCTTACAAACCTGCTTACATGTAAGCTAAACTTTTCTAAGGACAAGGACAAGTTCTTAAGTGATAGGTGCCTCTTCGAGTTCTAATACTTTATTTAAAAAGGGACCTGTCACTTTATCTTGACAATAGATTAGTCTGAGGTAAACTGGCACTGTTGAGATACTCGGTGATAGGTACTTCTCTTTATAAAAAAAGGAAAATTTTATATTTTTAAACACTTGCGAATCAGTAACGTAATATGCCCTCTATTCTCTAATTACGATGAGAAATCTTAAAATATAAAACTATGTATTTGCCATACAAAGAGAGAGAGAGAGAGCGATAAAAATAACACAACACGCTTTCCTTCTAAGAAAAGGGAAGAAGGAATGTGTAGTAGATCTTTTAGGAGGGAGAGCCAAGGCTTTCTAAAAACTCTTCTTTGGAAGGATCAGTTGTAGAAAGATAAGGTCTAAGCATGCTTAATAGAAGGCTTGAAGTACGAAGGCCTTTTTTGGTTTTACCGGTGGTGGCTTAGACTTGCGTAAAAAACGCGTAGAATGTTCTATTCTGAAAAGGTCTGGCAGATCTTTTTATTTTATACTCGTGTACGTGTGTATGTGAGCCACTCAAGAGAATTCTTGTTTCTTGTAACCAGCGGTAAAAAAGGCCTTCTCACTAATAACTAAAACGTGGGAAATGCACCAAAAACTTACATTTCAAAGAATGCTTTAGGTAAAGAAGTTAGCACTTAGAATACTAATCATGTGGGATGCCAAGTTTTCATCCCTCCTACTTGACGCCAAAGAGGTTGTACCACTGTTCTAAAAAGCTAAAGCTTTTCTCTGCTTATCATGGCTGAGAGTTATTTCTCCTAAAAAAATATAATTCACCAAAGTTTCGAAATTTCACCAAAAAAACCAAATTTCGCTATTATCGTATTAATGTTAAATTTTATTAGAGTGTCAGACTAAAAACCCACAAAAGATAACTAAAAATCGAAACCACTAAAATTTAAGATATCACCAAAGAACCGAAATTGTAATTTATTTATATTTATTTTAATCCTTCCCCTCGTCTTCTCTTTAAACTCTATAGATGGCTTTGGCATGTTTGGCGGTCGCGGAGAATACTCTTGCAAATTAAAACTATTTGACTTGGGCTCCGATGGCGGTGGCTATGAAAAGGAAGGCACTCTTATCAGTGAAACCAAGGAAGTGCCCTTTGAATGTCCAGCTCGAAGTAAATTCCATATATTGCTACCAAAACCTATAAATATCGCAGCTGGTAGATGGTATTTGGTATGGGCACGCATAGCAGGACCCTCTTCTGATTGCGGTTCATGTGGTCAGGCCACGGTGACGACCGAAGATCAAGTTGTATTTACCTTTAAATCATCGAAGAAAGCCAACAATGGCACTGATGTTAACTCAGGCCAAATACCAGCCATTTTGTATCGTTTAATAACTCAGGAAACTAAACCTTCTACAGCGCCGGTGGACATAGATCCTGTGAAAAGAGTAACCAAAGAGTTTGCCAACTCTGTAACCAGGGAATGCTTTGAGAGTTTAGTCTTGATGTTAAATTGGTCGTGGGAGGCTTTTAAAGGTTATTTGCGTGAGCAGAGGGACATGTCTCATCAGTTGCAGGTTAAACAATCTTTGGAATATTTAATTCAGGTTAATAAATCCTGCTTGAGATTGCTAAGGAAATATACAAATGAAATTTATCCACAATACGGACAGAGTGATGAAATAGCTGAGTATATATCGTCGGGTCCCCATAAGTTCTTAAGCAATCGCTTGGATAAAGAGAGCGGAAAGTTAGGCAAGTCCTGTAGCGCGGTAACGAATACAAAATATTTCAACGATAACAACGGAGGCAGTCAAACAACCATGAGGAAATCCAATATGGAAAATATACAATTGGCGGAATGTATAGGCAATGTGAGAGCCATGTTAATTGGCATTTTTTGTGATGATTTATTCCAAGATATAAATAATGATGAAGCCTTAACCATGGCTTTGGAAATACTCGAGGAATGTCATATAAGCTTTGTGGCTTGTTTTGGAGTATTTTATCCCACCTCCACTTTAAAATGGAATTGTTTGTGTGATTTGTTATCGGAAATGGACAAGGTATGTTTACAAATATGGCCTGTAACTAAGAATTTAATTGCTTATATTTTTTTTTTCAACTTGCAGCAAGGCACTTTACACTCACGTCTTTTAAGTGCCATTTTGGCGGGCTTGTGTTCACCCACAGTGAAACTACGCTCAACATTTGCTTTGCTTAGCCAGAGTGGTGATCGCCAATCTATTATTAGTCCCAGCGATAATTCCGGCTTACCCATGCTATCCTCTACTGATTCTCATCAATATCCCATATTGGTGGAACAAATGATTTACCGTACGCAACAAGAGAAGCGTGACTTTCTTAGCAATTCATGGACTTTTAAGGATGTTTTGATGCGTTTGTTGGATATTATAGCCAATCCGATAAGAGATCGTTTGGAAAATATTTACAATCGTAGTAACCATTACCACTATTCCAGCAGTTGTTTAGGTTCGAAAGATTTTAATCAGGGTCTTATAGATAATTGCTGCCATCTGCTGGCTCGGGTATTGGCGGAAATTGTATATCAGACGGCTATAGGAGATGTAAGTTCGTGGGCTATATTAATCGATTTTAGTTTAAATATTAATAACTAAATGATATTTTTTTTTACTTTAGTACGACAAAATGTTTATACCACCTCGAACTCTGCATTCGTCAGGCTCCCGCTTTGCTCGCTGTGATCAAAGTCGCACTTGGAATACGGGCAGTTTTGGCCCAGATGCCATAGCATTTTCAGTAGATCGTTCTGGCATAGCCGTAGCTGGATGTATGGTGTATTCGGGTTCAGGCAGCTATGAATATCAACTAGAGCTTTTATATGATAATTCAGGGGATGTACAGCAACCATTACAGCAGCAACAACATAAATGGGAAACCTTAGAGTCTACATCGGGTTCCTATGATCAGGCGGTAGTACAAAATGATATGACTGAAATAAAGTTTGAAAGATCTGTACTAATAAAGGTATTTACATATAAACCATTGAATTAAACATATTTTTTTTAATTTCCAACATTTTCCTAGGAAAACACTCGTTATGCTTTGAGATTTTGCTCACAAGGTCATCGCACCTGTTCTGGAGATGGTGGCATGTCTTCTATACGTGGCCCTTGTGGTACAACATTTCATTTCTATGCCTGTGATCTCAGCTTCAATGGCACTAATGCTCATCGTGGTCAAATTCCCTGTATACTTTACTATAGTACACCCAGCAAGCAGGACTCGAATATTACAGCTAATGGAGGTGGTTTGGCATGTCCGGTAAATGGTAGCAATGATGCTACCAATGAAATAACAATGCGTGATACAGCATTACAAATAGCTTCTGACATCACCAAGAAATGTACAGAACTTTTGGTGTTGGCACGCAATACTTTGGCCGCATCTCTTTCACCTTCGGATAATTCTTCAAATCATTCTCAAACTATTGACTCCGAACACAATATAACGCCAATTGAAGAGCATATGGATATTAATTGGGCCAATAATTCGAGAACAGCTCATCTGCCAGCAGAAGCTGGTGGCATATCGACAGCTAGAGACTTATCCAAACGTTTGGAATCATTTTCAAAGGGCATTATAGAGACTCTAAAGTTCGAGAAGAGATCAACAAATCCTTTCGAAATGGAAATAGAAATTGGGGCCACAGAAATACATCCTAAAGATATAATGATAGAAGAGAGTTCTTCGATTCATGATTTAAATTTTCGCAATGGTCAAATTACCAAGTTTAATGGTAATGAGCGTGTTGGTGCTGAGGCTGTGGAAGGTTTAATCGGTGCTTCTCAATATAATCCGGTGGCAATGGGGCGTGCCGACTCTGAGGATACCCCCGTACAAATGGCGGCTACACAAATTTTAGATGTTTTTAATAGGGGTTCATCGAATTTGTTTCACACCCTGTTGCCATTGGTTTATGCTCATATTGCGAATTTGGCCTGTAATGATGCAAAGGTGAGTTTATATTTTTAATAAACTTAAGATGGCTTAAGCATCTAGATCTTTCTTTCAATTTTAGAAATGTCATAAAAAAGATTATATATTTTACCACCTATTCATGTATGTACTCTGCACTAGAGCTTGAAGTGGTCGCTTAAAGTGTTAATATTCCAGATCGTTAGTTAATGAGAAGTCAATTTAACAATGTCCATATGTCCTTGTTGTCCCTGAAGTAGATATTTCGATGATCCTAGATAACTTGGGGCTCTATATAGTTTCTGAAACTTTTGTTTTGAAAATCATCAAAATCTATCCATGAACGGCTGAGATATGGGCAGAAGACGACTGTCTATGTTTTTCGCTTTTTTGCGATATTTTTGTTGTTGTTTCTTTTTTTTGCTAAATATGAATGATATTTGAGGGTTTAAGGTAGCAACGCAAACGCATGTATATACTGTATCCTCGTATTCCTGATAAGTAATCCAAAAAATTAACAAAAACAGCAATTTCACTAAAAAAACATAAAATTCACTAAAAAATTAAAGTTTCACTAAAAATTAAGATTTGAAATAAATTTAATTTTCACCAATAAATCGTGGTTTCATCAAAAGCTAGAGTTTTCACAAAGAATTCGAGATTTCAACGAAAAATCGAACTTTATACAGACTTCCCAAAATAAGTGAAAGTTTCACCAAAAATTTTAAATTCGCCAAAAACATAAAAAATTTTCGAAAAAATCGAGGTTTTACCGAAAAACCATGATTTTACAAAAAATTCAAGATATCACTAAAACAATCGAAATTTCACCAAAAATAAATAAATTTCACCAAAAAAGGCAAATTTTAACTAAAAAATCGAGGATTTATCGAAGACTCGAGGTTTTACAAAGCATTCGAGATTTCACCAAAAATCGAAACTTATCTAAAACATAGATTTCAAAAAAAAAAAAAAATTGTGAACGTCGCAAAACACGCACATTGTGTTTTCATACGAAAATCGAACGATTTTAAGAAACTCGAAATTTTACCAACAAAAAGAAATTTCACTCAAAATCAAAATTTTTCCAAAAATCAAGATTCCACAAAAAAATATGAGATCATCATACGAGAAATGAATACTTCTCGTATTCTATTATCTGAATTTGAATGGTTAAATAGATGAGGTTTACAATTTAACACCGCTCAAAGTGTAGATAGATGGAAGTAATGCTGAAAGGAAATGTAGAGATCCAAAGAAAGCATTACATTCTGACTAAAATAAAATTTTATAACCGAAGCATTTAGCCACTAAACTTAATTTTGGTTTACTTTTTCTCTTTACAGAGCTCCGTCCAAATATTGGGTCTTATAAAAGATATTCTGCCACACGTTGCTGCCCTAAATCAGTTGAGCGCAACAAAAGATGGCGCCAATCAAACCAACACAAGCGTTCCTCGTTTACGGCCCATATTTGAATCGTTCACTAAGAAACTAGAACTGATCAATAATGAAGTAGTTTGTGGAAATGCTTTAATTGGTGCCACCAACCAACAACAACAACAACAGCAACATCTAACTGATAATTCACCAAATGAAATGCCAACTACCAGTAGTCATTATTGTGTTGTGGAAAGTGAACATCCCTATAGAAGTGCATCTATTAATTGTTATCGCGTAGAATTTCCCGCTTGTGTACAGTGGTTGACTGTTGAATTTGATGCTCAGTGTGGAACTGCTCAATTGGAAGATTATTTATTGGTGTCGCTGCCCATAAGACCTATGGCGAGTAGTGAAACTCCTGCCGGCAATGAGGACTATTACGATATTTTGGATAATAATGTAAAGGCAAATAGAGGGGGCTTGAAGAGTAAAAGTGCCAATCTAATGACCTCTTGTTACAAGTTGTCGCCGCCCCAAAAGGAGGGCCACACAAAATCCGAACCTGACTGGTTTGTGGTGAAGAAATTCAATACGTATGTTTTACTATAATTAATGATTTAAATTTTTATTAATAACATTTCATTGACGATTTATTTAAAAAGGCCTTCCAACTGGTTGCAAAACGTTATGATTTTACCCGGAAATTGTGTGGAATTTTCTTTGGAAACTTCTTCTTTGTACGCCCAAGATCCAAATGTTAATCGTTATGGCTTCAAGTGTTTGGTAGTCGGTTATGATAATCCTGTATTGGTAAGGTTTTCAAAATATGTTTGCTTAAAATTTAAATTTTTTAATTATTTCTTTGGATTTTTAGTTAAATGGCAATAATTCTAGTTTGGTGCGCATAGAACAAGAATTATCTTATCTGGGTGGCATGTGCAGCGCTAATTTAATGAAGAAAAATCTAAGTCTACCAGGTATTATTTTGAATTTTTATGTATTTTTAAGTTTGTCATTTAGTCAGAGATATACATTCTGGTATCAGTGTCCGAGTCTTGGTCAGAGTGCTCACAATATTTGTTTCGAATTTGCCAAGTTCTCTTAACTTTTTTTTTTAGCTTTTATTTATACCGAGGCTCTAAGATATCTTAAAAAAAAATTATTAAAATCCCTCCAGTAGTTTTTACGTGATGAGAGTAGTTTCTAAGTAAGACAGGCAGTTACAGGGTTATTATATACTTGCAGTGCCTTTCACGTAGTCAGCGTTCTGACAATATTTTTTCGATTGTGCTTTGAAAGTAACCCACACCAAATTTTAAACTCTTACTTTTATAGTGCTTCACCTATCCCTGTATAAAATTTTAAAAATTATTGTAAAGTTCTCTAAAGGGTCTTTAAAATATTTTAATAACAATGTAATTCCACAAAGTAAAAATAGAAATCAAATACAAATTTTATTCAATTGGCTATTTGGCAGTAAGTAATTCATATTTAGTCATTATTTTAAAACAGCGCCATCTATTGTGCAACCGTCTTTAATATATCCCGCTTTCAATTCATATTTTGTCATTATTTTAAAACAGCGCCATCTATTGCTCTACCGTATTTAATAACCCGCTTTTAAAAATAAAAGATGCCTCAAAGTATGCAGTACCTTTAAATCGGTAAAATTACGTACGTACTTTCACTGCTCTTTCTCCACTTTCTTTTGGAAATTAGATATTTTTTAAAGTATTCTATATAGGAATGATGATACTAAGGTACCTAGTCACAAAATTTTTTTAAAATCCATCCAGTAGGCAGAAAGAAAGACAGATAAGAAATGAGTTACTGTTTGAATTGTGTTTAAAATATTCTGCTGACAAAAGCAAAAAGTGCTGCCAAGTTTGCAATATCATTTAATCTGTAAAATTGCGGACTTCCGCTACTTGTTCGCTATTTTTCTTAGAAATGAGATATTTTTAAGGGAAAAACTATTTTTAGGGGAAAAAAGTATTTTATAGTAAGGTATCTCCTTACAAAGTTTTATTAAAATTCAACCAGTATTTTTATTTGATGCGAGCCCAGACAGACAGACAAAAATTCCAAAAATTGTTTTATATTCCATTTCGATTCCTATCTGCACCAGCAACAAATTTTTCAAAAATTATAAATATATTTTCAAGAAATAAAATAGTTTTATTGTATTTTATTGTATATATAGATGTATCTCTTATTATAGACAATGGAGTCCGTTCGATCGATCTGCCAGATGTAGGAGCCATTACTTTTTCCATAATCGATGACATTGCATTTTCCATGATCGGCCTTTAAACTGGCTCCCGAGATATCGGCAATTTCCAAACCGATATTTAGTTGACTCAACTAAATAAACGGTGAAAAGGTCAACTAAATAATAGGTCTGATTACTGTTAGTCTACCACACGACTGTATTCATGTTGATTTCGCCCTTTACCTCTGGAACCATCAAAGACAGACGGTTCCAAAGATAAAGTTCTCTTGTGAGATTTTCACAAAAGTTTTATTACTCTCACCAATTAACAACAAATACTAACAAACTCAAAATTAAAGGGTCTTCCGAAATTTACACAGAGTATTTAAAATTATGATTGATTGATATTAACAAGTATAAAAAAAATAAAACTAAAACTTAAAGGGTGTTCCGATGACTTGATTTACAGGTATATGGAATTATTTTTTGAACTGTAATAAGCAGGCCCTTTAATTTTACAAAGAATATGTTAAATGTCAATTAAAACAACAAATATAAAACTAAAAATTAAAGGGCGTATAAAAAATAGTTAAAATCCACAGGGGGTATCCATAGAAATCGTGATTGCGACGTATATTTGTTAAACTGTAACAAGCTTACAATTAAAATTATTAAAAGCAAGTAATAATAACATATAATTAAAACATAACATATAATTAAAAATTGGGTGCCCCATAAAAGACTTAAAAAAAATTAAATCTTATATTTTTAAAGTTATATATTGAGGTCGGTACGGAACCGTACGTATGAGTCTGACTCGTATTTGATTTATTTTTAAATTTATTATCTAATCCATTGAAGCTTTTAATGACTTTAAAATTAAGTAAATACAATATATATTTTATTTTATTTATTTTATTTTGTTTTAATACTTCTATTTGTTTCAGATGACAAAGATGTAGAAGATTTATCAAGTATCAGTGAAACTATTAGCACTCACTTTGCTTTACTTTCAAAGGGGTTGGCTTTATCAGAACCTGAACTAACAATACATCAAGCCTTAGAGTCATATCTACCAATTGGGTAAGTCTACTTAAAAGGTTTTAAAACAAATTTATTGAAGTTTTTCTTTAAAATATCTTTAAATACTAACCCCCATATTTATAAAAAATAAAACTGGTTTGAAATGTATTTTAGAACAACATTTGTAAAAAAATTTTTTCTAAAATAAATTTCAAATATAAGCATTAAACACTTAGGGCCAAATTCATAAAAAATATTTTCGTTTTATAAAAGGTTTATGAAACAAATTTTCATACAAAATTTGTTCAATAAACGTTTCATAAACCAAAAATATTTTTTATGAATATGGCCCTTAGACAACAGCGGCTACACAGCTATACGACTACAAATGACGTTGGCTACAATCGTCGCCTTGTAGTCACATACTGAATTATATTGAAGACGACAGCTACATACATCAAAATTATAAAAATGTTGTAGAAATACATATTTTTCCTTTTAAAAAAATTACTTTTTCAAAAAATACATTTAACATATCAAAACAAATAAATATATTTGCTCAAAACCTTTTGATTGTAAATGAATTTGTATTATTAATTTTGTGACATTTTCTTTTGTTGAATAAAATAAAATTGAGGCAACCAAAAATATAAATTAGCCTAAGTTAACTACAGTCACAACGGTGGTCGTGTGTGTAGCCATGTAGCTATGATGTCGTCAAAAAAATCGTATAATATAAACGTGTATATTTTAATTTTGACAGGTTGTAGTCGGTATCCTGCTATCGTCTATGTGTTTAATGCTTTATGTATTTTATTTTTTATAAATATGGGGGTATTAATATTGTTTTATAATATTTGAATATTATTAATATAAAAAAATATCCAACAGACATTCTTAAGTTTTAGGTTGAATATTGTTCTGTTCAAAAGTATGTTACCCATTGAAGATGTACAAATTTGAGGTTAGGAAGAAAGCTGGCTGTCATATGAAAAATTACCAAGAATTAAGCTGCCTTCCTTTATCGTGTATTTAGTACAATAACGAATTTTAATTGTGAAAATTTACGATAAAAATGGTAAAACTAAGTGATAATAAGTGATAATAAGTGATAATAAACACTTCATATATTTTGTCTTATTCAGACACTGCTTTGGGCAATTTAATCGCTACATTCGTAACTGACAATAACCCAAAACAATATGCTCGTAGTAGGTGTAGAGACAACGCCATCTTTGGACCACATTTTTTTCGCAAATGAGCAAGGAAACTTCATCACTGTGCATTCTCACCTCTACTATACCATGATAATCAATTTTACTGCCTGTCCCACGATGTCGCACAATATCGTTCATTCGCACAATTACATTCGAAACAAAAACAAATTCAAAAATTTAGTTTGAGAATGAAAAAAACACCGCAAGGCTGAGGCAATAGATACCGAAATAACAACATTGTAAGGGTCTACACATTTTTAGTGACCAAATTAGGCAAGAAATTATGTATGACTGCTATTTCATCCAGCATACTGTCTAGATTTAGCCCCTTGTGATTATTTTTAACCGACTTCAAAAAAAGAAGGAGGTTATCAATTCGTCTGTGTGTTGCTTTTTTTTTTGTATGTTTGTGTCTTCAGAACTCGGTCATTTCTGAACCGATTTTAAAATTTTTTTGCAATATTAGAAAGGTTATGGCCACAGATTGGTCCCATTTTAAAAGAAGTTCAAAATTTCAAAAATTAAAGGGTGTCCCCATACAACATACATGTTTTTTACGTGTATTATGAACTTTATAGGTCAGCAATTTAAAATTAAAAAAACTGAGTATCACTGTAGCTCCCAATAACAAAAAGTAATTAAAAAATAGAATTAAAAATTAAAGGGTGACCCCATAGGTGACTTAATTTCACCTTTATTCTCCTATCTTTTGAACCGTTATAGACAAACACTTGAATATTCGTCACTATGTCTGTTATAATAAGTATAAATATTTAAAATTATAAATTAAAGGGTGTCCCAATAGTTGGTTTATTATGCTATATATATGGCCAAACTTTTGAACCGTTATAGACAGACAGTTGAAATTTACAAAGAACTTGTATTGCTAAGTCCGCTAAAATAACAAGTGTAAAATATGAATTTGGAAATTAAAGGGTGTCCCAAGAGTTAATGTAAAAGTAATATATATGACCAAACTTTTCAACTGTTATAGATAGACAGTTGAAATTTACAAAGAACCTATATTGCTTAGTCCGCTATTACAACAAGTATAAAATTTGGATCTATAAATTAGAGGGTGTCCCCATTATTGATGTAATTGGACCATTATGTCCTCATCTTCGGGACCGTTATATACAAACACTTGAAAAATAGACAGAATGTTCACTACTATATGTGGTATAACAACAAGTATAAATATTTAAAATTGGAAATTAAAGGGTGTCCCAATAGTTAATGTAATTTGATGTATGTGGACATAAAGTTAAAATTTAAAAAGAATCTGTATGACAAAGTCCTCTTTAAAAAGTATTTGTATTAAAATTTGAATTTAAAGGGTGTCCCAATAGGTGATGTCATTTGATATATATGACCCTATCTTTTAAACAGTTATTGATAAACACTTAACAGTTACACAGAATGTCCATTACCATAATGTACCATAAGTATAAATATTTAAAATTATAAATTACAGTGTGTCGCAATAGTTTATGTAATTTGATGTATATGACCAAACTTTTAAACCGTTACAGACAGACGGTTGAAATTTACAATGAACCTGTATGCTACGACCGCTATAACTAGTATAAAATTTTAATTCGGAAATTACAGGGTGTCGCAATAGTTACCGTCTTAAAAAAACACGATTTTAAGTTTGTCTGTTTTGAAGTCGGTTTTTTTTGCAAGAATTATTTGTTTTTAAGTTTAAAGAAATGGCGGTAGGTAAGAGTTTTGGGTCAAACAAAACATTATAAAAAATAAAATGGTTATTTGAGGGCGATAAGAAATCTGAATATTTCAAGTTAATAAAAAAAATAAACTCTAAATGTATCGGGTTAAAGAAGATTATGTTAAGAAATAAAACTCTGTTAAATATAAATATTCTTTATCCAAGAGAATTATCAAATTGCTCTTGCATTAATAGGTAGGTTCGAAGGACCATACTGCAGAAATTAATTTTGTATAACTTTAACTACAAAAACTTTTATTATTTAAAATTTATATTTTTTATAAACTTTATTTACATAAAACTATATTTATTTACAATATTTAAAATTTCATTTATTAAATAATTTTTCAACATAATTTCTTTTTTCAACATCAAATAAAAAATAGGTTGGTATAGCTACACAATTTAATATATTTAGCAATTAAAAACAAAATAATTTGGCTTAAATGTTTCAAACATTTCTATATTACACTTTTTTTTTTTTAAATATTACAATATATTTTCTATTATTATTTGGTGGAATTTCGGTGTTTAATAGCATCTGTATTGAGGAAAATGAGGGAAGATTTGATTCCTTCCCACATTTGTGTTCTTTTTTTTTGTGCGTTAAAAGTCAGTCTTTAAAAGTCCAGCATTTTCTATCTGATAAACGATTTGTGTTTCCTTGTACGTCCTTGGTTCGGGTTGTATTATATCCATTTTTCTATGAGCTTTGCGTTTTTTGGCCAAATATAAAT
This sequence comes from Phasia obesa, assembly GCA_949628195.1. NCBI lineage: Eukaryota > Metazoa > Arthropoda > Insecta > Diptera > Tachinidae > Phasia > Phasia obesa. The sequence goes on along the minus strand of OX451218.1, from coordinate 136,596,816 downwards.
AAACACTTGTGGCTATAATGGCTGCTAGTATTAAAAGGCACACTACGCCAATTATTATATACAACCAATACGAACTTTGCTGGCAATCTGTGTCAATAATTTTACTTAACACTCTATACTCATCATTTTGATTGGTGGCAAAGTTTTGCTTGAAATATATAAAATCCTTAAAATGATGAAAGAATTCCTCTTTAGCTCGGGGAGGCTTTTGATTGAAGTCGATTTCATGGCAGGAAAACGAATTATCATAGTAAAGTTGTCTGAGATTTAAGGTAAATTTGTGATTAAAATCGAACGGCTGCACAGAGTTGGGCAAGTGTACGGTGTTGTTGCTAAAACGCAACTCTAACTTTTCGCTGCCGATATAATCGCGATGAACCATTATGCCTGTGAAACATAAATTATTTTTTATTATATAAAAATTAAAAATTTATTTTAATACTTACCCTTAAAAGCTATTTGACTTGTATTACCAAAATAATTATCTCTGATAACTAAGCTCTCCTTCACATAAACCTCTAGCCATTCGGCATCAACACTTTCGAAATAATTGTTGGCTACAATTAATTTGGAGATCACTGAAAAAATAATTTATTTATTATTATTTTTAAGAATTAAAAGAGTATTGAATACTCACACTTAAAAGAAAATGCCCTGGAGTGGACTTCTCTAAATCTAAGATTATTTAATAATAATGTATGTGAGACCTCAACATCATAGAAAGCTTTTGATGGCACATTGGATAAAAAGACACAATTTTGTAATTCAATTCTTTCCACCACAAACTTTTTGAAAGCCTGAAAATTAGGAAATTAAAAGAAAATAATAGGTTAGGTCGAAAGAAATTTTTGAGATATATACATATATCGGGCCATATTCATAAAAAAATATTGTAGACTTATGAAAGGTTTAATAAACAAATTTTGTATGAAAATTTGTTTTATAAACCTCTTATAAATCAAAAATTATTTTTATAAATTTGGCCCATAATAAATAAATCTTCCTTCAAATGAATTTTATAACGAACTTTATATGAAAAATAAGTTTTCAAATATATTTTATTTATTATGAATATGGATTATATTTATAGTTTTTAAGTAAAACAGTAAGTTTTTCTTAAAAAAGTGTCATATAAAAATTATAACGTTAAAATGATCCATTGATTATGGAAAAATGTTTGATAAACTTCGCGTTGATTTTAATTTTTCTATTTCGGCGTGTAAACTTATACTATCATATCTTCAGGGAAGATCTAAATTTACTTCTGTTAATGGTGTGAATTCTGACTTATTAAATCCTTGGTCCTCTCTTGTTTATTCTTTACATGAATGAACTTCCTTCCTTGATTAATTCATCTATATGTTAATCTTTTTTGTTTGCAGATGATGTAGCATTACTTTTTAGTTGTGATCGTGATTTTCCTGATGTTTTGCAGAATAATATAGATTATTGTCTTAATATTATATCTGACTGGACTTCATATAATCATTTGTCAATAAATGCAACTAAGCCCAAAGCAATTGTTTTTAGCCCTTATGATCGGTTTCATTTATATTTGGATATTTTTATAAATGGTGTGAGGATTGAATTTCTTGATCGCATTAAGTTCTTAGGTATTGTCTTGGATAATAGACTTAATTTTGAATCCCATATTGATTTAATAGTAGGTAGAATAGTAAATATATTGCGAAGAATATATTCCAATAATGTATCTTTCCCTTTTTATGTTCGACCCCGATTGGCTTATTCTCTAATGAGGTCTCAAATTTTATACGGTCTTGAGGTTATATCTAGAACTATTTCGATTGTAGTGTCCAGAATAAAACGTATTGTTAATACGGTGGTTCGTTTTGTCTATAAGGTAGGACGTACGGAGCACATTTCCAATTATGTTAGACAATTTTTGGGATGCTCATTTTCTAATTTTTTGAAGTTGCGCGTTTTGACTCTTTTTCACAAAGTTATAAAAACTGTCTATAGTTAAGAGATTTGCTTTTAGTCGTTCCATAAGAAATCCTCAGATTTTGATACCTAAGATCGTAAATTCTTTCTTTGAAAGATCGTTTTTAATATGTGTTGCTCGCTGTTGGAACCATTTACCAATTGAATTGCGACTTTTCTCGCACTCCAATAATGCTTTCCGACTCAAACTTTTAAGTTATTTAAACTGATTGAATCGATTTTGATTTAATATTACCTAATAAGTTTCAATACTTTCTTGTATGGATTAATTATTCCACGTCTTGTCTACCTTAGCATTGCTATTAATTTGGACCTTAAAGTTTCTTACTGCTTTTTTTGACTTTCTTATTAAACTTCTTTTTTAACAATATGGTTGGGGGTCCAATAACAATAACATTAGAATAAAATTAAATTTTGAATTTTTTTATTATTTATAGCAATTGTTAATTTGATTTTTATTTGCATACTTAGGTACTTTTTAATACTAAGTAATATTTAAGTATGGCCTAGAGGCTTGTATTACTTCAATGAATAAATAAATAAATGTACATTCTGAAAATTACCGCTACTGTATTTTTAAGAAAGTACCTTTTAAAATAAGTACCTTTTCAAAATATAATGTTTTTAAACAAGTAACATTAAAAAAAACTACTGTTAAAAATTTTATTAAAAAAGTACTTTTGAAAAATTCTTTTTAATTTCATATCAAAAAAGCTAAAATGCCTTTTAAAAAAGTAACTTTAAAAACTATCTTTTTAAACAAAGTCCTTTTGAAAAAGTATTCTTTAATAATAAAGCTTTAAAAAAAATATCAGTAAAAAAATTGGTTTTTAAAAAAGTATGCTTAAAAAAATAACGTTTTAAATATGTACGCTTTAAAAAAGTACCTTTTATAAAAAACGTAGCTTTTAAAAAATACATTTTAAGAAAATTGTAGCTTTTAGAAAAGTTTAAATGTTAAAAAGTCCCATAAAAAGAAATTTAAAAAAGTACCTTTTAAAAATATACGTTTTAAAAAAGTACTTTTTATTTTATATATTTATTAAATGTTATTGTAACATAAATAAAAAATTATTTTCTAACTCATTATACTGAAGCAATCAAAGTCTTTGGTGGAAATCGAACCCACAACCACCATACTGATAGTCTAGTACTTTTTAAAAGACTATGTATATTCAGAAAAATATTTAAAAAAAAAATACCTTTTAACAAAACCTACATTAATACAGCTTTTATAAAAAACAGCTTTTGTAAAAGTACCTAAAAATTTAACTTTTAAAGGTACATTTAAAAAAGTACCTTATAAAAGGTATTTTTTTACCATTTGAAAAATTACCTTATTTATTATAAAAGTACCTTCTAAAACGATACCATTTGAAAACGTACCTTCTAAAAAAGGTTCGTTCTTAAAAAGAGAATTCTTATAAAATTCTTATATTTTTAAATATACCGTTTGAGCAAAGACGATCTTAAATGGAGTTATTTGGTTGATTGATTTGCGTGGCAGCTTATAACGCGCAAGCTTTCTAGAAGAATCATCAAGTTATTGCTGTTTAACACTACCCGTATTGTTTGACATATAAAAAGCCTATCCGCGTGTTGATCCTAGTAGATGGTTAGACCCATCATGTTGAGATATTGGGCATCTAGACTAATGTTGGTCTAGGTGACTGTTTTCTGATAACTCAGATAGGTTATCTATTATGTTTGTTCCAAAACATTTGTGTCTCGATAAATGGAGTGGCGGGCACTCTCGCAGAAGTTTGTTCACCGTTTCTTCTATACCTTGCAGCTACGACAATGACTATTATAGGGAAGTCCCAGTCTACTTGCATGTGTAGCGATCACCCAATGTTTCGTAACCTTGATGTCTTCTTCCTTTTTGCATATACCAATTGGATCATTATCATTATATAACATTTTTTTGCGACCTTCTAATTGTTCAGTTTGCTCCATCTGAAGGTAATACCCGGAAGTACTTATCTTTTAATTTTTTTTAAAGGATTTGATAGAATGTACTATTCACGAAAAATTAATAGATTTATATTTTCAAATAAACTTCAAGCTTTTTAAGTTGGTACCCCTTTCAAAAGTACCCTTTTCAATATTGTACCTTGGGAACAAATTTCCTTTAGAGAAAAGTACTTCTGTATAAAAGTGCTCTTTTAAAAACCTTTTTGTATATTTTTAAACTAATCCTTCAACGAAATTTTTTTCTTTAATAAATGGTCTCTACCTCATTCTTTATTACACACACATACATCTAAACGATTGGCATAACAATCAAATCAAATATAATATTAGAAAAAAAAAATAGCTAAAAAATTTTACCTGTGATTCAATTCTATTTATTTGCACATTTTCCATTTTAAGCAATAGAGCATTTGATTTCAATATGGTGAAACCAAATGGATTTATTGTCTCGATAGAGCTGTCAGCAAATGTGATTTCCTCAATCTGACCATTAATGGCATGTGAATCAATTAGTTTAACTTTAACCTGGAATAAGGAAAGAAAAACAAATTTTTAATAATTGAAAAATGTATGTCAGTATTTTTGCTCTAAAAGTTTGCAATATACGAGGGGAACTCAATAATTCTCTGTAAAAGAAAGAAATAATAAATAAATTTGCCAAGTGCGAGTCGAATTTACGCATAAAGATTTAAATACCACAGGACAATATTTCATTTTAAATTAAAAGTACTATAAATAAGCCGCTTAAAATGTCCACTTTTTCGTATCTATATTGAACTTAGTACGGAACCCTCACACAATTAAGTCTGACTCCCACTTGACTGATTTATTTGATTGATGACACAGCGATTTTTTTCCAATTAAAAAAACTGAATGATGGCTTCCTTAAAAATTTGCTAATTGTCTTTTAAATTTGGACATAATATTACTTTGTAAAGACATATTGACTTACCCTCGTATAGCATAAATGAACATATATGAGTAATGAAATCAAGCAATTCAAATTAAAATTCCTTAATAAATTTCAAATTAAGCCCACGCCAGTGCATGATGCCTGTTGTTAATTAATTAAAGGCAATATTTTTAAATATCTGCAAAGTGGTTCAACTTGCATTTAATTAACACTACTATAGGGGCTCTTGGTTGACAGATAGCATTAATGAATTCTTGTGAAGAGTGAGAAAGTAAAATCTTTGCAGCGGAAAAGAAAAATTTTTAAATGCATGTGAGATGAATAACGGCTAAAGAAAAATAAGTTAAAGTCGAGAAAAATTTACTTTACAGTTACAGTAGCAGTGTTGTTGTTGGTTATATTGCTATTGTGTATTTGTTATTGGAAGTTGACTCTGTAGATTTAACGCTCCGCTGGCAAAAAGTTTTAGATAGCAGAATTCGGCCTGAATGTTGAACAAGCTACAGAGGATGACACCGTTGGTACATCAATTATAGTAATCAAGTTGTATGCTTGCTCCACAAACGGTACAATTAAGGGTGCGATCTAATAGCAAGGTGGTTACAACATTAATAAACACAAAGACTACATAAAATAGTACACGACAGGTGCACAAACATTGCGACAGTGTTGTAAAATATGACAGAAAATCAAATCTTTTTGATCTTTCGTACAACCGAGACACATCTTAGTACAACAAGTCCACAAACGTTGCAATCTAGTGTACAACCTAATCAAGTTGTACCAACGATCGCATTGTCTGTGGCTTTGTCCGTTGACTTGTGCGATTTTTGGTCTTTAGTGTCATTGCATTGGAATTTTGCGGTGCGTTTCGGTTCATTGTGTTTCGGTTCACCAATGTGGTTTATGCCTCTACTACCTAGTTGTTGTCTCCGTCAACTGGTTGATGACTGTGCTGATGTTATATTTAAAACCTGATGGATTTTGCTGTTGACATATTCACCTCAATCGCAAATAATTATAGCCATAAAATAACTCCCGAACTTTTGTCGTTAATGATTTCTACCGTAAAATACAAGTAAATTTGTTATTGGAATCATTCACGATATAAAATTTTGAAGATTTTTCAAGGGAATAAGAATTCGCGATGTGGGTGAATAGTTTTATAGCATTTCCATTTACCGTTTGAAAGGTAGTTGGTTTTGAGTATTTGAAGACAACAGACAAGAAGTTTGCGAGGCCTATCGATGATGCGTCGGATGTTACAGCGGATTGGTGTTCACCGTGTGCGGTTTGCTAAGAGTAAGCTGCCCGGCATTGATGATAAAAGTATGAGATCGGAGATCTGCTGCTGGTTTGGTCGAAGTTGCTGTTCCAGCTTTACAGTGTGAATGCAAATTTGCAAGAATGTCAGTAACTACTGCACATAACTACGGCAGCAGTACGTCAGTACTATTTCGTTTCAACGAGTATCAATACGATATTGCTGGTAGCTTTTTTCTACATTGGTCAGCTGTTTTAAATTCTAAATGTTACAACCACATGTTCAAATCCACCTAAAATAATCATTGTGTCTATGTGTATGTAGCACGTTGCCAGATCATCATAAATATTTTGTATTAAGTTCTTTAAGTTCTTTAAATATGATTTTTTTAAATTGGCAGTGGAAGCAAATAATAAGCTAAATTTTTTAGGGAAAATTTAATTTAAAAAATCAATTTTGGGTAAATTGAAAATATACCAGAGAAATAGTAATGACACTACCAGTCAAGGCATATTTAACAAGGTGATAGCGTAAGGGAGAGGAAATATCTGCAAACAATTTTTTGAATATTTTTAAATAGATTTTGACAGTAATATTTATTTTATGCTCTCTTAAAATACATGATTAATGTCAAACTCCATATAAAAAAAAAAATTTAAAAATTTCTCTTTAATATTAGCTCCTCCTTGCGCTGCCACCTGATTAAATATGCCTTGCTACCAGTATTGATAGCAATAGTTACCCGAAACTAATAGCTTTCAGTGTCTATAGCTTTCCGAAAAGTATCATTTGATTATCATTTTAAATAAATTATGTTAAATATGTTTAAAAGTTTTAAAAACATGTCCTTAAACTAAACAATTGATCAAAAAAAATAACTTACCTTTTCAAATGAGAGAATCAATGGTGTACTGCTGCTGTAAAGTGGAAACGATAAGGCATATTTATTTAAAACTAAATTTTGCACATTTTTAAAGGTGATTTTACGCAAACCCTGAGTTTCTTTTAAGACATTTGAATTGATGGTCAACGATTTGCAATTGCGTATTTCCATCTGAAAAGCTGAACCAACTAAGTGGGGTAAAAACAAGTGCTGAAAATAGATAAAAATAAAAGATATTTTATTTATTTAATTATTGTCTTGTAAAATAGACTATAGAAATAGGTTATATTGATTAAGACTATATTTTTTTCTAATAATAATGTGTTTTGAAGTACTTCTTTTCGTTATATAAATCTGGTCTTTTCAATACGGATTCCCTTTTCTTTTAGCAGCTAACTTTTAAAAAGTTATTTACATGTGGTGGTCTTTATATTAGTGCTTCCCTTCCCAAAACATGCCCATGAGTTTAGCTGAGTTCTGCATCTGAAGAAGATGGACGTCTGTTCGTGTTGACGTTGAAATGAAATGATTTGCTGAGGCACCAGACAAGGTACAAAAAATTTAAGCCCACAAATCTGCCAGGTATAGTTTCGAAAATTTTAGGATAGCAATTTAGCAACATCAGATTATCCCATTGGAGGCTGCGGGCAAAAAACCAAACCCAACTATATTTTTTCACGTTGTTTTATTTTTTTTCGGTTTAAATGATTCTCTTTTGCCTTTTTTTTTGTTATCATCCCCTGCGAGGGCCAGATTTGAGTTTATTTTTAGGTTCGTAAGGTTTTTTTGCTCAGATTTGTATTAAAGGCTTTAAAAAAAGCAATACATACATAGGTGGTCAATATGAGTAAATTTGTTTAAGGATTTTTTAGCTTTACTCTGAACATTCTAACACAATATATATTGCAGGGAGGTTCTAAAAATGTTTACAAAAAATTTAAAGTTTTTTACAATTTTACAAAAAATTAAAAAGAAAATTTTTAAAAATTTTCCAAAAAGTTTTTTGAAAAGTTTAAAAAATAAAATTTTACAAAAAATTTTCAAAAAAAATTCTACAAAAAAATTTTATAAAATATTTACGAAAAATTAAAAAAAAACAAAAATTAAAAAAAAACATTTTTCAAAAAATTTTCACAAAATTTTTTAAAGCATTTTTATAAAAAATTTTAAACAAGTTTTTGAAAAAATATTACCAAAAATTTAAAAATATTATAAAAAATTTACAAAAAAAGTTTTAAAAAAAATTTACAAAAAATTTACAAAAGTATTTTCAAAAAAATTTCCAGCAAATTTTTAAGAAACATAGAGAGTGTGACACAATATTTAGCGTTACTATGGTGAAGGGTATATAAGATTCGAGATGGCCGAATATAGCACTCTTGTTTAGTTCAACTTTGTATCATAGAAACGAGAAAATAATTTGTAAGTTTTAAATTAAAGAACTTTTCTGAGATCTTTGTCGAGCCCATTTGTACCTCAATGATTTCTGGTATCCGATATGTAATTTACGAGCCCTTTTTCTCGCCTGCAGTAATTTCAAAATGATAACTGTCGAAATTTTCTCTCATCACAGACTCTCGATTAATTGTTAACATTTCTCTAAGACTAAAGTGTATCGCAGCATTCACATTTTTCAATATTAATCTGCTCATGCCCAACCTTAAACCTAATGTCAGCCAGTGAGCTGGACTTTCACACAAAATGTCATCTACTTTCTCAGCCTCTTCTACAAATATCGTCTTGTAGATGTTTGAAGTTTCTATGACCTGCCACTAATGCCGTTAATTAGCATATGTTAGCGATGTTGTCCAAGCATATTTCTGGCCTTCCTGCCGATGTTGTAGTAAAACAGACCAGAGGTAGTGTGCTAGTCTATTAGTATGGGGTTGGGACTTCGTTTCATTCTGCCGATGTTGTAGTAAAACAGACCAGAGGATTTACTTCAACATCGTCCGAATGAAGCGAACTCCCAACTCCAGGGTATTAGACTAGTACCTACTAGGTTACAGGGGCAAATTTAAGAAATAAACCGCTAGAAGAACAGATAATTTTTACAGTTGTTCTAAAAAAAGCATCAAAGATCATGTGGCCCAGGTTTGCATTTTTTGTGCTGTCAACTGTATACATGATTAACATAGAGCACAAGGAGTTTAAGTGACATTTGCGAAAAATAGATGCTATTTAGAAAAAAAATTGGCTAGTCTAAATGGCTTAATCCATCTTTTATTACTAATTGCACCCTAAAGTTTCCGCTAATGTGTTTGATAAATTAAAACAGAAAAATGCTCCTACATCCACTGTGCAGTACAAGCCTTAAACGTACTTACATATGTAAATAAAAATATATATATTTATCAATACATTTGACACTTACCTGGTCGACATTATTACAATCACATGTAAATTGTGTGTCAAATGGTATACAGGTTACATTGACTTCTTGTTGATCCACTGTTGCCTCTGTTATATGGTGACATCCTTGTATTAGTATTAGTAACACAACACATATGGATAGTGAGTAGAAATGCCTTGACGTTCTTATCTTGTCGCCTTTATAGTTTCGTTGCTTTATCGTTGACATTTTGCATTATTTACACAATCCATTTGTCGTTATTTTTCCATTTTCCAAATTAGAATAGTCATACGGAGACGAGCTGCTGTCACTGTAAATGGCAAATGCAAACAATCTTTATTTTATTTAATTTTGCTTTTTGAATATCGAGTGTTTTATAATTAAGTTTTACAACGTTTATTATTTTAATAAAATCAGTTTTCTTATTTGCGCACAATGAGACACAGAGACATTAACGAGCAGACTGGCTGCTTTGTTAACTTGGAAAAAAGCGAATACGGATAATATGCGTGCGTTTTCGTTTACGGATCGTTCGCCTTATTCGCCTACAATTGTAAGTTCGTCTACGTTTGTTATTGTCATTTCTTATATCACAGAATTTTGAAACTATTACCCGCTCTAGGTAACTGTTACCCATTCCCCTTTCCTTATGACTTTGTATTTGTGTAACAGATGTGTATGTGCGAGGGTAAGCCAATAAGGTTTTACAAAATCAAATGAGTACTGAGTATTAAAAGGAAAGAAGAATTCTGACAAATGATTGACACATTTTTAGAAAATCCGTCATTCTGTAGTTTTTAAACTGTTTACCAAAGGAGAGCTTTCAAGGATGGTCCACTTAACATTTCTAAATCGTTTTATAGCCAATTAAGAAATCAAAAACCAACTAGTATTTTTGCGAAGAGTTATATTGCTGGATTTCTTTGTCTATTCTCTTTCATAGTTGATTCGAAAATTTGTGTGCAGATATACAAAGACTTTTTTCTTAACAATTTGTAATGTGTATTTAGACATTTAAGCATTTTTTTGTTGTTGTTAAGTAATTAGGGGGAGCGAAATGTCACAAATTTCCATAGGTTAAGAAGGGGTGTGGCAGAAATTGCTTATCAACTAGGAGATCCGGACGGTCCATTGTGATTCCCTCAACTATATCACTCTGCCACCCGATTTCCTTGATGAAGCCGACAACATTTTTGAGTTTGCACCACGCGATGTTATAGAGGCCATTAAGAAATCCGGACAGTGACACACAATATGCTCTAAAAATTCCAACTCTTTTTGGTACTTCCACATCCTACAGAAGTCCGATGTACCGGTCATTCATCTACTGGTTCCTGCTCTAATGCACTTATCACGACTTTCAGAACTTTAATGTTCAAACCCAATAGTAGCTTAGTTTTCGTCTAGTCTGGTCGAAATTGACTGTGAGACTCTGCAATCCTCCCTAACTTATAAAGATCTGTTAAATCTCTTAACTATCCAATCGAATAGAAGCCTATAGGGGTGACTAATCAGTGGGTTTACTGATTCTACTCTATCTAGATTAGTCTTCTTCGAGCTAAATTTTGCGAGATCGTCAGCGATTTTATGCAGTCAACATTGAAATGACTAGGGAACCTGCACAATCTAATCCTATACTTGTCCGCCAGCACATCAATAGCCTTTTTGCACTCACCAACCAGCCAACCTCCCCTTATAAAACTTGCCCAGGCACCAATTCGGTGGCCTTTAGAACCGCCATCATATCTTCCTGGAACACACTACACATGCGTGTACTAGTTCTTAGAATATGGACCCCAGCACCGGTGCCCGTTTTCATCTTTGAATCATCAGTGAATACCGCAATCCCGTCGTACAATTTACCAGATCCCAACCAGTCTTCCCTTTTCGGGAATACAACTAAGGATATACTACTGGGTTAATGGAAGTGGTCCGTTAAATACGACCTCAAGCAGAATCTTTGACCTTATTTTCTTTACCTATCGCCTAAAATCTTGAAACTCACGACCTTATACCCATTGAGCAGCATTTAAAACTGTATACAGTTCGGTAAATTAGGTTAGGTTGCAGATGTCGCCGGTTTTTTACTAAAACTAACTCTTGCGCAAAGTTCCTGCAGATCTACACTTGATCTAAAAATTATTCCGAATCCCAAATAAATAAATTTATCAAGTCAGTCGAGAGGGCTGGACAATGGCAAAGAGGTTGTCTCTTTCTCGAACACGACCGAGAAAGAGATGGTGATACATCGACTCTCCCATTATAATTAAATTTTAACGTAGTTGGTCGTTCATCCACAAATGATGAGTCTCCTTCAGGACGTTTAGTTAATGCAGTAGCGTCAGAAACCATAGATAAATATATCGCGGTTATAGTATTTAACGACCGAAAAGTTCAACTGATTCAGTAATTTGAATTTTGCAAAAAAAATTGGTTATAGAAAAGCGTTCATTTCCGATAATAAACAGGTGATAATTCAGAAGCCTAGTGGCAGCCAGGATAATGGTCAAGGTTTTTTGGAATAGGCATTGGCTACTTGGAAAAGAAAAAACAGCCCTGTTTTGAAAATCTCTTTTTTAATTATTGACGATTAAAAAAGTTTAAAAGAATTTGACGTTTTTCTTTGCATGATTTTATAGTAATTTGATCTGGCTACTGTGAATGTGAATTTATATTATTTAAAGGATGCTTTTAGGATTTTTAAAAATTCATATAAAAAACTGGTTTATTCCATAAGGACACGCTTTTACTCGTAACTTTATTAGATTTGTTATTGCAGCAGTTATTGCCTACCTATTATTCGCGACAATATTAATAGGGTGTTCTTTTTATCTTTTTAGGGTTCCGTACCCAAAGGCTAGAAACGTAACCCTATTGTTTTCGCTACAATGTCTGTCCGTCTATCTCTGGAACCGTAATAGGTGGACTTGAAATTTTCACAGAAGGTGAATGGCCGCTATAGCGAGAAATACTAAAACGTATAGGGTATTCCGAAAGGAACGTGATATTCTCGTATATTTCTTTATTTCTTGAACCGTAGGAGACAGACACTTAAAAATTAAAACTATGTTCGCTATAAAAACAAGTATAAAAAAAACATAAAAACTAAAGGCGGTTCCGACAGTGTCGTAATTTGCACGTACATATATGGCCTTACTTTTTGAACCGTAATAGGTCATAGCCGCTATGACAATTACTAAAAATTAAAGGGTGTTCTGATAGTAATGCAATTTTCGCGAATATGTCTTTCATTTTTTATACGTGAATTTATACATTGTGAGTAAATTTATGGCTACTACAGCAAAAAATATAAAAAAATTTGGGTTTTCAAAAGTGACATACTTCAGATGTATCCCTCATATTAGAGCAGAATTCCCTCCACGTACTTCCGAAGATGTATCGGTCTCTTCAGCTCTTTTTTCTTATCCTTATAATCGTCCCATGAGTTTTAATCTCTCTCCCTCTCCCTCTACCGATTAATGGCCTTCCTTGTGTCCTTTTTCATGCATTCAAGTTCACCGTTCCACCAGGGTGTTGGATCTTTCTCATCCACTACTGTCAAGGAGAAAATGCGAAAGTCAGCTTTAGATTGACTGTTTAGAAACTCCACAGTACGCTTGATTTCGACCGTGTTACGAGGTGCACGGAATGGAGCACTTCCCATGTGTTCCGATAGATACTTCTCATAGCTGGTATGATCAGCAATCTTCAGAATGCTTATGCGTTTGCGGACCTTTCTGCGTCTTCTGCCATATAGAATGTCGAACCGGATAGCTCTGTGGTCAGATATGGTTAGTTTGTCCCCGACCTTCCAGTCCTTAACCCTGTCTAGCATATTGACGGAGCACAGGGTGATATCGATCATCTCTGCCCTTCGTGAGTCAACAAAGGTTGGTTCTACCCATTCCATTCGTTCTACAAATTCCAACAAAAGTTGTCCTCTATAGTTATCGGCTGTGCTGCTCCACAACGTATTGTGCGAGTTAGCATCACAGCCCATGACTAACACCATGCCTCTCCTCCTGCAGAAACTGACCAGACCCAGATGTGGGCCTGCTGTCTCATAGGAAAGATAATCTGACGCAATAAGAAATGGGCCAGATCCACTGCCTATTATTACCACAGTAAGATCCGACGAGCAGAGGTGCCGCATAGGTACTGCTTATATACCATGTCGCACCAGGATACATGACCTTAGTTTACCATCTGTCTGTGAGTGGAACAGATTGGCGGTTTGTTGAGACAGGCCCCTTACATTGTTATGAACAATCTAAGGTTCCTGTAGCAACGCAATATCCAGCTTATCCTCTTGAAAACAACGCATCAACATCGCTGAAGCTGCCTTGCTGTGGTGAAGATTAAGCTGATATATGCTTAGTTTTTCCTGGTGTTTCAATAATGATACGATTTTGTAAATATAACCTTATATTTATTTGAATAGTGATAGACTGACAGTTAAAATTTACACGGATTATATTTTACAATATCTTCTACAACAACAAGTAACGAAAATAAATTTAATAAAAATAGAAGGGTGTTTCCTAGATGTCGCGAATTTGAGTAATATGGCCTTCTCTTCTAAACGTTATAGGCAGACACTTAATATTTACAAAGGGTATTTAGTGCTATGCTTTAGAATAAAAAAAAAAAATAATTAAAAATGAAAGGGTGTCCCATAAGTGGTGAAAAATTAACAAAAATTAAAGTTGTACATAGTACGGAACCCTGAGTATGTGAGTATGGCTTGCATTGGACTGATTTATTTTTTATAATATTTAGCTGAAAACTTATGTTCCTTTGTGTTTTTGTCAAGCCTTATTGACTTCCCCTCGTATCTTATCAGTTAAAGTTTTGCTTGATAAGTACATATGTGTGCGTTGTTTCACGCGCTGGTGTAGAATTCTTTATCTAATTTCTAGATAAGAAATTAACGTATGAAGTAAGAACACAGGCATAAATAAATTCATGTTTTTATTTATCTTTCAACTAGGTATTGCTTATGAATACAATGAATCATTTGGACTGGTTTTTCATTTAATATTTTGTGACAAATAACAAAAATAAAATTTAAAAAATTTTTTTGTTTAAATAAAAAAAAAAAAAAAAATAAAATATCAAATTACAAATGTTTGAAAAATTCTTTTAATAAAATGAAATTTGTTGTTAGATTCGTAAAAGGTAAAGCAAAGCCTTAAATGGTAATTCACACTAGCATTAGTTGATTTATTATGAAATATTTTAAGTCTGTATGATTTAAAATTTACAAATTTGATAATTTTTTTTTTTGGTAAAGATGAAATTATTAGTTTAAAATACAGTGACTTTCACAACTGTTACTTAAAAAGATACAAACACAATAGTTGTATACCATAACACATTACAATACATGCTGTGAGAGTTATTCTTTGATTGATTATTTTGTAGCTTCTAAAATGGAATCAGTGATTGTAAAGGGTCAATTTCCAAATACCAGCGCTTAACTAACATATATTCATTTAAATAAATTGTAATAAAAAAGTAGCAGTTTTAAAATTAACTACAAAAAATATGCACTTTATTTGTTATCCATTCATACGTAATAAAGGGTGTTTTTTATAGAGGTATAGAACTTTAAGTTGCAATAAAACAACGATGGATTATTCGATTGATATGAATTTTATTTATCCGAAAGATAATCTTGTGGTATTACATTTTAAATATGATTTCTGGCATATGACCGCCACTGCTGGCACGGATGTAATTTAATCTGGACGTCCAATTTTCAATGATTTTTTCCAACATTTGTGGCCGTATATCGGCAATAACACGGCGAATGTTGTCTTCCAAATGGTCAAGCATTTATGGCTTATCCGCATAGACCAATGACTTTACATAGCCCCACAGAAAGTAGTCTAGCGGTGTTAAATCACAAGATCTTGGAGGCCAATTCACAGGTCCAAAACGTGAAATAAGGCGATCAACAAACGCGTCTTTCAATAAATCTACTGTGGCACGAGCTGTGTGACATATTGCGCCGTCTTGTTGAAACCACATCTCCTGGACATCATGGTTATTCAATTCAGGAATGAAAAAGTTAATAATCATGGCTCTATACCCATCACAATTGACTGTAACGTTCTGGCCACCATCGTTTTTGAATAAGTACGGACTAATGATTTCACCAGTCCATAAAGCCAACCAAACAGTCAGTTTTTTTTTGGATGTAACAGTGTTTCGACATACACTTGAGGATTACCTTCACTCCAAATGCGGCAGTTTTGTTTGTTGACGTAGCCATTCAACCAGAAGTGCGCTTCATCGCTAAACAAAATTCGCTTATGAAAATCGGGAACAACGGTAATCTAGTTCTCGCACTATTTGCAAGCGCTGTTCAGGCGGGAGTCTATACATGATGATTTGCCAAACTAAACTAAGAATAAATCACTTGACAGCTGTTAAATCGGTTAGCCATCTTAAAAAGTAACTTAAAGTTCTATACCTCTATGAAAAACACCCTTTATAACTTATGGCATACTGTTTACAATAAATACGATAACAATACGACATGTAGGCGACTACTAGTATGTACTTCAGTGTGCATACTCCATCGTATGTAGGCAAATAATCACTTGAATCTATTAAGAGGCATTTGTAGCTACATATAACTGACCGACCGACTGGCTGGCTGGTTTGTCACTTCATCTTCTTTTGTAATCATGTATGATCATTTGCAATTGTTACTGCCATTTGAGGGGCGTAAGTTACTGCATACCACAAGTATTTCATATATAAAGTTTCATTAATGGTCATAGTACTGGCACCAGTACCAACATCCAGCCTTTTATCTGTCAACTACATAATAAATATTTAACTTAAGACCAGCGTTGCCAGAATGTGGATTTTGAAACCAAATAATATGAAATTGATTTCTTTAAATATCTTAAATGGTAAATTTAAAAATTATATTTAGTTCAAACACTTTGTAGTTTTTACAAAAATTTGAATTATTTTGAAGTAGTTTTTTTTTGCTTTCTCATAATTTACGCCTTGGTGGTGTTAAATACAAAAACACTTAAACTGGATCCACCTATTTTGTCTGGACAAAATTTTTGTTCGGAAAAAATTTTTGTATACGTAGTTTCACATTTCTCTCAGAAACCTTATTGTTTTCGCTACAATGTCTGTCCGTCTGTCAGCGCCTTTTATCTCTGGAACCGTGATAGGTAGACTCTTGAAGTTTTCACAGATGATGTATAGCTCTTGCCGCTATAGCAACAAATACTTAAACTTATAGGGTGTTCCAATAGAGAGGTGTTATTCACGAAAATGTGTTTATTTCTTGAACTGTAGGAGGGATACAATTGAAATTTACAGACAGTAATTAAAACTTAGTTCACTATATAAACAAGTATACAAAAATAAAACTAAAAATTAAAGGGTGTTCCGATAGTGATGTGATTTGCATGTATAAGGCCTAAGTTTTGAACCATAATATGTAGACTCTTGAAATTTTCACAGAAGGTGTATAGCGGTGGCCGCTATAGCAAAAAAATTAAAACTTATAGGGTGTTCCGATAGAGAGGTGTTATTCACGAATATTTGTTTATTTCTTGAACTGTAGGAGGCATACACTAAAAATTTACAATCAGTATTTAAAACTTAGTTCGCTTTATAAACTAGTCTAAAAAAATAAACCTAAAAATTAAAGGGTGTTCCGATAGTGGTGTGATTTGCATGAATAAGGCCTAAGTTTTGAACCATAATAGGTAGATGCTTGAAATTTTCACAGAAGGTGTGTAACTGTAGCCACTATAGCAGCAAATACTAAAACTTATAAAAGTGTTCCTAAAGTGACGTGTTATTTGCCCTTATGTCTATTTTTTGAGCTGAACGATAATAGGTAGACTCTTGAAGTTTTTACGGGAGGTGTATTACTATGGCCAATATAACAAATATTAAAAATTAAAGAGTGTGCCGACAGTGACGTGATTTGCATAAACATTGACTAATTTTTTAACCATAGACTCTTGAAATTTTCACAAATGGTGTATTACTATGAACCCTATAAAAACAATAAAAATTTAAAGGGTTTGCCGACATCTTTTGCATGTATAACGACATATTTTTTGATCCGTAATAATTAGACAAGAAAAAATCATCAACTTGAATTTTTAAAGTTGTACTAAACATAGTACGGAACGATATGTGTGTGAGTCTAACTCGAACATGACTAAATTATTTATTTATATAGTATATGGGTTTCCTTTTACACTTTCTGGCAACGCTACATGTGAGAGTGTATATTCGTAATATAAAAAGTAAATAAATCTTTTTTTTGTATTTTACTTATTACAATTATTTATTTCTTCATATTTCTTCATATTTTTCCATTTTTTTTTGTTTGTTGTAATTTTTATCTGACGTTTAACTAACAAACTTGACCTTACCACCAGTTTAGAGAAGAGTTTACTTAACATTCAATGATTTGTTTCCTTCTTTAAATATGAATTTAACAAACAAATAAACACAAAAAAAAAAAACAAACATCCGAGTAGCTCGCTGTCATACATTAATTGATCAAATAAAAATGTCATTGAAGTCGATCTTGGTCTTGTCTTGTTGGGTGTCTTTGTGTCGCTTCTTCCTGTTGTCAACAAATAGTTTGACAAAATCCGAAATGAAATCAAAACCAATTATTAATATTATTACTAGGCGTTCAATTTAAATAAAGTAAAGCGAAAAAATCAATAAAAATTTATGCATTTAAGCGATAAAATATAAAAAAAATATAAAATGAACAGAAAGGAAACTAAGCAATAACTCAGTATAATTTTTGTAATATCAGTAAAAAAATTTCAATATTAATATTTTTTTGCTTCGAGCGGCTGAGTAATTAAAACAACATTTGTATAAAGACAAATACAAAAAATAATGCTGAAAGTTCTAAAATGAAATTAATATTAAATAGAACAGCTTTTATTCTATTTTAGTTCGCTTATAGCTGACAGATGCAAATATTTATTTTATATCTACACTGGGGACAAAAAAAAAATAACCTTAAAAGCTTTTAAAAATGTAACGTAACTTCACACAGACACATACAGACACATTTAAAAGGCATTGACGTTATTCCCACACAACGGTTAGTTTAGGATTCTTGTAGTGTAAGAAAGAGTCTGCCTAAAGACCAAATTCACTATCCTACACAATTGTACGATTCAATCACTGATTATGATGACCGTAAAAATTTTAGTTTTTTTCAGAATATATAACAATTTGGAAGCGTTGTTCTGGCGTTAAGCGATTCTTGATTATTTGTCAAACTTTACTAACCAGAAATGTCAAGACAGCTTCACATTTTTAACTGTCAAATCATCGTTGTCATTATCGATAGTTCTCATGCAGCTAAAAAAAACAACCCTTTATAAGGTGGGTCTTTCGACCGACAATGTCATGGTCACATGTGGAGGTGAAAGCGGTGTCTTTCATATTGATTACTTAGATGAGGGTAAAACTATTACAGACGAAAAAAGAAAATGTGAAAATATTTCTCTTTTGGGTGAATTTTGATCTACAGAACATAATTGTACGTTGAAAAATAGAAATCTTTATCGCCGAATAAGATATGCCTTAACCAGAATGTTACGGAATTATCCAACTGACTTCGTAATTAGATTTTACCACACTGTGCGCTGCTTCACGTTGTTCAAGAAAAATATGACACTGCGTTTGAGCGGATTTTAAATTTGTTTTATTCGCTCAAAAATTTTGCACTTGAAAGCAGACATTAACAGATATTTTTTTCAATTATTTTTTATATTTTTTTTTTAAATTGCTCGTACTTGTGAAAATGCACTTCAGTTTAAAACGTTGCAAAAAAATAAAAATATGTTCATATATGTATAATAATTATCTATATATTTGCATGCTGTACATATACAGTGAGTCACAATTCAATAGAAAATTTTTTTGATAACTCTACTCTGTAATTTTTAACCAAGAACATTTTTGTGAAATAATTTTCTCTCATTCCTAGCGGAAGGTTGGCTGGGGTAACAACAAATATAAGGTGGTAAATAATAAAGAAAAATATCAAACAAGAAGGAAGCTTTAGGTAGTGGTAGACTTCGTTCTCACCAACTGACGATTGATGATTGAATACAGTTTTTCTCGTATTCCTTTATCAGAGTTTGGTTGGTTAAATAGATGATGCTTACAACTAAACACTACCCAAAGTAGATAGATGCGAAGAATGCTAAAGACGGGTGTAGCTAATTGCTACAAAATGCTTAATTTTACCGTTAATTTTAGCGTTAAAATATAAATTTATTTTAGCTACTTATTTTTTCGCATTCATGGTACTTTAAAATATGGCTAGAGTAACCATTTTAAAATGGTTTTACACGGCGTGTGTTTGTCATATGACTTGTCAGTTTGATAACCCATATGTAATTTCATGTGTTTGTCAAAATAGACATTTTACATGCGGTTTATAATTTTTGCTTTCAAACGTACATGTGTAATTACATCTGACATAACCTACAATATATATTTTTTCCGCCACACAGTTTTGTATTGCCAACCACAGCTGATGCAAAGATGGAAACGTAGTGCTTTTGCCATGCTTTTAGTGCTTTTGGTACAACAAAAAAACCTAAAATAGCAAAATATCAAGTTGGCATTACAGGATGTCAGATGCTTTGTTACATCAAAATGGAACACGTTCTAAATGAAAAATGTCATATGTATTGTACACATGGAAAACACACATGTTATGTTTCAAAAGGTTTACATGATGTGTTTAGAATTTACACATGGAAAAGTGACAGGTCATATGGCAAATACACGCCGTGTAAAAGCACTTTTAGAATACAATAATAAACGATTTTAGTGCCAGTTTAAAGAAAAGGGAAAGGGTAAAATTTTTACTTTTATATATATTTTAAAAGATACAATAATGGGGATCACATACAGATACATACATACTTATGTAGAGGAAACTATAACTTTATTTTAAAGATTGCACCACTATAATGAGCCGAAACGCGTTTCCACCAGATCTCAATCCCATATAAATTCTATGACAAATAGTTGATCACAAAGTACAAAGAAGAATGATTTCTTAGCTGCTGCTGAAGGGCGTTTTTTGCTTTTAATTATCATTAGCTTTATTTATAAGATAATTTCGCGTAAATGACGTAACTTGGAGGTCCAATTTTCAAACACCCTTATCAGTAAGTCAGGCTGAATACCTGGGACAAATTCCCAGAGAAAATTATCTAATGGCACGGATGGCCAGGTTAATTTAATGGAATAATTTTTTTTGCCAAATCTTGCAGTAAATTGAATGTATCGCGCCCTGTGTGATATGTAGCACCATCCTGTTGAAACCGCATGTCTGCAATACGAATTCCTTCCAATTGAGAAACGAAAAAGTTAGTAAGCATAACTTAATACCGCTTATCGTTGACTGACCATCGTTTTTTATGAAGCCATATGAACTAATCATTGCTTATTCTGTGCGCACTACACGGCGTTTCATTATTGCATGCGTATATCGAAGAGTAAACGTATTGCGAAAACGGTCCTTAATTGCTCGAAATAATCGTTCTGATGGACAATTTTTGAGCACCATAAATCGCACGCAAATTCCGATTAGGTTGTCGAATTGAACCATGATTTTCGAAATAAATTTGAAGAATTTGCAAACGTTTCTATGCTGTGAGTATATTTATGATAAATTGCCAAACCAAACTAATCTCAAAACAATCGAGAACAGTCAAATCAGCTGTTGCAGAAGGCAGTGCTGTCAATTAAAAGTTCTCCGCCTCTAAAAAAAAAACAGAAGGGTTGTGCAAAAATTGCACCTCCATTCGTAGACCCAGAGGGTCCGTTGTAATTCCCTTCATCTAACTAAAACTAAACATACCGAAAAATAGAGTCCTATGTGCGCCCTGCTACCTATCACTCAGACACTCGATTTCCGTGATGAAGACGAAAACATCCTCCAGTTTGCAACGAGCGATGTTTCTAGCCATCTAAGAAATCTTTCACCTAGCCATCTAAGTCAGCTTCCTTGTAATACCGGGCAGTGACACACAATATGCTATACAGTTTCCAGCTGTTCTTCGTCCTCGCACTTCCTTCAGAAGTTCTATGTACCAGAAACCCTTATACTGGTTCTTACTCTAATGGTTCAATAACCAGTGATCGTACCTCTTTTAGATTTCCTGTCTAAACCCAAAAGTAGCTTAGCTTTAGCCGCGTCCAGTCTGGGGAAAATTGCCAGTGAGACCCTGCAATCCTTCACATCTTTCTAGGACTGATTTATTTTCCTTACTATCCAATGGGATAGAAGCCTATAATAGTCACTAATCGGTGGCATTACCGATTCTAATCTATCTAAATTACGTAGTTTTCACAGAGCCCATCTTGCAAGTTTGTTTTTTTTTTATAAAAGACAACAGTACCTGCAAAGCTGTTTGCTAGTCTACAGAAAACAGTCAGATTTTCGGCGGAAATCATGCCCGCAACTCCCAGACTGATAGACTAGCGCTCTACCAGCCAGTCTATCGAGGCACTCATGACAGCAATTTCGTTGCCCTAGTATTGCAATGACCTAGAACCCAACACAATTTAACCCTATACTTGTCCGCCAGCACATCGGTGGCCTTTTTGAATTCGCCTACCAACCTTAATTTCGACGTACAGAGTGACCTTCCGCTCATTCTGTTACGTTCCCAGATACCAATTCGATGTATATACCAATATGTATATACCAATAAATTACTTAAACATTTACCTTATGTATTGCTAAAGTCCTTTTCACACTATTATTCTGAGACTTGTCAAATATTTAAATCCAATGAGAAAGTGTGATAGTGTAAAAGCAGTATGTTATAAAAATGTGAAATAATACGGAAAGAAATTTGACATCTCATAATACCAAACCTTTTTAGAAAATTTTCTAAACGATAACATTTTTCATTTTATCAGGGTTGTGTTTTTTTTTTAAGTAAAGAACTAAGCTGAGTGAGTCGCAGGCGATAGTTCGCCGCTGCCGATGATATTTTTTCTTTGTCCTTCAACTGCCTTAAATTGCCATCAGTCTTATCGCCTACATGTGTAAAGGGTGTTTTTTATAGAGGCATAGAACTTTAAGATGCAATAAAACAACGATGGATTATTCGATTGACATGAATTTTATTTATCCGAAAGATAATCTTGTGGCATTACATTTTAAATATGATTTCTGGCATATGACCGCCTCGGCTGGCGCGGATGTAGTCCAATCTAAACGTCCAATTTTCGATGACTTTTTCCAACATTAATGGCCGTATATCGGCAATAACACGGCGAATGTTGTCTTTCAAATGGTCAAGCGTTTGTGGCTTATTCGCATAGACCAATGACTTTACAAAGCCCCACAGAAAGTAGTCTAGCGGTGTTAAATCACAAGATCTTGGATGCCAATTCACAGGTCCAAAACGTGAAATTAGGCGGTCACCAAACGTGTCTTTCAATAAATCTATTGTGGCATGAGCTGTGTGACATGTTGCGCCGTCTTGTTGCAACCACATCTCCTGGATTCCAGGGTTATTCAACTCAGGAATGAAAAAGTTAGTAATCATGGCTCTATACCGATCACCATTGACTGTAACGTTCTGGCCACCATCGTTTTTTGAAAAAGTACGGACCAATGACTCCACCAGCCCATAAAGCGCACCAAACAGTCAGTTTTTCTGGATGTAACCTTGACTCCAAATGCGGCAGTTTTGTTTGTTGACGTAGCCATTCAACCAGAAGTGCGCTTCATCACTAAACAAAATTTACTTATGCCGAATCTACGCCTTACTGTTCAGGCGTGAGTCTATGAGTCATGATGAATTGCCAAACCAAACTGAGAATAAATCGCTTGCCATCTTGAAAAGTAATGCCAACTTAAAGTTCTATACCTCTATAAAAAACAACCTTTACTTTGTTTCTGCCATGCCTAGAAATTGTTGAATGTACGTACATATTAATTTTTTTTGTTTTGTTTTTTATTAACCGAAAACTTGAACGGCCAAACTTAAGATCCGGCACCTCTGCCGTCCTTCTTAAAAAAAATTGCTCAGCCGACGCCGTTCAATGTCTCGTCTGGGCTTGTTCCTTTGATGCTATTTTTAATTTTATTTGAAGTGTGAAAACGAAATGTTATGTTACGTTAGATATTTTGACAATCACACAATTCTCATTTGATTTCTATCTTACAAAATCCAATGAAAATCTTAATACTCAGTATTATAGTGTGAAACGGGCTTAAAAGTACTTTTACACAGCGTGTATTTGTCATATGACTTGTCACTTTTCCATGTGTAAATTCTATACACATCGTGTAAGCCCTTTCAAACATAACATGTGTATTTTCCATGTGTACAATACATATGACATTTTTCATTTAGAACGTGTTCCATTTTGATGTGACAAAGCATCTGACATCCTGTAATGCCAACTTGATATTTTGCTATTTTAGGTTTTTTGTTGTACCAAAAGCACTAAAAGCGTGGCAAAAGCACTACGTTTGCACATTTACATCAGCTGTGGTTGGCAATACAAAACTGTGTGGCGGAAAAATTATATATTATAGGTTATGTCAAATGTAATTACACATTTACGTTTGAAAGCAAAAATTATAAACCGTATGTAAAATGGCTATTTTGACAAACACGTGAAATTACATATGGGTTATCAAACTGACAAGTCATATGACAAACACATGCCGTGTAAAACCATTTTAAGGAATATTTTAGGAATGTCAAATTATAATGAAAATAAATGTAAAAGTTTGGAAATGTTTGAATTGTATTATCACCCACTGTACATAAACACAAATGTATTAATTTTCAATTTACTTAAACGTCATAATCACACGAACACTTTTATTTTAGAAACGTTTTAATAAATTAAACCAATGACAAATTGTTGAAAACAATTGTTGTATTTTTGTTTTTTAATTTAAATATTTTTTTTTATTTTTAGTAATTAAATATAAACAAACACTCATTATGTAGTTAATTTTTATTTAAATGAATAAAATATGAAAATACATGTAAATTAATTAACTTGAGAGAAACATTCGACATTTAAATGCGATTACGGCAAAAGCAATAACAACATCAACCGTTCTAATGGGTGATTTTTTTGAGGTTAGGATTTTCATGCATTAGTATTTGACAGATCACGTGAGATTTCAGACATGGTGCCAAAGAGAAAGATGCTCAGTATGCTTTGACATTTCATCATGAATAGACTTACCAACGAGCAACGCTTGCAAATCATTGAATTTTATTACCAAAATCAGTGTTCGGTTCGAAATGTTCAAATGTGACAAATTTTGTTCAGCGATGAGGCTCATTTCTGGTTGAATGGCTACGTAAATAAGCAAAATTGCCGCATTTGGAGTGAAGAGCAACCAGAAGCCGTTCAAGAACTGCCCATGCATCCCGAAAAATGCACTGTTTGGTGTGGTTTGTAGGCTGGTGGAATCATTGGACCGTATTTTTTCAAAGATGCTGTTGGACGCAACGTTACGGTGAATGGCGATCGCTATCGTTCGATGCTAACAAACTTTTTGTTGCCAAAAATGGAACAACTGAACTTGGTTGACATGTGGTTTCAACAAGATGGCGCTACATGCCACACAGCTCGCGATTCTATGGCCATTTTGAGGGAAAACTTCGGAGAACAATTCATCTCAAGAAATGGACCGGTAAGTTGGCCACCAAGATCATGCGATTTGACGCCTTTAGACTATTTTTTGTGGGGCTACGTCAAGTCTAAAGTCTACAGAAATAAGCCAGCAACTATTCCAGCTTTGGAAGACAACATTTCCGAAGAAATTCGGGCTATTCCGGCCGAAATGCTCGAAAAAGTTGCCCAAAATTGGACTTTCCGAATGGACCACCTAAGACGCAGCCGCGGTCAACATTTAAATGAACATATCTTCAAAAAGTAAATGTCATGGACCAATCTAACGTTTCAAATAAAGAACCGATGAGATTTTGCAAATTTTATGCATTTTTTTTAAAAAAAAAGTTCTCAAGCTCTTAAAAAATCACTCGTTATAAACACAATTATGCGATTACGTATTCACGTTAAAGTTGGACATGCAAATTTTTTTTTTGTCAACCAATAACACACACAGTCACATAAATTTTATAAAAAAGTCGTAAGATTTTAATTTTTATTTATTTTAATTTTTAATTGTTAAATTAAATTAATTTAACAATAAAAACAAACAAATAAAATTAATAAATAACACAAAAACACACTCACATGCCAAAATGTTGTTGCTAGAAGCGTGGTGATTCGTGTTTTATTTGTTTTTTTCTTTTGTTTGGCATTCAAATTCGCATTCACTTGTTGTTAGACAATTTGACCGAAACTCAAACAGAACCCGACTCAGTAAGAATCCTGATTTAAAATCAAAACACGATCCCTCTTTTAATTTATGTACCCTTCAAATTGCCACCGAAAAGGTTTTTAACCGTTTAGTTATTTGTTGGTTCTTTTATTAACCGTCGTTCGTTTTTTTTTCAACCAACCACCACTTGTCTAAAACCGTTCGTTAATGGATCAAATTTGGTTAAAACTTTGTTGTTGTTGCTATTTGAATTTTTTAGTTCTATAATCGCAAAAGTTTAAATCTCCACTGATCACTTGTTTAGAGGTTCTTGTTTGTTGTACTTGCCGTCGCAGTCACAGTGAGCTTACTGTGAGTGAGTGAGTGTGTGTGCATGTGTTTGAAAAGTGAGTGGGGCCTTTAGCTCAGCGATGGTAAGTAAAATTTTAAAATTGTGCTGGTTGGGCTTTGTAAATTGTACTTTTTTGACTCGAATTATACCAATACACTTGTTATACCCTTCACCACAGGTGGAAAGGGTATAATTTCTATAATATTCATTTCCGACTCCATAAAGTATATATATTATACATAGGAAAGTTAATTAAGCGATGTCCGTCTGTAGGTGTTCGGTTAGTAATGTTTGTCAAGGCACCAGACGAGATACAGAAGATTTCAGACCACCAATCCATCAGGTATAGTTTCGAAAGTTTTGGGATTGTAATTCAGCAATATCAGATCATTCCTTTGGAGGCTGCGGGAAAAATACCAATCCCATCTATATTTTTCAAGTTTATTTTTTTTCGGTTTTAATGATTCCCTTATACTTTGTTTTATTAAATAAATATAAGACCGCGATAGGTAGATCACAAGGATTGCATACAGATCTCGGGAGATCAATAACCCCCTGCGAGGGCCGATTTTTTTGTTTATTTTTAGGTTGGTAAGGTTTTTCTGTTTTGATTTGTATTAAAGGCCTTAATAGAAAGCAATATATATAAAGGCAGCCAATAGACACACAGGGCGTCCTCTGGTAACCAGGAGCAGTCAATGGGCCTATTAGACGGTGGGTCAATATGAGAAAATATTTTTTAAGTACCATTCTAACGCAATAAAGACTGCAGGAAGTTCCTAATTTTTACAAAAAAATTTTTTAGAAATTTAAAAAAAAAATTTAAATTCGAAAAAATTAAAAAAAATTTAAAAAAAAATTTCCAAAAAATATTTACAAAAAATTGAAAATAATTTTTACAAAAAAATAAAAAAAAAAAATATAAAAATGTTTCGCCAAAAATTTTAAACAAAATTCTAAAAAATTTTTACAAAAATTTTTGTGTAAAATTTTTACAAAAAAATTTTCCAAAAAACATTTACAAAAAATTTTCAAAAAATTACAAAAAATTAAAAAAAAAACAAAAATTAAAAACAAAAAATTTACAAAAATGTTTCTAAAAAACAAAATTTACTAAAAATTTTAAAGGAATCATAATTCGGTAACACAATATCTAGTATTACTATGGTGAAGTGTATATAAGATTCGGCATGGCTTACTTGTTGAATTACAAACTGAATTTTAACATAAATTTTACGTAGAATTTTAATTATTATATATTTGTTAGAATATTGTTGTAATCACTATGTTAAGGAAAGTGGTCTGAGATCTAGTTAAGAGAAGCTATCCAGGGAGATAAAAAATGGAACAAACTTTTTCATATAAAACTGCCATGGTACATACATGCTTAAATTTTGGATTAATTATTAATTTATAAAGAGCCGACATATTTTTAGGAATTTTTGAAAATTTCTTTAACTAATTAACATAATATTATCATGCATACCATAGAAGTTCAGCTATGCAGGAAATCTTTAGTAAGCGAAGCTTGGTTTGGTAATACCATAGAGGAGAAAATATGGTATGCAGGAAATCTTTGTTAAGCGAAGCCGGTGTTGTCATACCATAGAGGAGAAGGAACCCATTGGGCTGAACCGAAGGATGGCTGTGCAGAAAATCGCTAGTTAAGACAAACAACATTATTAAAACATTTCTTAAAAATTGCGTCGGCTTTTGTTAAGTTAACAAAGTTTCAGCTGAAATATATTTTCAAAACCTCTACAATGATATCAATATTGATCTGAGACTTTAAAAAATGTAATTGAAAATTTCAGTTTTATATGACCGATTTTTGTATTTAATATTTTTTTATGCTATTTTTCAATTTTCTATCGTCCAGTGTACTTTTTTTTATTTTAGCCCCGCTAAACTAGATTTTGATCCGGAATGCATTTGTTCGAAGTCTTTTTGTCTTCCACATGGCTGTATCTCTTAAACCGTACCCCCGGGAGTTCCAATTGGTCACTGCAGAAGATTGCAAATGCTTTGACGCGGTTCTCTTGGGGAAAATAGGGGCAGCAGACGCTAGGGTTCCTAGAACCTAAATCTGGAAGAAAAGGTCTGATGTTTTATTACACAGGTCCTCTTCGAGGCCCGACCAGTGGCCAAAGGACTGGTACCACGGGAATCGGTATCCAACAGAGAGCCTATCCTCTCTGTGAGGTCCCCTTCGGGGGTACACGTGGTGGTTGTGGTTAAAGATCGATTTATGTAGACACGGTCGATCAAGTGTGCTGTTGCACTCTCAACAGAACGGAGTTTGGATAGTCTCCAAACCCGATGGCGTCAACGTCATATCGTGGAGTGTGTTATAAAACACAATGGGAGCGCTAGTCTACGCTTAAATTTCACTCGGTGGAAAGACCACCGTGGGATTAGGCCAACCGGCAGGTGCCCACGTTAATCTTGTTCCACATCTCTTAAACCGTAATATGTAGACTCCTGATATTTTTATTGCTATTACTAAAAACAAAATCCTTAAAGCAAATAATATTCTTTAAATGATATGAACTCATATTCAAAGCTGCTAGATAAATAAATAATAAATCTAATAAAATTAAAAAAATCTTCAAAATTTTCAAATTTTATCTAAATCGTAAATGTAAATTAAAAATAAATCGCTGTGGTACGAAACATTTTAGAATTAATTATTTATGCCATCCCAGTCTTGACTGCTCACCACATTAAAATTTATACATATACATACATACATACATATGTAAGCTCTCAGTAGCAGCAATGTTGCCAATTTGCATAAATATTTAAATTTAAATATTTTTTTTTTAAATGTAAAATTTTACTCCCATATTTATAAAAAATAAAACTTATTTGCAAAGTATTTTAGAACAGCTTTTGTTTGAAAAATTTTTTATTTTTTCTAAATATGGGGGTTAAAATTTAATTTGGCTTAATAGCGCGCCATTAATAAAAAATTAAAATTATAATAGTTTCAATACCAAAACTATAAATTAAAATTAGTTTTTTAAGATCTTATTCTTTATTTTAAATTTTATCACACAAAACTTACAATTTCAGAGATAATAATTATCTATCTATATAGATATACATACAGATATCCTCGTGATTGCTAAACTCAAAAACTACTGGACCGATTTTGACCAAACTTAATACACGTGTTCTATGGGGCGTGAGGAGTGTTTCTGTGTAGTTCGTCCGACAGATGGCGCAATATTTAGTTTTTTGTGTTTTTGCACCGTAACACAGAAATACTGCAGTATGCTGTGTTTCGTTGAAGGCGTTGGGTCCTTAGAATTTTAGAATTTTTTATAAATTTTAGAATTTTATTGATGGGTACCTTTATATAAATTAAATACATAAACCATAACTGAAGCATTATAAAAGTAAGAGTCTTTCAATTGGAGTGGAATACTTTCAAAGCAAAGTCGAGCAAAATTTGTTAGGACGCGCACGACATGGCAGGCACAGCTAGTACTATAATAAAATAGTAACTTATTTCCTGTCTGCCTGTCTGGTTTTCTGTCTGGGTTCGCATCACGTAAAACCTACTAAATGGATTTTAATAAAATTTCGTGAGGAGGTACCTTACCATCTTGATTCCTATGTAGATTACTTTTTTCCGAAAAAAAATATCTCATTTCCAAAAGAAAATGGGGAAAAAGCAGTGAAAGTAGCCAATTTCCGGTTTAATACCTTTAAATATTGCAATTTCCGTTTTAAAAGTGGAATATTTTAAACACGGTTTCGCAAGATATGGCGGTTTTTTTTAAATACAAAATGATAAAATATGAAAAATACTTTAAGGAGGCACCTTTTATGTTTGAAAGTTGAATATTTTAAACACGGTTGCGCAACAGATGGCACTGTTTTAAAAAAAAAATGACCAACTATGAATTAAAAGCGTGATATTTTATACACAGTGGCGCAACAGATGGCGCTGTTTTAAAATAATGAAAAAATATAAATTACTTACTGCCAAAAAGCCAACTGAATAAAATTTGTATTTCATTTGTATTTTACTTTTTAGAATTACATTGTTATTAAAATATTTTAAACATCTTTTACAGAGCTTTACAATAATTTTTAGAATTTTTGAATTATATATAAATTTTAGAATTTTATCCAGGTACCTATCCCATACACGTTGTGTGCGTCTTGACAATATTTTGTTCGATTTTGCTTTAAAACTAATCCACAACAAATTTTAAGACTCAGGCCCATTATTATAACTTGCCAATAGCTTAAGTTAGGATTTTGTTGGTGCGATAAGTAGTTTTTCATTATAATAACGAGGATAATGCTTATTTCTTCATCTTGTATTTAAAGTACACGATAGTTAAAGGCTATTTATAGCTTACTTAAACAACGAAAAACTATTTATCACTCCCACAAAATCCTAACTTTGGCTATTGGCAAGTTATAATAATGGGCCTAAGGCCAAATATAATAGTTTTTCGCTATTATATTTAAGCTAAAAACAACCTTTAACTGTCACGTACTGTAAGGATAAGTAATGAGCATTATCCTCCATTATTAATGAAAAACTACTTATCGCACCAACAAAATTCTAACTTTAGCTATTGGCAAGTTATAATAATGGGCCTGAGTCTTAAAATTTGTTGTGGATTAGTTTTAAAGCAAAATCGAACGAAATATTGTCAGGACGCACACAACGTGTGTGGGCACAGCTAGTAATAATATATGTATAATAACACCCTGTGTAATTTTTTAAGTCATGGCAAAATAACCATATACGGACACCACAACGTGATAAAAGACCAAAAAAAAAAAAAAATACCTCTGTCTCCCAGTTTTGCCCAAAGTCCTCCAGGTTTTTTTTATGGGCCCTCAAAGATGTGGGGCCTCGATGTCATTTTTTCAAAAGAATGATCATTTACTCAATCTCATATTTTGTAAACCGTTTGGAATTTTGATATACTCTCTGAGGCAAAGTTGTAGCTCTTGTCATAAAGAACAAAAATTGTTAACATATAAAATCAAAAAAACTTCATCTTCAAGGTCAAAATCGCAAAAAACTTTAAAAAATTCAATTTTTTTTACCCTTTTTCCCCTGTTCAGGTCCATGGGTAGCAAACCGTTCAAAATTCAAGGACACAATCAACTACAAAAATGAACCTAATTTTTGTTCTTTATGACAAGTGCTACAACTTTGCCTCAGAGAGTGTATCAAAATTTCAAACGGTTTGCAAAATATGAGCTTGAGGAAATGATCATTTTTTTTGCAAAAATTACATCGAGGACCCACATCTTTGAGGGCCCATAAAAAAAACCTGGAGGACTTTGGGCAAAACTGGGAGACAGGAGTCTTTTTTTTTTTGGTCTTTTATCACGTAGTGGTGTCCGTATATGGTTATTTTTTTCCGTGTTGCACTGTGTAATATAATAATTATTTCGCGAAAGATATACAAAAATTTAATTTCCCTTGCAAATTAGTAGAATACAGTAAGGAACAAAAGAATCTCCTTAGAAATAGTTAGAGTTGGTAACACTGATCTGTATCTTATGGATTTAAACACAAAAAAGAAATATTTAAATAAAAAACAGTGAAACCTTTTAACTGTGAGCTCTTGTTATCGTTGTTGTATCTGTTTTTATGTTCAAGAGAGCGCGATGTTTATGCATGTGCGATCAAATATTTAAAAGATTTATTTTGTTTTATTTTGTTTTTCCTCTATAGTTTTTCTTTCTATAGTCTTTTATTGTTTACTCTTTTTTGCATTTGTTTTTGTTAAGAGTTTTGTTTACATTGTGGTTTTTATTTTGTGGCAACTTTTCTTTTAAAAGAAACACCAACAAAAGGGCCACAATTTCAAAGTATTTAACTTCTATTATTGCGGTTTTGTAATGTTGTTGTTATTGTTGTTGTGATGGATAGGTGCTGTTAGAAAGGGCTTGTGTGCGTTTTTTGACATACATACATATGTATGTATGTACATTAATAAATTTAGTCATTTCATTGAATTAAAGAAAAAATCAAAAAAACAAACCAATGAATGGAAATTTATATGAATGAGGAAATATGAAAAAAAACAGTTTTGAATGTGTAAATTGTTAATTAATTAATGTTAATTTAGTTATGGTGCGTTCCATAATTGTATTAAGCGAATGCGTAATAAAGTTGCTTGTAATGACTGCCAGTCAGTCGATCGGTGAATTAGGGTCAATGGGTAAAAGCAATTTCCTAATCTTTTTTAATCTTTAACTCTGGATTAAGTTGATTAAATATGTAAACAAAAATATTTATCTGTTTTTCCACAACAGATTGTGTTATAATATTATGATAAGAGTAAATAATAGACTTTTCTATTTTAGAACCGTTAGGTATTTAATAAATTACACCGTTGTTCTGTACTGTTCACTGTACACTGCACAGTCATACAGAATCAAAATATTTCGGAAATAACTCAGACATTTGTAAAGGGCTAGGCCAATAGGTCCAAAATAAGCAACACAAATTTTTATTTGACGAAAAACAAAGGGCATACGAAATCCAACAAATCCCAAAATAAACACCAAAACTTCCAATTTTGAATAAATTTTTCCCATAAAGTCCAGATATGGACTAGGGCTCATGAATTGCTTTTAGTAGTAATTGGGTGTATATATGTATGTATATCTTTATTACAGTAGTCTTCTTTTTCTCTCACAGCTTTGGAATTTTAGAACATATACGCAAAATTCACAATTTTGATGTAAAATAGGTCAAATTCAAGGACCCAGCAAAAAATACTGCTTCGTCATATGTATGCAGGTTTGTAAAGGAAAGACGAGATGTTATCTCTTACGAACCTGCTTACGTATGACATGATATTTGTTCGCGATGTCCCACTTAGTAGCATTTCCTTTTAAGCGCTCAATGCGGCGCAGTATAGATGTTCTAAAATCATACGGTATTAAGTTCATAACTCGTCGTAACGGTACAGCGAAATATCTTCCAAATGAAATAAATCCCCAAAAAAAAAAAAAATGAAATAACTCCCAACAAAAAATTCAAAAATCCCATACAAATTGGAAGTTATTTCATAATGAAATAACTCCCAATTTTTTGGAGGTTATTTCATAATTTTTCATTGGGAATTATTTGGCAATGAAATAACTCCCAAATGAAATAACTCCTAACTTAATTCTGTTGAGAGTTATTTCATTTCATTTGACTAAAATTGCTTTATTCTGGATACAGAGAAAACTTTTAGTCAGCGAAGCCGGTGTTTGTTATACCATAGAGAAGAAAATCTTTGCGCCCGGCCGAAGGCCGGCTATGCGGGAAAACTTTAGTAAGCGAAGCCGGTGTTGGTTATACCACAGAGGAGACAATCCTTGCGCCCGACCGAAGGCCGGCTATGCAGGAAAACTTTAGTAAGCGAAGCCGGTGTTGGTTATACCATAGAGGAGAAAACCCTAGCGCCCGGCCGAAGGCCTGCTATACAGGAAAACTTTAGTAAGCGAAGCCGGTGTTGGTTATACTATAGAGGTTAAACCCTTCCATACGGCCGAAGGCCGGCTATACAGGCCGGGATGGCTCAATGATCTCTCTAAGGTATATGGAATAGCGGCTTCGCTAACAAAATGTTGTCTGTATAGCCGGCCTTTGGTCATATATCTATGATATATGGTATGATATCAAAGTAGAGGTTAAAACAGTTAAACAGTGACCGGGTGCAAATATAATTTGTATTGGGAATTATTTCATTTGGGAGTTATTTCATTTTTTTTTAAATTTAATTGTTTTGAATTAACGGTTAAGTTTTTGGATCTTATTTCATTTTAGCGTTGGGAGTTATTTCTTTTTTTTTTTAATTTGGAAGTTATTTCATTTTCGTTCGGACTTATTTCTTTGGGAGTTATTGCATTGGAAGTTATTTCATTTGGGAGTTATTTCACTGTACCCGTCATAACTACTCGTAAATTCGAAATTTGTTTATCTCTGCCTTACAGTTGTGCTTTTTAGTATGCACTACTGTAAGGCGAAATGTAAAAAATTCGTTATTTTTTCAAAACTTAACATTTTATGTCATACACAATTGCATTTATTTAGGCGAAATATATGTGCTTACTATTAAGAGATTTTGTGTGGCAGGAAGAGATTTTACTACTTCCAAAAACCCTAAAAACTACTGAAAATCAAAATTTCATTAAAAATTTTAGTTGTACCAAAAACGAAAATACTCAAAAAAACAAAACAAGTACACCTCTCAGACACACATATTTAAAAAAAAAATTTTAAGATTTAATTTTTACGTCTTTTGTGGAACACCCTTTAATTTTTAGTTTTATGTTTATATTGCTTGCTTTGAAATATTTTAAGCGTTCAAATTCAATCAATTAGCACATATACGTCATCCTTTAACTTTAAATTTTTATATCCTTTTAGTATAGCGAGCATGGTACTGCATGCGGTGGATAAAATTATAAAATAGGTTACTTATTTTTGATTTTGCTATTTTACATGGGCGTGGCACTTCCAATAAAAAGTAAATATTTATCATTGTGTTACTTGATACCTGTAATAAGTAGAACATTAAAATATTGTTCAAATAACTTTCTTATTAATATGCTTAATGTGGTGAAAAACTAGCCGCAATGGGTTAGTGGGCGTGGTACCTCCCATACAAAATGAATAGCTATTATCGTGTACCTAGTGAACTACAATAGGTACAGCCTTGAAACTTTGCTCAAGTAACCTTCATACTGATGTGCATAATCTAGCAAAACACAAACTGTAAAATTTTAGTCGTGAAACTAGGGAGTGTTAAATTTTTTTACTCTGAGAATAACGATTGTTTTTGAATTAAAACTAAAGTAGTTATCCTATATCAAGAGAGCTACTAAAGTGACCCACTCGGGTGTTTTTGAGTTAAAGCTTGGCCATACTTTTATTTCCAAGTGTTTATTATATTTTTTGTGGATGGTTGTTGCAAAGCGCACCGGGGCACAGTGGGATTTCTTCATACATTTCTTGGCAAAAATATAAGGAGAGCTTATAGAACATTAAAATTTGGTACACATGCTTCTATCATCTTAGTTAAGAAAATTTTAAAGTTTTATCAAAATTGACCACGCCCATCATCCCCTGCCCATATAACCCGAAAATATTTTTACGCCCCAAAGTTTTGTTTCTTAACCGATCATAACGCAACTTGGCAAAAGTTATCAGTATTATGAAATTTAAATATCTAGAAAGTTTTAGAAAATCTGCAGCGCCCAACGCCTACCGCACATGTAATTGGAAAATATATTTTCTCCCAAAATTTTTATTTCTTCACCAAAAGTCATGAAACTTACCACAAATTATCAGTGTTATAAAGCTGAAATATATACAAAGTTTCAAGAAAATCTGCCACCACGCCCATCGCCCCCTAATGTTCTCCAGAATATCAAAATTAATAACCATCAAAATGAATACCAAAAATATAGACTTTTATTCATCTTCTATCATTTCTTTAACGACATCATCAACTTCCAAAACATGTTTATGGTTGACGTCTTTTGCTGGTAACATAAGTATCTGACGATATAAAAAGGCGATGGAAAATATCTGTGTTTGTTGCTTTCTGGCGAACATTAGCCTATACTTTCTATAGTCTTTATTTCGAGCTTCTTCAGTTCTTCTGAAAGCAGGCCTATTGGAAGTTAAGCCGCATCCATAATGTCTTCCATGAATAAGTACTTTGTGAACCGTAGCCGGCATGTAAAACCACCTATTGTAAAACTGTCCCGAATTAAAGATTAACAGAAAAGCTCGCTCTTAATATATTGCTAGTCCTTCTAATAACTAACATTCTGCGATTGATACGTACTTCTTAGCCACGAGTAATTTTTTTAAATTTAATCACGATTTCCTCAAGACTCTTCTTGTCTTTTGTAAAAATTTCCCAAAAACCGCCTTCGAATTGCGACTTTAACTTCTCTGATTTCTTCTCTTGTTAAAAGCGCATTTTTTGATTTTATGCAATCGCTTAGCAGATCAATATAATTAAGGCAACGAATAAGCTCCTTAGCTAGATCGAAATAAGTAACATCAAAGGTATACATTTTATAAAATTTTTTTAATATAAAGTCGCGATTTAACTTCTTTCACACTTTTACACGTCTTAAAAAATTTTTAAAACATCTTATTTTGATGTTTATTATGCCATTC
This sequence comes from Phasia obesa, assembly GCA_949628195.1. Taxonomy (NCBI): domain Eukaryota; kingdom Metazoa; phylum Arthropoda; class Insecta; order Diptera; family Tachinidae; genus Phasia; species Phasia obesa. Next base: position 136,560,575 of record OX451218.1, on the reverse strand, counting down.
ATCGTGGGTGATAAGGGTATTATAAGGTTATCATGTTAATAATTTATGGTGAAGGGCATTTAAGATTTGGCGTAGCCGAATATTACAGTCCAATTTGTAAATTTTGTTTTTCTTATTCATAATATTTAACAAATTGTTGCTCTTATTCAAAACATGAAAATAATTAAAGCATTAAACACATAGACGTTAGCAGGATACCCACTACAACCTGTCAAAATTAAAATACACACGTTTATATGAAGACGCTTATTGTGACGACATCATAGCTACATGGCTACATGACCACCGTTGTGGCTGTGGTCAACTTAGCCTAATTTTTATTTTTGTATGCGATATTTTCATTTTATTCAACAAAATCAAATGTCACAAAATTAAAAATACAAATTCATTTACAATCAAAAGGTTTTGGACAAATATATTTATTTATTTTCATATGATAAAAGTATTTTTTGAAAAAAAGTAATAAAAAATATGTATTTCTATTATATTTTCATAGTTTTGAAGTATGTAGCTGTCGTCTTCTACATAATTCAGTAGCTGACTACACGGCGATGATTGTAGCCAGCAGCATTTGTGGTCGTGTAGCGGTGTAGCCGCTGTTGTCTATGTGTTTAAAGCTTAAGTTTAAAAGTATGCACTACTTTTTATATATGAAGTTTCTTTGAAATAGTGAAATTTCATGTGACTTTTTTTATAAAATTTATAACTTTGTTCAACAGTATGGAATATTATGGGAATATTATTTATTAAATCGAAAGAATACACTCCCACCTTTCATTTGATTGTATACAGAGCACAAACCTTTTTTTTCCCAAGAAAAACTTAAAACACTGCATTTTTAAGTGCCATCATTAAAAGCTGAATAGCTGGTAAACTATTATCGTTTTCTAATATATTTTTTTATTCAATTTATGTGGCAGTACTATATTTTCAAAATATACTTACAGTAAATATATATCGCAAAAAGAAATTATGTAATCGAACCATTGAAATTCATGAAAATCTGAGGCAGTTTCTGCAGAGTTTCGGTTAGATGACTTTGTCGCTTTATTTTGGGAAAATAAATTAAAAAATAAAAAAAAACTAATGATGCATTTCCCTTAACTAAACAGTTCTCTACAAAACTGCATCATTACATGTTTGATATTTTATACTCGAAAAATGTATTTTTTGCCAGCAAAATCCTACTGTGCGGGGCTAGCTAGTTGCTTGTATAAAAAATTATATGTATGTAAGTATGTATTGAAGTTGTAGGAAGTCCATAAATCTTATTAATAATTTTTTGTCATTTTCTATGTAAAAATACAAAATATGTTTATATTCACATTATATGTGAATATGAAAAAATGCAATAATGTTTATATGCATATAATGTTTATAAACACACATATTGCATTTTTAAATTTACAAATTAAAAAAAAAAAATAGAAATAGGTGAGGTTTATGGGGCTCCTACAGCTTAAATATCTATATTTAGGGGTTCATAAGCTACTGAATTACTTCCAATATGAAACTTTTTTTTAAAAAACCCACTGTGGGCTCTTAAGGTTACAAATTAAGTTAAAGATGTATAAAAACTTAAAAACTTATTGTAATTCGAATTGTAGAAACTCCAGTAAATCAAATAAATACAAATTTTACTTTTATTGTTTATAATTTCTTAAAGATTAATATCGTTTTATTTAGGATTCCTTTTGTCTTAAATTATATTTTTTACAATTTCTTTTTTAATGTTTAATTTTTTTACCACAAATCTTATATTACGTTTCCTAACAAAAGAGAGAAAATAATATAAATGAATGACTTTTTACGAGCAGTTGTATAGAAAAAGAATTAAACTTTTGTTTTTTTTTTATATTAACAAGTACTTGTGTATCTAAAACCATCTTATGTATGTAAAAGAACAATAGTAAAATGGTATGAATGAGATGTATGAGGAGTGTATCTGCTAGAATAATATTGCGAAAGATACATTTATTGTAGTTACACTTAGATTTAGTTTAAAAAGTATCTTGTAACTAACTATTAAAGGCTAAAGTACATTTTGTTTAAAGTTAAAAAAAGAAAGAAAGAAAAGAAAAAAGATAAAACAATAAACAATTGTATTTTAATATCATCGTATCGAAAGCTATTTACACTTAAAAAATAAAAACGATTAAAAAAGAGGTTTAATTTAAATATGTTCTTAAAAAATACTATTTAAATACATTTGGTGTTGTTTTTTTTTTCTTCTTTTATTTTAACAACAAATTTAGGAAGATGCTAAAACATTTTTAATTTTACAATGATGATGTTTAGGTTTTTATTTTACAAACTAAAATGACTAAATTTTATAAGGACTAATTTTAGATACAAAAAATAAACTTATTAAACCATTGATGCTTATTTATTTTTAAACAAATATTTTTTTTTTTGTTATGTTAAATGGTATAATTTTCGTTTTATTATGTTTAATCACAAGCCTGTTTTGTTTTTGTTTTTGTTTTTCAATTGATTTTAATTTATTTTCTATTTAATACCAAAGACTGGCCTCCAAAAAAAAAAAAAAAAAACATTTAAGAATCCACATATTCTATGACATCATCGATTTGCACAGTTTCATTGCTGCCGCCAGAATGATTAGAACCCGCATCGTTGGGAGTTCTGGTTGGCAAGGCTGCAGCTCCTCTCATATCCATTTCCATGTGGTCTGCAGAGGCAGCTGCATTAAAATTTAAATTTTTGTTCAATAACTGTTTATGACTCTTATCGGGAGCCGTGTAAGTGGGCGGTGTGACTAAATGCATGTTGCGTGGCTTTGCAATGGGATTGAAATTTGATTTGTCCTGTAAATCTTGGGCAATTTTGCGTACATTTGAGAGTGTTGCAGCGGATAATGATGATGATGATGGTGATGATGATAGTGCTGTTGTGTTGTTTGTTGGGTTATTGTGATGTTGGGCTAAAACATCTGGCAACTGTTGGCGCTGGTAGTGATTACGCATGGGTGTGGCATATTGTAGGGGCCGGTAGGGACTTTGGTAGGTGCATGCTATAGAACTAGTTACAGCATAAGGTGTGGTGGAGGTTAGATTTATTTCTAGAAGCAGAGGGTAGAAAGAGAGAGTTAGAATTTATTTTTATTAAGGTAAAAGTGTTAAAAGATGTTTGAGCTTTTTACTTGATCTTAAAATATTTACTGAAAGCTTGAAAATATTTATTTTAAAAATTTTTTTTTTTAAAGTTCCTAAGAGCTTTTATAGCCACTTGCCCGAAAGCTTTTGAAGTTTATTTGTGTTCTCAATATTAATTATGAGTTTAATTTTATTTAAAAGAATCTTTTGAAATATTTATTTTCTTATAATGACAAAAGGCACCCAGAGCTTTTAAAATTAAAATTAAAATTAAAAAGAAAAAAAAATTGTGTTCTCAATATTAAACAATTATGAGTTTAATTTTATTTAAAAAAAAAAACTTTTGAAATATTTATTTTCTTATAATGACAAAAAGCCCCCAGAGCTTTTAAAATTATAATTAAAAGTTTATTTTATATTGAAAAGCTATTAAATTATAGCAAACAAATTAAAAATGCTTTATACTTTATTATTCATAATTAGAACCCAAAAGCTTTTTTATAACTTGAGAAACCACAATCGAAAGCTTAAAAAAAACTATTAAGCTTTTAAAATGTCAAAAGCTACAATAACTATTTGTTATCTTAAACTATTTAAAGCCGCTTAATCTAAAGCTATTAAAGTTTGTTTGCATTGTTGAAAAGGTTAAAAGTTTTATTTCGATACTTATTTTATATTTAATAACGAGTCTAAGCTTTTAAAGCTACTGCGAAAACCTTAATCTAAATTCTTTATAGCTTATCTGTGCAAAAAGTTATAAATGTATAATACATTTTTTCAAAAGCTCTCCGACATTTAATTAAATAATTTCTAAAAATTATTATTTAAAGCTTTATAGTTTACTTTTCTTAAAAAAAAATATTTAAAAATCACCAATTTATGATAAACATTTTTATTTAAATAAATAAATAAAGGCGTTAAAGATTTAAAATCTATTCCATATACCATAACCTAATGCTTTTAAATTTTTTTCTGTGCTTAAAATATTAGATAAAAAATGAACTTGAAAGGAAAAATATTTAAAAGCTTCAAGAACTGTATATTAATAATAACAAAAAGCTTTAAAGTTTTACATATTTTTTAATTAAAAGCTTTTAAAGTTTAAGTGCGCTAGAATAAATTAAAACTTGAATTTATGAATTTATTAAAAATGTTAAAATATCCAGCTTTTAGGATTGTTCTAAAGCTTTAGGTTGTACTGCTTGAATCAGGGGTTTATATTGCTTAAGCTTAAGATATTTTTTATTTATCAACTTACTTAAATTAAAAGCTTTTACACATTCTTGTTATGGTTTTAAAAAAAATAACTGAAAAGCTACTTTTGGATGAAAAGCTTTTAAAGGCTCTTCTCTAGTGCTTATTAGTATAACAAAAATGGTGAAAGTTTAAAGCTAGTAAACTTGTGCTTTCTTTCGTATATTATTTTTAAATGAAAGTTATTGAACAGCAGTAGGGAAATCGGGTAAAAATGTTTCATATAACTCTTGTCCCCTTAAAGTTCTTTAGTTAATTACCTCTTTCATTAATGGGTTCAGTATAGAGATCCATCGAAGTCATATGGCCATCTGCTGGCGAGGCATATTCGTTGGGCAGTAAAGGTTGTTGGGCACAACTGGGCTCGGCATAAATATGTTCCGGACCCGAACCAGCCGTGCCCGCTGAACCTTCCAGATGAGAAAAAGTTGTGGACGTATAAAAATCGTCCTCCATGCCGGTCAAACTGGGCTCAGAATAAATGGGTGTATGATCGGCTGGTGGAGCCGTAGGCAAAGGTGATTGCAAATGTTCTGTTAGAACACGATTGAAGGCCATAAAGTCGGTACCAGGATTTTTGATTTTATTCAAAAGATTAACAATTTGGCTGGTTGTCTTCACACATTTCTCCTCGGTTAGATTTTGTATGAATAAAATTTGCACACGTTCATTGATTTTTTTATAAATCTCCGGATATTTTTTCTGTATTAATTGCAAGGTCTGATCAATAACACAACGTTCTTCGTGTGAGAATTCATGAACATGATTGCGTCCACCAGAGGTTTCACTACGTTGAAACTTGGGGTTCCTATCGCGAAAATAACAAATCAAAAATATCACCACTGCTATTATGAGCATCAGCAAGAGTATAGTGCCCGCCAAAATCATAATCAGCTGAGGCAAATGTTGATTTTTTCTCTCCAATTCCTCCGCAGTATAAAAACGACCTTCGATCTTCTTCAGATTTTGATTCGCCACACAATCCAGCACCGTCTTCGACTCATCGCAAACCTCATTTAAATATTTCATGAAATTAAAAGTGCTGGCATTAAAACAATTGCCCAACTTATCGTCTATGGTGCAATAGATTTCGGTGCGTAAATCTTTGTCCGTCAACTTTTCCACCCATTTCAGATCACAGCGACAGGGTAAATTAACCGATACCTCACGTATCTTGCAATAGGGTTTGGTAAAGTTTAACGAACCATCTTGTGGTTCCGTCAGCGAATTGCCCTCAAAACTACACGATGTCGTATTCTGTTCATTGTCCAGCAGCATGCGGCCAAAGACACCAAACTGATTGTGTTCCACAACAAATTTAGACCATTTTTCTACGTGTAACCAATTGTTGCCCAGGTGTTTGACTTTGTTGCCCGTTATGGTGACAAAGGCGGATATCACGTGTATGGCATTGTCGTAAATGGTGTCGATTCTGTAAAATAAATTAAATGAAATAAAATAAAACTATTTCAATGATGATCCTAAATGTTTAAACAAATCATTATAAAAATTATAAATGATTTTATTATTTACGTTAAGCAAGAGAATTATGTGGGTGGTGTTGTATTCTTAAGTCATAAAAATAAATATTTTTTACAATTTCAGAGAGTAAACTGCCAATAATAAATAAGTCGTCGTCCAAAATATTGAAAGAGAGTGTAAAATATTGAATCATTTGCCAAATCGCACCACTGTAGTGTCCCAGAATTTAAGCAAGTCTTAAATTAAAGAGAAAGCACAGGTTTTTTCTTTAGTTTATTATTTTTTATGATTGCGTAGCCAAAGGATGACCCTATGTTTTCCTTGCAATATCTGTCTCTCTGCCACCACATTCTATATAAAAAAATTGAAAGGTCGATTCTAGAAATTTTCACAGATGTTTTATTACTATGACCGCATTAACACCAAATATTAAAAATGATATGGTCTTCCGATAGTAAAGTATTTTTAACCTATTAGGCCTTATTTTTTGAAACGTAAGAGGTAGACTCTTAAAAACTACACACAGTAATTAAAACTATGTCCACTAATATCAACAGGTATAAAAAATAAAAAAAAAACGATGTGAAAGGGTGCCCCGATATTGGAGTAGTTTTTATTTAAAGGGCCTCCTTGAAGAAATTAAAAATTTACACACACAATAAATAAAACTATGTTCGCTATATTGAGAGGTATTAAAAAAAAGGAAATTAAAGGGTGTTCTTATAGTGATTTTTTCGTATATGTTAATATTTTAGAACCGTAAACTCTTAAAATTTTCAGAGTGGCTGCTTTAGCACCAAATACTAAAATTATAGGGTGTTCCGATAGTGACATAATTATATGTATATGGCCCTATTTTTTGAACCGTTACATACAGACACTAAATTTACACAGAGTTTGTTTTACAATGTCTACTGTTCCAAAAAGTATCAAAAATAAAATAGAAAGGGTGCCCCTAAAGTGTGGTTTTAATGAATTTGCCTTATTTTGTAAATATTATAAGCAGGCACTTGAAATTTACAATGCTATAATAAAAAGTTAAAGAAAAAACCGTTAAAGGGTGTGTCTGTAGTAGGCGTATTGCGACGTAAGTGCGCTTATCTTTTGAAACGCAACAAGGAGACACTTAAAATTGTTAAAAACAAATAATAAATTTAATCATAAATTACACAGGATTGTAATTTATGATTCAATTAAATTTTGTAATTAATTTCATTTGCAATTACTCAATTACTTGTACTGGGAATTATTCAATAACAATTACATTAAAATTTTCCTAAATTGTAATGAAAAGAACAATTTGTTACCAGCGATTCCGAATGTACTTCGCTAAACCATGTCGCCAGAATAAAATACAGAGTACTAAGGGCGTTCTTCGATCAAATTTTTAAGACTATGTACAAAATTTCAACACTACGTATTATAGTTCCCCAAGTACCATATAATAATTTTTTTTTTGGACCAGCACTCAGGGGATGCAATGCATTGTGACAGAACTAGGAAAATAGATTATGGGAAGGAGGTGTTTGTGGACATTCAATTTGAATTTTCCTACATTGAAAGTGTCAGAAGAGACCTCTGGAGGGAGTTTATTCCACATACGAACAATTCTTTTAAAAAACGAATTTTCTCTGTAATGCGTAGTGCGATTCACTGGCCATTCGACCACAAATGGATGCGCTCTAAGAGAAAAGCGTGTTAAAACTAAAAATGTACGGATATCGGGGACAAGTTCCCTAATGTCATTAGAGCACATGCCATTGTAGTAACGATATACACCCTACATTGCGTCCATGCTCAATGAATATCCTACTGTCACCAATGAGCTTATTGGCCCTCTCTTGTTCGCGTTCGAGCAGCTTCAAAATAGACTTTGGTGCGCCGGCCTATACATGAGAGTTGTATTCCATTTTCGACCGGATATAGGTGGTATAAATGGTAAGAAGATCGGATGGAGTGAAGTATCTTTTACATCGTTTTAGAAAACCGAGGCACTTGAAAGCTTCTTTAGAGACTTGGCAAATGTGTTTAGTCCATCGAACATCACACTGGATTTTCATGCCAAGAACATCAAGAGCTTCCGATTCCTTAATATCTATATCACCCATAATAACAGATGAAGCATCATCTCCGAACGTACGCCTATGCCTAAGCATGCAACATTGAGTCTTACGGGCGTTAAAATCGACGCTATTCACACGACCCAATTCGGATATTGTTATGAGATCGTCATTGATCGTATCATTCATGCTTTCTCTTTTCGACCGCACCTCCAACTGGTTCGGTCTATTACTAAATGCATACGAATGGTAAATGGTGCTGTCATCTGCGAAAGAGTAGATAGGGTTGAAAGTTTGACAAAGAAAGTCATTTAGAAAAATAAGAAATAGGGTAGGAGAAAGAACAGAGCCTTGTGGTACCCCTGAATTAATCTTGAACTTGTTTGATGAAATCCCATCTATAACAACTCGTATATTGCGATTCCAGAGAAAAGTCGATATAAATCGGGAGAATGAGAAATGAGCAATGAGTCTTGCCGGGAGTGCATCATGCCACACTCTATCAAACGCCTTGGAAATATCTAGAGCCACCACCACACTTTCGCCGAAATTATGTATAGAGTGACACCATTTTTCCGAAAGGAAAGCTAGCAAGTGACCTGTAGAGCGCCCCCTACGGAAACCATACTGTCGGTCGCTGAGTAAACTGTTGGACTCTAGATACCTCACAAGATGAAAGTTAATCATACTTTCCATCACTTTAGAAAGTGAAGAACAAATTTCTATTGGGCGGCGGTAATTATCAGGGTTGTTAGCCTCTCTTTTTTTGGGGATCGGCGTTACATTAGCAACCTTCCAACATTTTGTAAATTATCCTGCTTGATACAAAGTGCTGAAAACGACTGCTAAAGGACGTGCTAGCGTCGAAGAGCACTGTTTCAAGACCAGTGCTGGAATCCCATCAGGCCCAGGAGGCTTGTTGAAGTCAAATAAACAAATTCAAATATTTTCTCTTGCTGCACCTTGCCAACTGGTTTAATACAACATTAAACAAAATTATTTAGTTTTTTGTTAAAAAAAACCTCAAGGTAAAAATAATTAAAGTTCAAATTTTACAACACCCACTGTTTTGCAAAATATTGTTTACATTTTGTTTCTCTCTCCCTCGCTTTATATAATTATTTAATAATTTTTTTAGACAGAAAAAAAAAAAACAAGAAAAGAAAACTCACTTATTATTTGCTATTTTAAGCTCATTTATGCCGCTACCAAAAATTGCGTCACTTTCGATTAAGCCGATACTGGCGCCAGTTATCGATACATGCTGGCTAAAAAACTGTAATAAATAATGCGAAAAAATATTAATTTTTTTTTTTTATAAAGAATAAACTTTAATAAATAAATATCATTGTTTAACCAGAATTTATTAAGAAAAAATACAAAACACCACTAACCTTCTCCGTAATGGCTCTGGATTTAATGGCATCAATGCGACAAGATTCGAATGTCAGCAATTTAATATCGTAGACATCAAAGGCACCCGGATTAATGGTGCCAATAGTGCAATTAACAAATTTGATTTCTTGCATAGAAGCTTCAAATCTAAATATATTGTCGATATTAGAGGTTTCAATGTGCAGCTGAAAAGTTGAATTAATTTATTTTAAAAATTTTATTTATTCAATTCAAATCTTACCCGGGCTTGAGCGGATTTAAAGGCCTTTTCATTTATTCTTAAATCCTTAATGGCCACAAATTGGCCGCGTATATTGGTTTTCTCAAAGGCATTTTCCAATAATAAAACATCATTACTGTTGGTGATGTTGATTTTATAACTGGCTGTCATTTTTTTTTTTGTAACAAAAATTATCTTATTACTTTTTTTTATTTATTTATTATTAATTAAAAAAAAACTTACCCGGTCCTTTTTGCTGAAAGGCTTTATTCCTTATAACTATGGCAAATACATTAGAGAAAACTATTTCCGGATATGGTCCATAATTTTCACTAAACGCATTACTATTGATTTCCACCTGTTCGCCTTCTTTCATATTCCCCTCCACCACAAAACGATTAATCGTGTTGTTGTTCAAGAAGCCATCATTCAGTTGAAACTGTGTACGTGTTGCCAGCTTGATGATAATGGCTCGGGCATTTTGTGGCACTTTGTAGGATTTATCAAAAATGGGACTTAACTGAAAAGAAAATAAATATTGTTTTTAATTAATAATATTGAAATTGATTGGAAATAAGCAATATACTCTAAAGAACAATAATCTACACCAATACACAGATAAGTCTGACAAGCATTTGTATAGGAAATTAATATCTGCAGGAAGCTTGTGCAACATAAACTAAAACGATTTGAATATCTAGGGTTTACACATGTAAGTGTAAGTTGTTTTCGCTACAATGTCTGTCCGTCTCTCAGCGCCTTCTATCTCTGGAACCGTAAAAGGTATTACTGTGGCCACTATATCAATAAATACTAATACTTATAGGGTGTTCCAAAAGTTTCGTGAATTTATTCGCGCATATGTCTTTATTTCTCGACCTGTAAGACACTTGAAATTTACACACAGTAATTAAAACTATGTTCTCTATATAAATAAGTATAAAAAAATAAATCGAAAAATTAAAGGGTGTTCCGACAGTGATGTGATTTGCCTATATATGGCACAATTTTTAAACCAGAGGTAGAGTCTTGAAATTTTCGCAGAAGGTGTATTACTATGGCCACTATAACAATAATAAAAAACAAGTAAAGGGTGATCCGACAGAGACATGTATTTCACGAATATGGCTTTATTTTTGGATACGTAATAGGCAGTCTCTTAATATTTTTATAGAATCATAGAAAGTGTTTTACCATGGTCGCTATAACAAATAATAAAAATTAAAGGGTGTTCCGATAGTGAGGTGATTTGCATGTATGTATTTGGCCCAAGTTTTGATCCATAACAGTTACACTCTTGAAATGTTCATAGAAGGTGGATAACTGTGGCCGCCATAGCAACAAAAACTAAAACCCATAGGGTGTTCCGCAAATGACGTGTTATTTGCGTTTATGTCTTTATTTCTTGAGCTGCAGGAGGTGACCACTTAAAATTTGCAGACAATATCTAAAACTATGTTCGCTTTATAAACAAGTACACAAAATTAAACCTAAAAGTTAAAGGACGTTCCGATAGTGACGTGATTTGTATGTATATGGCCTAAGTTTTGAACGATAATAGGTAGACTCTTGCAGTTTTTACAGGAGGTGTATTACTATGGCCACTATAACAAATAGTAAAAATTAAAGGGTGTTCCCACAGTGACGTGATTTGTGTGTATAATACTTTATATTTTGAACCGTAATAGGAAGACTCTTGAAATTTGCACAAAATATATAATGCCAGGGCTGCTATGATAACTACTAAAAATTAAAGGGTGTTCCGACAGTAACATGTTTTACACGTACATATATTGCCTTATTTTTAGAATCGTAATAAGTAGACTCTTGATATATTCAGAGTAAGCGAATTGCCATGGCCGCTATAACAAATAATTAAATTAAAGGGTGTTCCGACAGTGCCATGATTAACAAGTACATATATGGCATTATTTTTTGAACCGCAATAGGTACATTCTTGAAAATTTTATAGAAAGTGTGTTGCCACGTCCGCTTTAAAAATTAATAATATTAAAGGGTGTTCCCACAGTGACATGTTTTTTACGTATATGCCCTTGGTTTTTGAACCGTAATTAGTAGACTGTTGATATTATCATAGAAAGTATATTGTCATGGTCACTATAACAACTTGAAATTATTATAGTTATCTTGTTTTACACAGGGTGAGTTAGAGATAATAACAAAATTTTTCATTAATTTATGTTAAAAAGTTTAAGAGGCCGTCTTCACTAGTCATAAAATTGAACAAAACATAAACATGACACCGGCAGAGCAACGGAATTAATTTCTGCCTGTTGTTATAGGTGACGAATGCGTGTTTATGTCATTTTCTGTTTCCCAAAAATGTTATTTGAATGCAGATATTAGGAGTGCCATTGCGCAACAGATGGCGCTGTTCGAAAATACTACTATCAACCTAAAATAAAACAACAACGTCATTTTCATGTTATAAAAGAGTTTTTATAACAAATGTGTTAACAACCATGTTAAAACTTGGAAATAACATTAACATGGGCAGTCTACAATTAATACTAACATGATGTTAGTGTTAATGTTTATCATCTTATGTCTAATGTAGACTGGGGGTAAGGTTAGCTATAGGACAACCTGAATAGACATTATATTTTTATGTGAAAAGTTACTCACTTTAGTTACAGAAACAAGGTTTAGGTTAGTGAGCAACAACAACTTGTCATTCTCTTAGAAGTCTGCATACAGCGAATCCGGATCTTTTGCTAAGCAAAAATTTTTAAATTTTACTCTGACGCTTTAGCTGACATTTTAATAGCAGTAAGTGATGATTTTTGTAATAAAAACTTAATTAAAATAAAAGCGTCATAAAATTAAAGCAAAAGCTTCCAAATTAACAAAATGTTATCATACATTTTTCTGAAATCAAATTAAAACATTTAAACTGTCAAATTTGATGTATGAACTCACTTTAAATATTTACAATGAAAAAAAGAAGAAAAAAATCTTAAATTTAGAAACAATTTTGAATTCTTCTCGAAAAAGAACCGGAAATAGCCAGCTAAAAAGAAGCAGACAAAAAAAAAGACATTTACAAATGCACACCACACATTTACCGAAATAGATCTAATAAGAATTAGAATTAGAACTAGAAGAATTTTATTCTGGTTTTTTTTTTTCAAACTCTTATGATTTGTTTTCTTTTTTTTTTTTCTTTCTGGCCATATTCATTCGAAATGTTATTTTTGTTAAGAGTTTTGCTTCGTAATAAGTGATATGGAGCATAACATTCTATTAAATTTTTCCTGCTGTTTTCTTTTTTGTAAAAATACACGTACCACGCACGCATCAGACACTTTTGATAATTAAGTTGAAATTATAGTTCCACTTTTAACATTTGAATGAGTGGATGGATTCTATGTGTAAAAGGCATCATAATGACGATAAATTCTAAATTATATCTCGCCACGCATGCCGTTTATATTAGAGAAATTCTCTATTTCTATTTCTAATTCTCCAATAAAATTTTTTTCTATAAAAGATTTATAAAAGATTTTTTTGTTGTAATGGTCGCGCGCGTTTGTCATGGAAATGTTTTCTAAATTTAAAATTCTTCAAAATCTTGTTAAACATATTTTCGATTCAGTAGACTGTAAAATGAAAATGTCTTCTTCTGTTCGAAAATAAAAGACACAGATTATGAAAATTTATGTTTGTCTTTTTGTAACAAATTGGATTTCTTTTCTTTTTGGAAATTTAAAGTTTGTAAAGATATTGATTTTTTTTATTATCAGAATTTAAAAGAAATTTTTAAAAACTTTATTTGTTTTCATTTATTAATCGTCGTTGCTTTATTTTAAAAATGTTTACTCGTTTTCATTAAAGTAAAAAGAATATTTTTATTTTTATTTTGTTTTTATTATTATTGTCGTTCGTTGTTCTTGATGATCGCCTTAAAAAGACAATTTTAATTTCCATAAATTTTAAATTAAATGAACATTTAAATTGAAAGTCATTTTCAGCGTTTGTTTCTTTTTTTTATTTATTTCTAAAGTGGCCAAGCCAGTATATTGGGTTGGTCATTTTAAAATATGTTCATAAGTATATTCAGTTCTGTAAACAATTTTATTTATTTAAAAGTTTAAAACGAGGTTAAATTTGAGAAATTTTATATTTATAAGCTTAAAGTATGTATACCTTACACCGTCAGATAAGTTTGACAAACATTTTGGTTGGACGCACATATTAAGTGGTTTAAAGTTAAGAACATATTAAAAGCATATTACAACGATTTGAATTTTTTTGTATTTTATAATGAAAAATCTTGTTGTTTTTGTAAATCCAAAATCTTTTAAAAAAAATTATTATTAAAAAATTCATTAATTAAATTTTACTAAAATTGCCATATAACACAAAATAATTTTAAAGTTAGACATTATAGCCTTCAGGGTGTTTGCGTAACTTTGCCTCAAAATAAATCATGTCGGACTTAAAATTATATATTTCTGTCGATTTTCTTAATTGAGTCTCAATAATCTCTGCTATATCTTACAGTATAAGAGATAATCATCCACTGTTATAAGTAGTGTTGTCATGTTTCGTTTGTCAGCACACACAAAATAAGAAATATTTTTCCCAATTAAAAGTTTTAATTGCTTTCAGATTAAAATTTAATCAAATAATTAATTGAGTGAATTACACAGTGCAACACGGAAAAAAATAACCATATACGGACACCACTAGGTGATAAAAGACCAAAAAAAAAAAGACCCCTGTCTCCCAGTTTTGCCCAAAGTCCTCCAGGTTTTTTTTTATGGGCCCTCAAAGATGTGGGGCCTTGATGTAATTTTTGCAAAAAAATTTTCATTTACTCAAGCTCATATTTTGCAAACCGTTTGAAATTTTGATATACTCTCTGAGGCAAAGTTGTAGCTCTTGTCATAAAGAACAAAAATTGTGAACATATAAAATTAAAAAAAACTTCATCTTCAAGGTCAAAATCGCAAAAAAACTTTAAAAAATTCAATTTTTTTTTACCTTTTTTCCCCTGTTCAGGTCCATAGGTAGCAAACCGTTCAAAATTCAAGGAAACAATCAACTGAAAAAATGAACCTAAGATCTCAATAAACAACTTTCTAGAACATATGAACTTCCTAGGAATGATTCTTAACACCGTTTAGGTAGTGCTTAGGTAGCTAACAAATTTTCGGGAAATTTTTCACTTTTGCGGCTACCTAAGCACTACCTAAACGGTGTTAAGAATCATTTCTAGGAAGTTCATATATTCTAGAAAGTTGTTTATTGAGATCTTAGGTTCATTTTTGTAGTTGATTGTTTGTTCTTTATGACAAGAGCTACAACTTTGCTTCAGAGAGTATATCAAAATTTCAAACGGTTTGCAAAATATGAGCTTGAGTAAATGAAAATTTTTTTGCAAAAATTACATCAAGGCCCCACATCTTTGAGGGCCCATAAAAAAAAACCTGGAGGACTTTGGGCAAAACTGGGAGACAGGGGTCTTTTGTTTTGATCTTTTATCACGTAGTGGTGTCCGTATATGGTTATTTTGCCATGACTTAAAAAATTACACAGTGTGTTATTTGTTTAATCAGGAAATTTTTTTTGTTCTGTTTTAAACAAATTGAACTTTAATTTAAATTTTAAACTTTAATTTAAAACTAATTAAATGTCGATTTATCCTTGAATATATTTTTTTAATTGAAAAAAAAATATTAATATTAGAAATTTTATTCGTCAAACTATTTATTTGACATACAGATGAAATTTGAAAAAACGAATGTTGGGAGAAATCAAATAAACAAAATATTGCTAAATATTAAAATAGAAATATTAAAAGCAAGAGGGAGGGGGGTAGACTTCGTTCTCACCAACTGACGATTGATAATAGAATACAAGTTTTCTCGTATTCCTTTATCTGGCTTTGGTTCGTTAAATAGATGATGCTTACAACTAAACACTACCCAAAGTAGATAGATGCGAAAAGTGCAGATGACGGACGTAACTGTCTAGAAAATGCATTCCATTCTGCTGGTTTCTAAAATTAAATTTTCCCAATTTTTCTTTAATACTCCTAATCAACTAATTTGTAATTTAAATTATTCTTTGTTAGAGAGAATAAAACGAACTTAAGCTTGACTTCAAATTTTATCTGTAAAAATAAATAAAATAAATAATTATAATAAAGAATTTGTAACTACCCTGCGTGAGATTGGAGACAATTGTTCCAATCCTAGGAATAGTCAATGATAAGAACGTAAGGATCGGTGGCTGATTAATAAAAAGTAGGCAATTTACGTATAGTTAGAATAGTACTATAGTAACTGACACTTAATAATCAGCTTAAGGTTAGATCTAACACCTGTCACAGAGTATCATGTCAGTGCCAATTGACCCCTCCTAGGCCAACCTCATGTTAAAGTTACAAGTCCCTTTCATAAAAGTGACAAGTGACTTTCATAAAATGTTCGAACTCAAGGAATAGTTAAGTGACAAGTCATGTGACTATATACCCCTAGGGTAATGAGCCTAACCCTAGGGTAATGAGCGTTTAAATGGTACTAAAAACTTTGCAGCACCTTTTATGTTCATCGACGTTTCTCAAGCATTCGATAAGGTTTGGCACGAAGGCCTTATATTTAAGCTAAAGCTGAACTTTCCTGAAAACTTGTATAAGCTCTTAAAAGATTAATTAACGAATCGCAAGTTTTTACTAAAAGAAGGTGACTTTTTAAGCTCGTTGAAGCCGGAGTTCCCCAAGGTAGTATTTTGGAACCAATTTTATATTTACTGTACACATCAGATATGCCAATGAGCACCCTAGTCCACACATCAACTTTTGCAGATGACACAGCTTTTTTAAGTATTCATGAAAGTGCCCAACAAGCATCACAACTTCTACAAGACCACATACTCAATTTGGAAAAATGGCTAGAAAAATGGAGAATAAAAGTGAATGAACAAAAATGTACTCACATAACTTTCACACTGCGTAGGGACTCATGCCCTCCTATTCGCATAAATAAGCAAATGATACCACAGCTTTCAGACGTTAAATACCTGGGTATACATCTTGACCGTCGCCTTACTTGGAAAAGCCACATTGACTTCAAGTTAACACAAATGAAACTAAAAGCAGTACAACTAAATTGGCTTATTGGCAGAAACTCCACCCTGAGCTTAGATTGTAAACTTCAACTGTGCAAGTCGATCCCCAAATCAATTTGGTGTTATGGGATTCAGTTATGGGGCACTGCCTCAGCTAGAAATGTAGAAAAAATTCAAAGGTGCCAAAATAAGATACTACGTATGATTACATCTGCTCCCTGGTATATAAAAAATTCGAACATCCACAAAGACCTAAACATGCCATCAGTTAAAGCAGAAATAGCGAAACATGCAGTCACATATCTAAAAAGGCTTGAATCTCATCCAAACTCTTTGGCCATAACATGCTGAATGAACCTGGTTACATTCGACTAAAAAGAAGAGTACTGCTTTTCTTGGACGTACATTAGAGGGATGACCCGAAAATGATTGCAAAATCCGTGAAACAAACATTATTTTTGTATAGCACTGGCTGGACTTAAAAAGTATATTTTATTTTAGACTTAAGATACGAGTAATTATTGTTAGTTCAAAAATATTGAAGATACAATAAATAAATTATGAAAAAAAAATCCTTTTATTTTTGCAAGCGCGAAACTGTCCATTTACAGAAATCTAGAATTAGAATTTTATATAGATTTTAGAATTTTATATAAAGTTATGTTGCAACATCCTGAGTAGTTAGTCAGAAATGGGTACCTCTACATAAAATAAATACATAAACCATATTTACTACACTATAAAAGTAACAATCAAACCTAAACAAGCGCGTTTAGCTAAAACTAACTGTCAAAAATCCTCATGTACATACAAACAGACAAGTTTATTAGGCAAACCTAAATAGCGCGGCGTCAAGACTTAAGGCCAGGATTTACTATCCTACACAATCGCACGAGTCAACCACAAAAAAATCTGACAGAATTCTGACCTATTAAAAAATCGTTTCAGAATGGCGTTGTGGATGCCACACTATTATACAAAAATAATTATTTTATAACTCTGAATGCATGGACAAAATAATATTTTATAAATATTTTCAACCGATTAACAAATTGTACAGACCTGTCAAAATACTATCATACTTTTTTAGTTTTAACAGATCGTACGGCTGAGTATTACACAGTGCAACACGGAAGGTAAAAAAAATTGAATTTTTTAAAGTTTTTTGCGATTTTGACCTTGAAGATAAAGTTTTTTTGATTTTATATGTTAACAATTTTTGTTCTTTATAACAAGAGCTACAAACTTGCCTCAGAGAGTATATCAAAATTCCAAACGGTTTGCAAAATATGAGCTTGAGTAAATGATCATTTTTTTGCAAAAATGACATCGAGGCCCCACATCTTTGAGGGCCCATAAAAAAAAACCTGGAGGACTTTGGGCAAAACTGGGAGACAGGGATCTTTTTTTTGTGGTCTTTTATCACGTAGTGGTGTCCGTATATGGTTATTTTGCCATGACTTAAAAAATTACACAGTGTGTTATAGTGCATCCAATTTTGACAGAGCGTTAGGTAGTGAAGTTGGATGCAAACAAGCTGTTATTGTTTTTCTTCTCTAAGAGTGATGTAATTTTAGCTACTTTCTGCTTTATATAGCGATTTTACTTCTATTTTACGTTTAAATTTATTAGAATTTATTAAACAAAATAAGTTAACATTACTGTTGATTACAAAGCGGTACGCTCTTATTTAAGGCCATGATTCACTATCATACTCAGTCGTACGATCTGTCTGCATGTGTCCTCAAAAAGTATGATAGGCTTACAAATGTATGTGTGTGACACACTTTTTGACAAGTCGTACGATTTGATCATCTTTTGAAAAAATTCATAAAATATTGTTTTTCCATGCGATTAGAGTTGCAAAAATTAGTTTTGTATGATAGTGTGGCATCTATTTTTAAAGTAGGAGAGAATTCTGTCAGATTTTTGGTTGATTAAATCGTACGATTGTGTAGGATAGTGAAGCTTAGCCTTTAGGTTTGTTCAAAACTAGGCGCTATACAGCATTACGCCTTGCCCTCTTATTTAGGTTATTCAGTAAGAATCTTATAATTTGTGTGCTTATTTTCAAAACTAAATCAAACAAAATAATATGACGACGTAGCGGGCACTGCTAGTAATAAAATAAATGACAAACTGTTTCTATTTCGACTTCGAAAAAGCTAATTGGAAAATTATGCTAAACAGCTTCTTATTTATGATTTTAAGAAATTTTCTTACAAGATTTAAATCTTTTACATGTATGAGTGTGTGAGTAGTACGAGTATAAGTAAAATTATTTGTAATCGTTATTTAATATTTCAAACATGTTTCTAATTGTAGACATTTGATTTTTATGACCCCTGCTACTTGTGCTACCTTGATACTATTAGTCGTAAATGCTTTAAAATACTTCTTATGCATCTTTTAAGGGAAACTACCTGTAAGGCAACATTAAACTAAACAACAACAACAAACTTCTTTTCTACTTACACACTCGGTAATTGGCTGTTGTGTTGTTGTTGCTGTTGTGGCACGTCAACAAACTAACCATAAAATAAAATGTGTGATTTTCTTTATTGGAATGTGTTCGTTCATGTTCGTTCGTGTTCATTTATGATTTTTCTATTAATTTTCCCACAGTTTATCAACACGTGATAAACATAAGTTGGCATACCATACCAAACCTTAAGTACAATGTACTTTTCCCTATTTTCCCTATTGTATTTCATTCATTCTTATTTGTTGTTTGTTCTTAAACGTTTCGAACAAATAGAAAGTAGCCTGCATACATATGTTTTATTATTTTGTATCTTCGGAATCCTTAGATTCATAGATACACTGTGACACGTTCAAAGCCGTGCTGTGCCCAAATGGCTGTTTAAAAAGTCACGCGTGTTTTATTGAAAATCTTTAACAAACATCACGTTTCTTAAATTTCAAACGATCTAGGCAATTTGAATGTTTTATCCAAAAACGATCGTTTGCTTTACTGTCGCTCAGATCAAATAAAAGGATTTTCTTTCATTTAGTTTAACACGATCACTCTTTTTTGCTTTTAGACACATTGTTTCACTTGTATGAATGAATGAAATTTATATAGAAAATTAAATAAAATTTTATTTTAGAAAATTATAACATTTATGTGATAATTATTTGTATGACTCACACAAGTTGAGTGAGTAATTACGTGTAAATAATTTGATTTCCTTAAACAAAAACTGCAAAAGTCACGTAAAGTCGACAGTTACTGAAACTGATATTGACGAAGAAGTTTCTTGCTTTATTAATCCAATTTTTTACACTGATCTGTTGCAGTTAACTCTCGATAAAGCGTTTTTGTTTTAAAATAATAATAGACAGCTTTTGGCAATATCTACAGTAGCGAGCAAAAAATATGCAACTCTAGGTTATGTCATACTAAATTGAGTCTTTCAATTTTTGAGTGTAAATATTAATTAGCAGGTTAAGGTAATATCTACAGCAGCGAGCAAAAAATATGAAACCCTGCAAAATCATACGACAAAATAGAAAAGGAGTGATTGCTTAATAATGGAATTGATGTTGCATCAAGGCCTGCTCAGTCTCCTGTTTAAACTCATTAAGAAAAAAGTTTCAGACAAGAGACCTCCGAAAAGATAATGGGGTGAAGATAAATTCGTCAGTTAAATACGTCTCACACCTCTTTTAACTGCGTTCCACAAACTGTAACAAAAAGTGTTTAGAAATTGTAGCGTAAAACTAGTAGATTCCAGCAGTATAATTTCTACGACCAGATTCTGCCCAGTATCGGAGATATATATATTTTAAAATTTTGATTTTTCGAAAAAAAAAAAAATATGAAAAAATATGAAATTTTTAAGTGGATCCATGGGTATTTAGAGAAGACATGAATCGGGTCACCGGACATGAATCACACCCTTGAAAAGATATGACACAAAACTAGAGTTGTGTAGTTCATGGACGACCTAGTTCAGTTGAACTAATCACTAAACTGACCTAAGTGAGCTGATCACCACTAATATGCTTATATATCAGCTCCTTAGATCAATTCAGCTCTTTAATTCAAATCAGCTCCTTAGTTCAGTTCAGTTCCGTAATTCAGTTCAGCTCATTAAGTCATTTCAGCTTCTCAGTTTAATTCAGCTCTTTATTTCATTAAGCTCCTTAGTTCATTTCAGCTCATAGTTCATTTCAAGTCATAGTTCGCTTCAGGGCCTTAGTTTATTTCAGCTCATAGTTCACTTCAGCTAATAGTTCACTTCAGCTCACTGGTCAGTCAGCAACTTTGTTCAGTTCATTAGTTCATTTCAGCTCATAGTTCACTTCAGTTTATTAGCTCATATTCTTTGTAATAATTTGATAGTAAGAGTAGCCGCGAAATTATTTTGTTGTAGAAGCGTGGTAACTTGTAAGATATGTTTGTTTTTAATTTATACTATTCTGGCAATCCCAAAATGATGATTTATTATACAATTTTTATTGGACCACCTTTAGATTATTAATGCTTGCACGCTCTCAGGAGCCTGTCAAAATCATTCTCGGAATCCTTAGATTCATAGATACACTGTGACACGTTCAAAGCCGTGCTGTGCCCAAATGGCTGTTTAAAAAGTCACGCGTGTTTTATTGAAAATCTTTAACAAACATCACGTTTCTTAAATTTCAAACGATCTAGGCAATTTGAATGTTTTATCCAAAAACGATCGTTTGCTTTACTGTCGCTCAGATCAAATAAAAGGATTTTCTTTCATTTAGTTTAACACGATCACTCTTTTTTGCTTTTAGACACATTGTTTCACTTGTATGAATGAATGAAATTTATATAGAAAATTAAATAAAATTTTATTTTAGAAAATTATAACATTTATGTGATAATTATTTGTATGACTCACACAAGTTGAGTGAGTAATTACGTGTAAATAATTTGATTTCCTTAAACAAAAACTGCAAAAGTCACGTAAAGTCGACAGTTACTGAAACTGATATTGACGAAGAAGTTTCTTGCTTTATTAATCCAATTTTTTACACTGATCTGTTGCAGTTAACTCTCGATAAAGCGTTTTTGTTTTAAAATAATAATAGACAGCTTTTGGCAATATCTACAGTAGCGAGCAAAAAATATGCAACTCTAGGTTATGTCATACTAAATTGAGTCTTTCAATTTTTGAGTGTAAATATTAATTAGCAGGTTAAGGTAATATCTACAGCAGCGAGCAAAAAATATGAAACCCTGCAAAATCATACGACAAAATAGAAAAGGAGTGATTGCTTAATAATGGAATTGATGTTGCATCAAGGCCTGCTCAGTCTCCTGTTTAAACTCATTAAGAAAAAAGTTTCAGACAAGAGACCTCCGAAAAGATAATGGGGTGAAGATAAATTCGTCAGTTAAATACGTCTCACACCTCTTTTAACTGCGTTCCACAAACTGTAACAAAAAGTGTTTAGAAATTGTAGCGTAAAACTAGTAGATTCCAGCAGTATAATTTCTACGACCAGATTCTGCCCAGTATCGGAGATATATATATTTTAAAATTTTGATTTTTCGAAAAAAAAAAAATATGAAAAAATATGAAATTTTTAAGTGGATCCATGGGTATTTAGAGAAGACATGAATCGGGTCACCGGACATGAATCACACCCTTGAAAAGATATGACACAAAACTAGAGTTGTGTAGTTCATGGACGACCTAGTTCAGTTGAACTAATCACTAAACTGACCTAAGTGAGCTGATCACCACTAATATGCTTATATATCAGCTCCTTAGATCAATTCAGCTCTTTAATTCAAATCAGCTCCTTAGTTCAGTTCAGTTCCGTAATTCAGTTCAGCTCATTAAGTCATTTCAGCTTCTCAGTTTAATTCAGCTCTTTATTTCATTAAGCTCCTTAGTTCATTTCAGCTCATAGTTCATTTCAAGTCATAGTTCGCTTCAGGGCCTTAGTTTATTTCAGCTCATAGTTCACTTCAGCTAATAGTTCACTTCAGCTCACTGGTCAGTCAGCAACTTTGTTCAGTTCATTAGTTCATTTCAGCTCATAGTTCACTTCAGTTTATTAGCTCATATTCTTTGTAATAATTTGATAGTAAGAGTAGCCGCGAAATTATTTTGTTGTAGAAGCGTGGTAACTTGTAAGATATGTTTGTTTTTAATTTATACTATTCTGGCAATCCCAAAATGATGATTTATTATACAATTTTTATTGGACCACCTTTAGATTATTAATGCTTGCACGCTCTCAGGAGCCTGTCAAAATCATTCTTAGAAATTATGGTAGTAAAAGCTATCATTTTAAGGGTTCACTATTGTTTTCGCTATAATGTCTATCCTTCTCTCAGCGCCTTAATAGGTAGACTCTTGAAATTTTCACAAATATGAAACATTAAAGGGTGTTCCAATATCGACGTGATTTTATCATATATCCTTATTTGCGACCAATAATAGGTAGGCTCTTGAAATTTCAACAGAAGGTGTTTGCTGTGGCAACTAAAACTGACCTTCTGAGCAAATGAACTAAAAGACCATCAACCTAGTTCAGTAAAGTGATCTAAACTAAAAATATCGGTCACTTTTTAATGAACTAACAAGCGCAACTCTACATATGTTCATACATGCTTACATCGCTTTAAACGTATCAATTTAACGCCAATACAATAATTAGTAACCAGTTTTATTTCTCTGCGGTTGCTTTATAAGCATCAGTTAAATTTGTGAGATCAATTAAAAAAAAAACGATCAAATAAATTTAATTGTTTGATCAATAATAATTAATTATTAACAATGTGAACAAAGTGTTAATATAATAATACCTCCAGCTAACAACTGTACCCATATCACAAGAAACTGATATCGCAATTTGTTGAAAAAATTTATTTCACTTTTCCATTTATTTCCTTTCTAAAACTCTGATAAACAATACTACTGAGATTTTCAATTTTGTTTGTTTGATCATCGGATCATGACCACTTACATCCCCCTTTTGGGTTTAATTAAATTAAATTAAATTGTAAAGTTTCATTTCTTATTGTGCTCTCTCACTCTCGCTCTTACTTTCTTTACTGTATGTGCGAGTAAACATTTATATCGAAGTAATAAAAATAATAATGAAAATAAATTGTTTGGTTCCTCTTTTGTGATGCGGAAAGAAATTCATATAATTTGTCTTCTTAACTCCAATAAGGAAATCTCCTCATTCATTGAACAAATTTATTTTATGTGTCTTTTTATTTCGGGGTTTGTGGTTGACGATGCATTTGAATATTTTGCTTTTGTACTCAAAATGAAACATAAAAAGCGGATGCTGACAAAAGAAGAAAAAAAAAGAAACTAAAATTCAATTATTTACACAAGAAGATACCGATATACTTGCTACTTACGCATACATTTACTTCTAAATTTACATATGTATATATTAAATCTTAAAGAGTATTAAACAACCCACCGCCCTCTCCATCTTGCGACACCGATCATTCGTTCATTCTCTTACACATTAATCATAAGTCTGGGAGAAAAGAGTTTCAATGCGCCAAGTTGTGTTTCACGCAAAAATAATCAAAAATAAAGGAAAACGAATTTTATTATTTTTTTTTTATCACTTTGAATTCGAACAACAAAGAGCAACAATTAATTCTCGGTGTAAAAAAATCTATATTTACTCAAGATATTTATTGTTTTATCTTTATGTATTATATGAGTTGACTACAACATTTTGGGGGAATTAGAGAGTTTTAAATAATGAAATCTATATTTAATAAAATTTAAATTTATTGCTTTTAAATCTCTTTGTTGGAAGGGAAAGTATCGAATCTTATCAGCATGATAAAAATAAATTAACAAGCTAAAATGATAGACACAAGTTGACGCCATCAGAATGATTTCCCGTTAGATGTCGTAGTTTTCCCAATTTAACATACACAGGTTTTTTGACATCGTTCGCCCCTTAAAAGTGCGCAACTATATAATTTGGAATTCCCCTGGGGCTATTTTATTGCCTTGTCGAATTCTAACACCTTGATGTCAACGCCTCCGGGCTACATGGGGACAATAGTCCCCGAGTTCCTGAGATAGTCCCTCAGGAATTCCCCCAAACCTCTGTGACCGTTCATTGGAAAGGGCTTCCGTGGAGTAACGTGGTGACTGTGGAATAAATCGCAGAAAGTGCGATTTAGTCCGGTGTGCGGTTGCACTTCAAGAGAGGAACCCATGTGACGTGTCAGAAGTTAGGTAGTCTTTAACTCCTAAGCAAGGGGTACCTGCCATGTTCTTGTTGTTTCGCTTTGTGCAACAACGGCGTTGGTAGACGCATTGTTTTCACCCAGTCATAAGACCACAGTAAATCTCATATACAATTGAATGAGGGTCACACACCAGTCCCAGGCTTTCTGGGGTCCAACTGGACCCCAGACTGAGTGGTGACTTAATTCTGCCACCACGGGTATCATTGGTGCGGCCCTTCTGGGGCAACCTGGTGGCGATAACATGAGCTCATTGTGAAGTTGGAAAATTTTAAATTAAAATATTATTTTTATAGTACTGGTACATGAGAAAAGAGTATTTTGCACGTAAGATCTAATGATTTTTTATTTATTAAATATCTTGAGATACCTATGATTCCATAACCATAAAAATTATATTCAGCCATATTATTTTAATATTCAGCTGTTACAATTTTAAGAGAAATTGCAAATAAAAAAATAATTCAGCCATGTAATTTAGCAATTCAGCTGAGTTATTTTTGCGGGAAATGAAGAAAAAAAATATCTCAGTTTTTAATTTCAGTAAGATATCTAATATAGCAGGGTTAATTCAGCTAAGTTAATTTTTAATAAGTCAATTAGTTCTAAATTTGTAACATTTATAAGAATTATATTCAGCCATATTATTTTACAATTCAGCTGTTCAGCTGTTTTAAGAAAAGTCGCAAAAAATATAACTGCGATAAAAAAAATAATTCAGCTATGTAATTCAGCAATTCAGCTGTGTTATTTTTGCGGAAAATGAAGAAAAATTAAAATATTATAGTACTGGTATATGTTAAAAAAGTATTTTGCACATAAGATCTAATGATTTTTTATTTATTAAATATCTTGAGATACCTATGATTCCATAACCATTAAAATTTTATTCAGCCATATTATTTTAATATTCAGCTGTTCCAATTTTAAGAAAAGTCGCAAAAATTGCACTGCGATCTACAAAAAATTAATTCAGCTATGTAATTTAGCAATTCAGCTGTGTTATTTTTGCGGGAAATGAAGAAAAAAATATCTCATTTTTAATTTCAGTAAGATATCTAATACAGCAGGGTTAATTCAGCTAAGTTAATTTTTAATAAGCCAATTAATTCTAAATTTGTAACATTTATAAAAATTATATTCAGCCATATTATTTTACAATTCAGCTGTTCCAGTTTTAAGATAAGTCGCAAAAAATTGAACTGCGATAAAAAAATAATTCAGCTATGTAATTCAGCGATTCAGCTGTGTTATTTTTGCGGAAAATGAAGAAAAATTAAAATATTATAGTACTGGTACATGTTAAAAAAGTATTTTGCACATAAGATCTAATGATTTTTTATTTATTAAATATCTTGAGATACCTATGATTCCATAACCATAAAAATTATATTCAGCCATAATATTTTAATATTCAGCTGTTCCAATTTTAAGAAAAGTCGCAAAAATTGCACTGCGATCTACAAAAAATTAATTCAGCTATGTAATTTAGCAATTCAGCTGTGTAATTTTTGCGGGAAATGAAGAAAAAATTATCTGAGCTTTTATTTTGAGTAACATACCTAATACAGCGGGGTTAATCGGCTTATTTAATCGGTTAATTTTTAATAAGCGAATTATTTCTAGTTTGTAACATTTATAAAGATTATATATATTATTTTATTATTTTACAATTCAGCTGTTCCAATTTTAAGAGAATTCGCAAAAAATTGTATTGCGATAAAGAAAAAATAATTCAGCTATGTAATTTGGAGATTCAGCTGCGTTTTTTTGCGGGAAATGGAGAAAAAATTATCTGAGTTTTTAATTTGAGTAAGACACCTAATTCGATTCGATATTGCGATCAAAAACAAAAAAAAATTATTCAGAAATTCAGCTGTGTTATTTTTTTGACAAATGAAGAAAAATTAATCAGAGTTTTTAATTTGAGTAAGATACCTAATTCAGCGGGGTAAATTCGCAATTCAGCTAAGTTAACTTTTATAAAGCAAATTATTGTTAAACTTTTAACTTTCATATAAATAGAATGATGTAATTAATTAATTCCTTTTGCTTCTGATGATGTTATGCTTGAGCCTAGTGATGGGTTCTTCAAAGCACACACTCGCAATTTCTAGAAATTGTATTTGTCTTCTTCGTAAGAATTATTGTATTTTTCAATGCGTTTGGGTTTGTCATCACAATCGTTGTTTTTTTCTCAACATTTTTGTTGTTGTCTAGCTGTCTGATTGTTTGACAATTAGTTTTTGTTGCCATTTTGTTCTCTGGGGGGTTAAGAAAATAAAGACAAGTACTCACGTACTTGATAATTTTATTTGTTATTCATTTAAATAAAAAATGCAAACATTTAATTTCTGTATTTTCTTATTTGCAAATAAACTTAAATCAACTGTCAAAATAACTTATGTATTTAATGCGAAATGTATTCCAAAAGTAACCATATTTCAAGACAGGTCCCCTAGTATTGTTTCTGGGATTTTTTTAATTTAAAGAATGACATGATCAAAAGAATGGAGAATGTTCGAATGTTCGAAAAGAGAAAAATGTCTCAATTTTTTCCGTTGCAATGCAAAGAAAATGAAAGAAAAACATGCAATAAAATTTTGCGTATTTTTAGTCACTACGCAAAGACAAGTGACTATTAAGTGGAAAGAATGTTGGAAAAATTAAATGTAAAACACAAATATCAAGTGCAATAGATCCAAGGAAGATATAAAAATGTACGTGACTTGATGTTTCCTTAAGGTGTGTTTACATTGAGTGTACAAGTCATATGTACTGTCAAAATTACTATCCATATGGAATTTCGTGTGTATGTCAAAATCAGTGTTTTACATATGGTTTATAATTTTTGTGTTCAAACGTACACATGTTACGTACATATGACATAACCTCCTGTTGTTGAAAACAATAATCAAATCTTTAAAACAGCTGGTTTTCAAAGTGTGGTATAGATGGATTATTTTTTTAAATTATTAGTCTATATAATAAAACTAATAATAGCTTTATTGGAAATTGCTGTAATAAGTTATTAGGCAATTTTGCATATTTTTGCCGCCATTTTATTTTATAAGAAACCCGCTAGTGATGTCAACTATGCAAAGAACTGCCGTTTTGTGTTATCATTTGGGAGCTTCTACAACAGTACAGAAATCAATTTATAAGAAAGAAATTATATCAAAACAAAAAATAATTATAATAAATAATACAATAAGTAATAATTAATATCATTCGAACTATATCAGCAACAATTAAATGAATAATTTTGATGATGTTAATGTCAATTTATTTTCACTCTTTTTTTACTTGGAATAAAATATTTTTATCCTAATTCTTATGAAAATAGAAAATAATTAAATTTCTTTAAAATAATTGAGCCGTTGCTTTTGAAAATGAGAGAAATCCATTTTATTATATTGAATGATTTGCATTTGACGTTACAAAAATTCACAAGCCGTAATAGACTTATTTTATATTTTTTGTGGTCTTATTGCACGTAATTTTAATATGCAATAATAGTTATCCATTTTATCTGAAAAAAAGGTTTTGGCAGTTGTCTCATTTTTAAAGGCAATTTTTTGATAAAAATGTTGATTTTCTTTTACTGGAATGTAATTATAATACCAAAAATATTGAATTGTTTATTTACTTATATATTTTATTTCAATATCATTTCATTCTTCTTTGGTGCAGTAAAACAAAAAACAAAAAAAAAATAAAATTATATTTAATTTTAAAGTAAATTTAAAGTGAAAAAAGAAAGAAAGAAATTACAATACTTATATTTCTTAGGTTACATAGCGAAAATTTTTCACCATAGTTGCAGTATGATTGCTAAATTCTAATAATGCTTCTTAATATATTGCAATATAAAAAATAGTACTATTCAACATGGATTAAAAACATAAAATTATGTTAATTTGTAATTTGAGATTTAGGTTTTATTCATTTTATTTTTTTTTTTGCAAAATGGAATTCTCTCATTTTCAAATGCAACGGCTCAATTAAGTGATTTGCATCAGTTTGGATACCCACAATACCTCAATAGCATTTTTTGTCCTACAGTCCAAATTTGTTAATTAGGTAATATTACAGTTT
Organism: Phasia obesa; assembly: GCA_949628195.1. Taxonomy (NCBI): domain Eukaryota; kingdom Metazoa; phylum Arthropoda; class Insecta; order Diptera; family Tachinidae; genus Phasia; species Phasia obesa. The sequence continues at coordinate 136,531,637 of OX451218.1, read as the reverse complement.
ACACAGTTACCGTCTTAAAAAAGATTTGAAAAATAATGCACTAAAGTAAAGTAAAATTTTAATTTAATTCAGTCTTTCGTAGTATCGGTAATATAGATAAGCACACCTTGCCTTTCATCACTATATATTTATGAAATTGTGTTCTCAACCTCTATTAAAATTGAGTCATTCGTATAAAAATGTCCCTTATACCCTCCTGGCCCTAGTTTTGAAAACAGACATATCCCAATGGACCCACAAAAAATAAAGATCTGTCTATGTTTTAAATATCATTAAATTCGATTTGGCCGTGATTGACGTACAAATAATCAAACTTGCAAATATATATATAATATATGTATCTATATTATATTACATAACTTTATTATTAATATCACCTATGAGGTATCGATATAAATATTCGAACATTAAGTTACTAACAAAAATTAGAATAAAGATATTGGTTAATATTAAATTCCTTAAATTCATTATAAAAATGTATGAGCGGAATTTTTGAAAATAAAAGTGAACATCACTGAAAACAGCTGTTGTCATATAGTTTTACACATCAAATAGAGCGTGCTCTAAATAAAAAACTAACACATGTTATTGCACATAGGAAATTAACATATGTTATGTTTCAAGAGGTTTACATTATGTGTATAGTTTTACATATGGAAAATCTGACATTCCATATGACTTGTACACGTAATGTAAACACGCTTTTAGTAGACAGAGATGGCAAATTGGAATTTAAAAAAAGAATACTTTAAAAACTAGAAATTTAAAAATTGCTTAAGTGCTTGGCTTGTAGTGATCTCCTTTCGCAAGAAATAGGCACTAAAAGCTAGACCGAAAATTTTTAAGATAAAGATCTTTTGTGTACAGGGGCGGTAACTGAGTTAGAGACAAATATATAATTGGAAAATAATAGATCCGTTACACTTCTTCCAACTGTAATGTTCTCCTTATAATAAAAATAATCCAGCCATTAACTCCACTTCCACACTTCACTTCACTTAATTGTTACAAAATGTTTTATTTGAAGAGCAAACAATCTAAAGGAATAAATTTAGCGATAACCTAGTGTTTACATTAGACAGTACTGTCATGACAATAAAAGAAGACATATTAGTTGTCAAAAATGCTGACTATTGTCTCCGCAGAATAGGCTGCCCGACAATAGTTAAAACAAGTCATTTAAATTTTTTGATTTTTCCTTTTAGAATTATTTTCTGTACACAAAAATTTGAGTTATTGTCGGCATACTTCAAATCTCTGTTTAAGTTTTTGATTTTTCCCTTTTAAATTTTTTTTGAATTATTGTCAGCATACGTCAAATTATTGCCCTATTTACTGTCTTCAAAATATTCAAGACAGTAGTTGAGACAATTGCGAAACTAAAATGTATGTATATATTGCTATTGTCGCGACAGCACTGTCTAATGTAAACTCAGTGTAATACACACTTAACCATTGATTTTTGGTAACTGCAATAGCTACCCAGTGTTTAAAAGAAGGAGTATAAAGGCCTCTTTAATACTTCATGGGACATAAAGCTTTCTGGTCGCATTTCATACTCATATATTTTTTACATAGGTTGTCATTGTGGAGCAGGCCTTCCAATTTCGCTTCTGCTGACAGATGTTCCGGAAGGTCTTCCGAAAATTGTCTGCTAGAAGGTCTTAAGCAGACAATGAAAACCGCCAAATAGAAATAGAGCATAAAGATGAATGCACAAAAATGTACTGACATAATGTTCACTCTGCGCAGGGACACATGCCCCCCTATTCACACATAAATAACAAAATAATATCACGACTTTTAGATATGAAATACCTTAATATATATGTTGTTCGGCATCTTAAGGCTATGATTCACTATCATTGTAAGTCGTTCGATCTGTCAAAAATAACATGTGTCCATAAGAAGTATGATAGTGGGGATTAGAAAATTATGTGTGTGACAAGCATATGTATATATCAGGGACTAAAGTCAAATACAGCTACTTGTAATTGAAAATTTTTAATTACACATTACATGTAATTGTAAATGAAAATTTTCAATTACAAATTACAAGTAATTGTAACTGGGGAATAGTGGAATGTAATTACCCAATTAAAATTACATAATGTAGTTAATTAAAAACTGTAGTTGACATAACCCAAGTCTGGTGACAGACTATTTGACAGGTCTGTATGATTTCAAAACCTTTTGAAAAAATTCATTAAATATTTTTTCCAGGCGATCAGAGTTGTTAAATATTTTCTTGTATAAAAGTGTGGCATCTACTACACCATTTTGAAATGATTTGTATAGTCGGACATATTTCTGTCATATTTTTGTGTGACTGAATCGTACGATTGTGTAGAATCACACGAATTAAGTTAACAGCCGCCAAATGAAACTGACATTTTGTAGCTTAGATTGCAAACTTCTACTATAAAACTTGATTCTCAAACTAAAATGTTGTTATGGAATTCACTTATAGGGCAATGCCTCAGCTTCCAACTCCGAAAAAAATTCAAAGCCCCCAATATTAGATTTTACAAATAATTACAGTCGCACCCTTGTATATAAAAAAACTCGAACATTCACCAAGATTTAATACCACGTCAGTGCAAGCAGTAATAGCGTAACATAAAGTAACGTATTTAAAGACGCTGGAAACACATCCACTACGGCTGGCTCGTTACATTCTAAATGATTGTAGTTACTTTAGTCTTAGAAGGAGAGATAGTCCTTCTCTTCGCAAAAACATAAAATTTTTTGATAGCACTGGCTGGACTTAAGAAAACCATTTTTTTTTACTTTACCATACGTAGTATAAGGTAAGGTGTAGTAATCGTAAAAGAAATCGATGTAGGCATTTATACGTTTTGAGGTCTCCTGGATCCATTTTGGGGGTGGGCCACTTTTTGTGACGTCTCTACAGGTCCTACCGTATCAAAATGAAACTCAGTATGTGCCTGTAGTTTTTGGGCATAATCGGAAAGCGGCAAGGGATAGTTTACTCACACCCCAAATCGAGAATAATTAATTTTTCGATTTGAATATACATACTTTGAACTTTTATTGTTTGTGTAATAATAATATCTGTTTCCATGAGATATGGTAAAGTTGAGTGTAGGCCACTCCAGATTTTTATAGACGTAAGATACGAATACTTATTTTTGGCTTAAACAAATTGAAGCTTTAATAAACTAAAATATAAAAAAAAAACTATAAAACCCGCTACGTGATATGTTTACTATTTCTCGCTTACGATTTATAAGTTTCCTATTATTACTAGTCATGGGGTTAAGTAACTGTCATCAAATTTACTTCAGAATATTTTTATTTAATTCTCCATCTCTGCTGTTTGTTTAAATTTCTTTCTTTTTTTCTTGGGATAAAATACTTTTCCACACTTTTCTACACTAAATTTATTATCGAAAATTCAGCCATAATTTATGCGATGTTTTTTTATGGAAATTTTATGCTAGTGATCCATCTATGCTCTGAATTTAGATCCACTTCCAATGATTTATTAATTTATTTTAACACAAAATATTCTATTCCTCTACTCGTGAGTAAACTTGTTGAAATTGCGAAATATATTTTTTTTGGTAGAACAAAAGAATTTTTTTCATTAAACAGACGATCGTATATGTAAATATTTTATTGTTATTGATGTTGTCTATTTGATTTGTTTATAACACAAGCATAAAACACCTTATTGATTTTGCTGTGGCCGATGCGGCGCGACGCGGTGTATATGTGCACGTTCACAGTGGTAGAGTGAGGAGTTTTATGTTTGACTGAAATTTATTTGTTGTGAAATATAAACAAAAAAATTAACAAATAACCAAAGACAACAAAATTTACGTTTAACGTTAATAAACTTTTATAATTATTTGCGTGACTGAAAAGTTAAAATTTTGTCAGACTGGTTCTGTATTAAGGCATGTAAGTAAGTGATTTTATTTTCAAATTGATTGTTAAATTACAAAGAAAAAATTTAATTTTTTTTTTAAGTTACAAGTATAAAAGCTAAAATAGGAAAACAATGTAGAGAGAGATACGATGAACTTTGTTTTGAATGCATTTTTATTGCTATACATTTATCACATGCAAATTAAATTCAGCTTTATTCAGCAAAGTAAGTTTAAAAAAAATTTAATTTTTTACCTTGAATTTTATTAAATCTAGGAAATATAATTTAATCCATTAATATTCTTATACAAAACAGCTAAGAAAGTTTCAAAATTTATTTTAACATTAAAGGTTTTTGATTTTAAGAACTTAATTCAGCTAGGTTTTATTGCTATTCAGCTGAGCTATATTACTGAAAAAAATATATTTAACCTCTTTAAATATATCGCAGCATTTTTGAACAATTGTATTTGGTAATCGAGCTTAATTCAGCAAAGTAAATTTAAAAATGCTGCTTTATTTTTTTTATAATAAATAATTTAAAAATATATTTTTTTATAACTATAAGTCTGCCACAAAATCAATAAAACTTATTTAAACGTTTACATGCTGTAGCAATTTTGGACATATAAATTAAGCAACATTTGTACAACTACTGTAGAATGCGACAACTTACCACGAACACAACAGGTTGTGAATCCCACGAATAATAAAATTAAAGTTTTTATGACATTTTTTTTAAAGTTATTTAAATTTCTTTCATTCGAAATAATACTTTTACTTGTAATAGAGGTAAAGAAGTAATTAAAGTTTGTCGTACTATATTTATTTTCGATCGTATTAACATTTGGATTCGGTTCACGCACGGGCGGTTACATATTAAAATGTGTATGCTATGGGGCTCAGAGAAACGTTAGTAATTACGAAAGACGGAAAACTGGGAAAGACCGACATTTATTAATCGCCTGTCTGAAATCACCACAGTCGAGAGTAAAAGTCTAGTGACAGTACGAGCCTCAATGAAGGCAAGGTAGTCAGTCGTAAACTACCAACCGATATGTCACATAATTTTGAGAAATCTTTAACAAAAGTCAGCAAAATCACTAATTAAATGTTTGGCAAAAGAAGAACGACTGACTCTTATTTTCCTTCATTTGTTGCCTATTAGACTGTATGTTTAGGAAGAATATTCTACTCCATATATAAGCATATATATAAGCACCTAAGTTAAGGGTACATAACATTCTGAATAGCCGAATAAACTTATAATTTTTTTTTATACCCTTTACCACAGGTGGAAAGGGTATATATAAGTTTGGCATTCTGTGTGTAATTTCTACAATATTGATTTCCTACCCCATATACTCTGTATCCTTATACTTAGATAAGTTAATTAAGCGAATTCCGTCTGACCGCCTGTGTTCGGGTCGAAATCAACTTTTGCCAAGGCACCAGAAGAGATACAGACAATTTAGGTTGGTAGGGTTTTTCTGATTTCATTTGTATTAAAGACAATACATATAGAGGTAGCCGATAGATCCACTTGGTGCCCACTGGGAACCAGGAGCTGTTAATAGGCACATTGGGTGCGGTGTCAATATGACCCCCCAATATGCTTTAGTCATACCATTCTAATGCATTACAGAAAGCAGGAAGGTCCTAACTTCTGTAAAATTTGTACAAAAATTTTCGATAAAATTTTTACAGAAAAATTTTGATTAAATTTTAACAAAAAATATTCTTTAAAATATTTACAAAAAATTTTTGATAAATTATTTACAAAAAATTTTTGATAAATTTTTTTGAAAAAAAAAAATTTCGTTTAAATATTTACAAAAAATTTTCCATAAAAGTTTTGCAAAAAAATTTTTAATAAAATATTTACAAAAAATTTTAGATAAAATTTTTACAAATAAATTTCGATAAAATTTTTACAACAATTTTTCATAAAATTTTTTCGATTAAATTTTTACAAAAAAATTTCGATAAAATTTTTACAAATATTTTCGATAAAATTTTTACAAAATTTTTTTTGATTAAATTTTCATAAAAAATCTCGATTAAATTTTGACAAAAAATATAGATAAAATTTTTTCAAAAAATTTTTTCAAAAAATTTTTTCAAAAAATTTTTTCAAAAAATTTTTACCAAAAATTTTCAATAAAATTACAAAAATTTTTTAATAAAATTCTTACAAAAATTTTTTAATAAAATTCTTACAAAAATTTTTCTATAAAATTTTACAAACAATTTTCAATAAAATTTTGCAAATAATTTTTACAAAAAATTTTCAATAAAATTTTTACAAAAACTTTTCTATAAAATTTTTACAAAAAAATTTCTATAAAATTTTTACAAAAAAATTTCTATAAAATTTTTACAAAAAAATATCTATAAAATTTTTACAAAAAAATTTCTATAAAATTTTTACAAAAAAATTTCTATAAAATTTTTACAAAAAAATTTCTATAAAATTTTTACAAAAAAATTTCTATAAAATTTTTACAAAAAAATTTCTATAAAATTTTTACAAAAAAATTTCTATAAAATTTTTACAAAAAAATTTCTATAAAATTTTTACAAAAAAATTTCTATAAAATTTTTACAAAAAAATTTCTATAAAATTTTTACAAAAAAATTTCTATAAAATTTTTACAAAAAAATTTCTATAAAATTTTTACAAAAAAATTTCTATAAAATTTTTACAAAAAAATTTCTATAAAATTTTTACAAAAAAATTTCTATAAAATTTTTACAAAAAAATTTCTATAAAATTTTTACAAAAAAATTTCTATAAAATTTTTACAAAAAAATTTCTATAAAATTTTTACAAAAAAATTTCTATAAAATTTTTACAAAAAAATTTCTATAAAATTTTTACAAAAAAATTTCTATAAAATTTTTACAAAAAAATTTCTATAAATTTTTTACAAAAAAATTTCTATAAAATTTTTACAAAAAAATTTCTATAAAATTTTTACAAAAAAATTTCTATAAAATTTTTACAAAAAAATTTCTATAAAATTTTTACAAAAAAATTTCTATAAAATTTTTACAAAAAAATTTCTATAAAATTTTTACAAAAAAAAATTCTATAAATTTTTTACAAAAAAATTTCTATAAAATTTTTACAAAAAAATTTCTATAAAATTTTTACAAAAAAATTTCTATAAAATTTTTACAAAAAAATTTCTATAAAATTTTTACAAAAAAATTTCTATAAAATTTTTACAAAAAAATTTCTATAAAATTTTTACAAAAAAATTTCTATAAAATTTTTACAAAAAAATTTCTATAAAATTTTTACAAAAAAATTTCTATAAAATTTTTACAAAAAAATTTCTATAAAATATTTACAAAAAAATTTCAATAAAATTTTTACAAAAACTTTTCAATAAAATTTTTACAAAAAAATTTCAATAAAATTTATAAAAAAAAATTTTTAATAAAATTTTTACAAAAAAATTTTCAATAAAATTTTGATAGAAAATTTAGATAAAATTTTTACAAAAAATGTTCTATAGAATTTCGACTAAAAATTTTTGATAAAATTTTTGCGAATAATATTCTATAAAATTTTAACAAAAAATTTTCAATAAAATTTTTACAAAAAAATATTTTATATCTTTAAAAATAATAAGTGTAAAATTCGAATGTATATTATTGTGAAATTGGAAAACATAACAGATTAAGGGAATATTTAACATTACTATGGTGAAGGGTATTGAAGATTCTAAATTTAAAACGAAATGACCTATTATTGACAATTAAAGTAATAAAAGAGTAAAGTTTAAATACTTTTTTTTGATTCTTTATCATTGGATTATAAAATATATATATATATATATATATATATATATATATATATATATATATATATATATATGTATTTGAGTGGCTTAAATAAAATTAAACAAACATTTTGTAATTAATTTATGCACAACTTTTTAAATTAATTTATTTAATTGCTGTGATTCATTTTCAATTTGGTCAGGTGTAGTTTTTTTTTTGTTTCTGTCTTATTATGATTTCTAATGGAAGAAAGGGAAAATAGAAGTATATTTAAAATATTTCTAAGCTTTTATATCACGTAAAGTTTGTTGTCGGTCAATTTATCATAATTGAAATACGAAATTTGACAGTTGTCAAACAAAAACCAGGTTATTTGCCCAATTTTGTACTGAGTTTGAAAAAAATAGGTTTTTAAATAAATTTGAATTTATATTCCATCTGTTGTTACACTATATGGCTGTTCATATAAGTTACCAATATCCATGATCGAGTAAATTGGCAGCAGTGATTTTTTAAATTTTTCGTAATTTTTGATGGTCCCACGTAACATTTAGTAAACTTTTCGTAACTTTTGGTACAAAAGACGATCTACAATTTCAACGAGAAAATTTCAAGATGTTACTTATTATGAAAAAAATTTAACTTTTTGCAAAGAAAAGCGTAACTTTTTTTACTATGGCCTTGGCAACACTGATTGGTAGTCTAATGTATCAAAAATTTAGGAAAATAATAGAATTTAAAAAGAGTTTTTCTTAAAAAGCAAAACAATTTCCAAAATTTATTTTGCTGAATTGTAATTTAAGCTTAATTGACTTAGATTGCAATACAAATAAGATTTAAAATAATAGCAGCTGAATTGCAAATTATTAAAAATCTATATATTAATAAGTTAGGCTAAATCATATATGGACTTTTCTTTGGAACCGTTAAAAGTAGAAACTTGAAATTTGCTCAGAATTGTAATACCCGATATAAATGCTATCAAATTAAAGAGTATCCTCAATTTTAGTATTTCATTGAGATAAAAGAGACATTCCAACCATTGCAATTGAAGTCTATAGATATAGTGAAACTGTAACAGGACCATTTCTCTTCAGGAAATATTTTTCAAAAATTTTATTGCTGGTGCAGTTCGTAATCGAATTGGAATACAGCAATTTTTAAAATTTTCTTCTGTGGAGGAGGAGGTACTTTAGTATTTTGATTCAAATCTAGGATACTTTTTTGTGCAAAAATATCTAATATCTAAGAAGAAACGAAATTATAACAGATGGCGCTGTTTTAAAATAATGACAAAATATGAATTAAACGGGGGATATTTCAAACACGGTTGCGCAACAGATGGCGCTTTTTTAAAATAATGACAAAATATGAATTGAAAGCGGGATATTTTAAACACGGTTGCGCAACAAATAACACTGTTTTAAAATAATGACAAAATATGAATTACTTACTGCCAAAAAGCCAATTGAATAATATTTGTATTTGATTTATATTTTTACTTTATGGAATTACATTGTTATTAAAATATTATAAACAACCTTTACAGAGCTTTACAATAATTTTTAGAATTTTATCCAGGGATGAGTACCTTTATATAAAATAAATATGTATATGTAAAGCACTATAAAAGTAAGAGTCTGAAAATTTGGTGTGGATTATATCCAAAGCAAATTCGAACGAAATATTGTCAGGACGCTGACGACGTGGCGGGCACAGCTAGTAATTTATTGAATTACAAAGAAAGGAATACTGTTAAAATAATAAATTAAAAAACCCTTTTAATACTCTTTTCTATCTGACGTAATGGGTTACCCCCGGGGGTTCCAATTGTCACTGCAGGAATATGGCAAATGCTTTGACGCGGTCCACTCGGGGAAAATTGGGGCACCAGACGCTAGGGTTCCTAGAGCCTAAATCTGGAAGAAAAGGTCTGTTGTTTTATAACACGGGTCCTCTTCGAGGCCCGACCAGTGCCCAAAGGACTGGTAACACGGGAATCGGTGGCCCCACAGAAGGCCTATCCTCTCTGTGACCGGTTATTGGTGAGGTCCCCTTCGGGGGTACACGTAGTGGTAGTGGACGGAGTTTGGATAGTCTCCAAACCCCTAAGCAAGAGGTTATAATATGGATCTAGGCTTGCCTTGGAAAGGCTTGCCATATTATATAAATTGCTACTCATTGTGACTGTATCACACACAAAAAGCGATTGGTGGCAATCGTAAAGTGTTGTTATACTACACAATGGGGGCGCTAGTCTACGCCTAAGTTTCACTCGGTGGTAAGACCACCGTGAGGTTAGGCCGATTATGGCAGGTACTCACGTTAATCTTGTTCCACAAATCTGGCGTAATGGGTATAGTAGCCATAAAAGAGTATATTTTAACCGGCCTTTATAACATTACCAGTTAGAGTTTTCTAATTAAAAAAAATCTCTGTATTAATTTGCCTAATTAAGTTTTTACACAAATATTATAGTTTTTTATTTTGTATTTAATATGTGCTGAGAATAAATAAATTAATTTAAATTAATTACAAAATATTGTTCACAGCTTTAAATTAAAATGCAACTTTTGCATGCAATAATGTTCTTATCGTAAAACAAATAAATATAACACCAATAACTTAATTACTGATGAATTAATTATTTTGTTATTTTCGATAACATTTTATTTGTATTTGTTCAGACTACTAATAATATGTTGTATGGGAAATAAAGAACTTTATTAAAAAGCCAGCAGTAGCCGCGAAGTCTTCAGGTTCCTGACAACAGTTTATTCGAATTTGTTTTTAGTCCACAACAAAATTTAAGAGACCTACTTTTATAATTCTTTATATATGATTTCTATATCCAAAATATTAGTTTTATACAATTTATATTATTTTAAAGTTTTGTAGTGTCTTAAATTTCCCGTTTACAAAAATAAAAGGTGCTGCCAAGTTTTCAGTATTATTAAATCGATAAAATTGAGTACTTTCACCTCTTGATCACTATTTTCTTTAGTAAATGTGATATTTTTGCGGTACTAAGGTACCTCGCCACAAAATTTTATTAAAATTAATTAATAAGTTTACGTGATGCGAACACATATAAACAATAATTCCAAAAAATGATGTTTTGTATCAAAGCACAACATGATAAAAAAAAATGAAGCTCATAAGACGCTCATTATAATATTTCATTGGCTGACATTGTCTGTTCATTGCACAGGAATAACAATGAGTGGACAATAACAAACACTCAAGACCAACGACGTAAATGCGATGAGCTTGCAGAGTTTCCATAAGTAAGTTTTTAATAAGTTTGAGTAAATGTTGAACATAATATCAATGACGTTTGGCGAGTTCAAGCATTTTTATGCTTTGAGTAAAACGCAAACACAGTTCGAGTGTACAAAAAAAAACAGAATTTTTTAACAAAATTACTACCATTCATTTTAAGGTTATTATTTCTTAAGAAATACAAAAAACCACTAGTGCAAAAATTCCCCACAACTACTAAAAAACACACTGAGTGTTTCGAACAAGAGATGAGTAAAGATGGCGCTCACTATTATAGAAAATTCCTCTTACTCGATCAGCTCATTACGTTTACGTTATGAACAGAGCTTTGCTCACGAACAGTATGGTATGAGTCAGTGTTGGGATCTGACCATGTTTAAATTGTACCGCTCCCATGATGAAATTGTACCAAATCAGCATCAATTGTAAAATATGTGTACATATACATAATAGCTCGACAGGGTTCAATACCTTTCTTTGAATTTTCGTTTTTTTGTTGTTAATTTACTAACAAGTATTTTGCCAAAATAGTTACGTAGTATTTCAAAATCAAAAGGCCAGCAAAATTAGGAGCTGAATACTCAACAATTTCAAAAAGTTTTTAAAACTCCATCAATGCCATCGGATCTTAATCCGACAGAGGAAGCCTTGAGTGATTTTAAAGAAGAATCAAAGAATCAGCTAATTACTAAAAAAGACATTACGAAAGAATGAAAAATATATCAACTGAATATTGCCCGAAACTTATTGAGGCGATGCAATAATGTTTAAACGCTATAGTTCAGCAAAAAGGCCTTGCAACTAAATTACCTAATACTTATACGTACTACAAAATTCCAGAATATAAATCAAGAATGTTGCAAATCAGTTAGTTCTGGACAGAGTTGGAGAACTATGAAATTGAAAATTTTTGTTTTTGAAAAAAACCGTATTGATTAAAGCCTAGTACTCTGTTCAAATTTGTGGAAAATGTAGAGCAACTTTTAATATTTCACAAGAAAAATTTTACATTTAAAATGTGGTGTCTATCTCGCGATTTGAAAGAATTTTGCGATTTTATTGCTTTTAAATATACCAAATTAATTTTACAAAATTTCCACAAAAAATTTATAAAAAATTCTACTTGAAATAATGACCATTTGCTTTATTTTACAGCTTTGATAAAATCTTGCCAAAAGCATTTCAATGTTTTTCTACAGTAAAACCAACATTTTTTCATGAGTTTTTCATACAAATTTTTTATGTAATTAGTTTAACAGCACTCCGCATGAAAAAATTAACAGAATACTGGGCTTTAATAAAAAAATGTATTTAATAAATTTTATACGAAATTGTACCAAAAAAAGCATGATGTGTACCAGTGTACCACTGAGGTGTCGATTGTACCAAATTTGGTACAATTGTACCACAAATCCCAACCCTGGTATGAGTAGGCAGGTGTTCAGTAAGCTAGTAAGTGTATGAGTATGACCACTTGCTCATAAGCTTTGAGCACACCCATTAGATGAGCTTGCTCATGCAACTGTTTATTTTGTATTCCATATCGGTTACTATTTGCACTGGCACCAAATTTTTAGAAAATATTTGAAGTCCTGTTACAGTTACAGGCCAAAACGGAAGGAAATAAAATTTAATTCTTAGAATTAGCTGAGGACAAATTACGGCATTCAAAATCGTTGAAAATTTCAGTCGAAATTGAATTTGATATCGTTTGTTGTCAATTGGCTTCTGGTCTTAGTTGCAGTTCTTCAATGGTAATATCAAAATTATGTTGCATTTTTTATAATTCAATGCTAAAGAAAGGGCCAATTAATTATCCAATCTAATTCATTAGTCCCAAGTATAAAAATTACATATCTCGGTGCTTTTGTAGAGTCATTGAGTCTCAATGAGCTGTTGCAATATAAATAATTTCTAGTTTTTCTAAGTTTTATGAACATTTTTCATAACAATAAGGAAATGAAATAAATCAAAAAAGAATTTTATTTCTAAATATTATTTTGAAAAACTTATTAAAAATTATTAATAATTTTTTAAGATTTTTTTAAGTCTACACAGAAAATTATTTTTGCAGCAATTAAAGGTTTGAGTTGGTTTCGAGTACAAATTTACTTAATTTTTTAATTGATTATAATAAATTATAAACTTAATTAAGAAAGAATAAAATAATGTTCTAAATAAACAAATAATTGAAACAATTAAAAATTTCATTAAATTAAAATCGAAAGCTAATTAAAATTTTTAATTAAGCAAACATATTCCGCAGTAAAAGGCCCTATGAAATCTTTATTTAAGAGGACTGAGTCAAGTTTTTGAACTCGTAGACTCAAGCTCAGACAAAATATATTTAAATGCTGACTTATTTAAAACAAAATTTTTTTTGAAAGCTGTTGAATTAATCATAAATATTTCATTTTGTATTCAAAAAATTCTGAAATGTCTTTTCACGAACAGCTGACAGAAAATCAACTTGGATTTAATCAAAACAGAGATGTTAAATCGATTTCGCGGAAAGCTTATACCGTAGTAATGAATAATTGTAATAAGTATATCGATCGATATTTCTTTCCGTTGAATTTTCCGTTCCGTGCGGAATCATTAGTTAGGCCCACTATAAGCTGACTGTTTAAGGCTAGATTATAGCCTGGATGTAATAACGTACCAACCCCTTTTATTATTGGTTTTATAATTTTGGTTACATTAAGTATTTCAAAGCTAGAAGTATATAATTTCTAAATTTCACTTACCCTTGCATTCTTTTGATAATCGCATGTCACCGTTATAAAGGCGTTTTTGCGCTCACACCCGCAGTAACCATTGCAAATGTCTTTCGGTGGCTCAGTGATTAAATTCAAACTGACCAAATTGCTCTTTTTACCATTTGCTGCCGAGTATCGATCTTTTTGCGAATAGAATTTTTGTGGCGGGAAACGGGTGCGTAATCCATAGGAGGCCATAAATCTGGCAGTATTTTGGAAACGATCTCGTTTGGCATTGCCACCGGTAGCGCTACTATTGCTAGATTTGCTATGATCGAGTGTAGCATACTGATCGACTTTGGTTAAACGAGCAACTCGATGCAAAAGTTTATCAGCATTGTGGGGACGAGTACTCGTATAATGTATATTTGTTGAGGGCGCAGTCGACAATGATAATGTTGGTATTTGTTTATCACAGCTGGCGGGGGGAACTAAAGTCGCCAAGATTTGTATTACAAGAAAACAAAGCTGGACAATGACCCATATTGTAGATCTTGACGCTTTAGCTGTTGATGTGCATGTAAAACTGGCTGAATGCATTGTTGTTGGTGTTGTTGGTGATATTGTTGTGTTCTTAGGACGGATCATATTTTTATCGAACATTTTTTTTCTTATTTTTTGTTGTTTTAAATTAAAAAAAATATTATGAAATTGTGACTTACAAATGAGCGATATATTTTTAAGGCTTTTAATTTTTTATTTTTTGGTTTTAATTTTTTATTTTTAACTACAACTTCAACATCTTGCCATTTTTCGTATTTAAATATTTAGGTATTTAGCGTTAAAGCCTTTTAGCATTAATTAACAAAATAGAACGTAACGTCAATTTTGTTTTATTTTAAATTTAAGCTTTCACCCCAATCGCTGAAACCGTACTTTGAGTCGTCTTGATAAATTTTTTTTAAACATTTTTTAAAAGATATTTTTAGCTTTTGTTTATTAAAAAAAAAAAAAACACTTAAATGATCAACACCATAATTTTTTATTGAATAAAAATTTCAGCTATCTTTTGAAGCGAGCAGATAATTTTGTTGTTTGTTTTTTTTTTCTATTTCATTTCAATTTTCTATTTCTTATAAAACGCACTTAAAATATTACGCATGATTCTTTTAATTTTTTTTTGATAATTCGATTTTATTTTTTCGTTTTATTTTTTAACGATCACCTAACCCGATGTAACCACTAGTGAATTTAAGACATTACTAAATGATATTTTCAAAAAATCTTTTTTACATTAGCGGTTTTATCTTAGACTAATTTGTATCTCTAGTTTTCTATAAAATATCACTCTCTTCTTTCAACTCTAATGTTCTCTTTATCATGCTCTTAGTTTTACACATAAACAAATATTTATCACGTACGAGCATAGTTGCCAGATAAAATTGGAATAAAAACGTTAACTTTTGAGGAAAAAAAAAACACCCAAAGGATTTTTTCAAGATGTTAATTTTGTGGTCCTAAACTTTTTACTAGTATGAGCTGTAAATTCACACCAGTGTTACCAAGGCCAGACTAAAAAAGTTACGCTTGTTTTATTTTAATAAGATTACATTTTTTAATAAAAAGTTACATTTTGAAATTTTAGCGTTGAAATTGTAGGTCGTCTTTTTACCAAAAGTTACGAAAATTTTACCAAATTTTACGTCGGGTCTTCAAAAATTACGAAAAATGTAAAAAATGCAACCAAATGGCATTACTGATTCACACATAATATGAATTTTCGTCTCAGATTTTTGCAGGCACAGTCTGCAAGTAACATTTTCTTTGACTTTTATTGGCCACTAATAGAGTTATCCATCTTAGTATACCTCGATGGTACGCAATAAACTTTATGGTCTTTTTGCCGAGGTAATATTAAATTAGGGGTGCCTCGAGATAAACCCATCCTCCTCTTGCTCGAGCTATTTTGCTCCATCTCTTACGGCCAATAAAATTATTATTTTCTTCAGTTACCAACGCTATCACTTCTTGCTAGGCTTCCTTGTTTGATTTTAACAAAATTAGAATTTATTAAATCCCCAGTAATGGGAAATCCGTTCACTCAGAGCTCCACATGTCACATAAGTTTATATTAAAACTGGTTCTAATGTCATACAGATTTACGTCAGTGCCTGGCATATAGCCTTTATTTGAAGGTGGTTTTACCACTGCTTGAAAATAATGCTTCTACCAATGCAACATAACAAGTAATAAAATTAGAATAAGGCTTACAGGACCATGCTCATACCCTTTGTTTATTAGTTGAAGACTACCTAAACTACGACAGCTCACCGGGCAAAATCGCCCTTCCTGTGATTTAGGTCCAAACTACAGCCACCACATTACCCTACGAGGTTCCTCACAAATAACCGGTCCAAGATATCCAGGGAAATCCCTGTGGCGCTACCGGTAGCACCAATCGTTTTGAAAATGGTCTGACCTCGAAGGTTCTTATTTTCAAGTTTCAGGTTCCGAGAATGGTGCCCCATATACCCCGGAAGTATTGGTGTCAAGAAGTTAAACATCATTAAATCCAAATATTTTTGGTTGATTAAAGCTGCAGATCGACAGGTATCCAGAGTTTACTTATTAATGAATTACGGGTAGTTATTCCCCTTGTGCCTGCCTGGTGACGGCCATTAATAAATATTTTTTTCACAAAATGTTAATATATATTGCTATCAGATATAACACCTTGTGCCATTGCTTTAATAAATCTTAGAAGTATTTTCGAAAATTCAGAAATGCGATCGGTACCTTCTCCATCAAGGCGGAACCATTCCTTGATAAATTTAATTTTGGCATCCAAAAACAAGAACTAACGAAAGGCCATAACGGCAAATACTATGACTGTGACATGATTATGGTACAGTTCTTGATCAACAAATCATGAAGAAGCAATGACGTCTCAGCTATCTGTTTTTCTTGGTACAATATTGGATCATTTAACTTTAAAATAATATTAGTTATTGACCAAACCACCTTCCGGCAACAACTTCGCTTGTACTATATTAAAATTTCAATCGTTGATAACATTGAGTGAGTTTTCAATCAACTAGCCAGCGAATTCGCCTTGTGCTAGTAAACTCACCCAGGGTAATCATGCTATGCTATTTACTAGCCAAATGTTAACAATCAACCGATAGAAGTTGAAAGACGGGCAACTTAGCTCACTACGACAGCGTGTAGTCTGATCTTGTTGGCTATTAACTATGTGTCTTAATAGTTTCTAGTGAGATAGTTGCAAGTGTCTAATTTGTCAGCAAAAAATCACTTGGTTTTAACTCGATTCTCTTGTTTGTAACTCAACGGCTAGTAGATTGTAGGTATTTCGTTCCTTGCTTTTAAAAGACAGTATTCGAAATCCTCATATTTAGCAAAAATCGTCAACGTATTATTTTTGTATCTTAAAATCACGAAAATAAATCTTTAAATCTGGCAACCCCTTGCACAAGCATGAAACTCACGTAAGTGTGTATTGAATTAATAAAGTGTGTGAGCGAAAGAGGGAGTCAAGTTTTGCTGGCTGTTGTATCTTGTTGGTGTGACTTTGTTGTTTTTATAAATCATATTGTCGTTGTTTTTGTTGTTGTCCCTCTTGCTTTATTATTTTCCATTTAATGTTGTTGTGGAAAAACAATAAAATGTATCTTATCGCCTTAACCAACCATTACATGAATGCAGTCAAACTTATGGATGGGATACAGAAAAACTTGTATTGTAAATGAGTTTATTTTCCACAAACAAAAAAAAAAAAAAAAAAAAATATGAAAATAAATAAAAAGTAACACAGTTGGAAATGTATAATTAAAATAATATATGTAGTTTGTTCTTTGTATTGGGCGGATTTAAAAAAAAATCATGCTTAATGATAAAGAGACAAACAAATGCAGGCATAATCACGTTCATTTTTGTCTTTTAGAAGACAGTTAGAAAACAAATTTTATAGCAAGGCATATTAATCAGGTAGCCTCACTACTGAGGGGAAATATTAAGGCGAAAATAATAATTTTTTTTTATATGTATTTTGACAGTTAAACTTACAATTTTTCCCCTTAAATGGAAGTTGAACTATCAAACTCCATATAAAAAAAATTTAAAAATTTTCGCCTTAATATTTCCCCTTCGTAGTGAGGTTACATTATGAATGTGCCTTGTTTTATAGCTTAGACCAAGGCGAATTCATACAAGGTGGAGTTGATAGCCCAGCTGATTGTTTTTTGCTCTCGTTTTTTTTGCTAATGTCTTGTCAAAAATACATTGTTACATTTCATTGTTGTAGTTGTTGCCCTACTGCTCATACCTGGTATGAATTCGCCTTGGCTTAGACTAAGATGCTTATTTCCTGTTTACATTAATTGATCGGGCTAATAATAGTATAAGTATATGTAAGTACTTAGTTTACGGACTATTTGTTGGAGAAAATTTAGCATAGATATCTACCTGTTTGATAGTATTTTGAGTCGAACCTAGACGAATGAAATATGACAGATTTCCAATTAGACTACTGGAATCACTCCTAAAATCTTTTGCTGTGCGGAAGGTTGGGAATGGTTAACTTTAGTCCTAGTGTTCTATTAATACTTATTTGAGGACTTTCGATACTCGATATTCCGAAAGATTTTGATAGAAAATTAAAAAAGATTTTTTTTTTAATTTAGTAAATAATCCTCCATTTCTTAATAAAGAAAAATAAAAAAATTCTCA
This sequence comes from Phasia obesa, assembly GCA_949628195.1. Taxonomy (NCBI): domain Eukaryota; kingdom Metazoa; phylum Arthropoda; class Insecta; order Diptera; family Tachinidae; genus Phasia; species Phasia obesa. Next base: position 136,513,224 of record OX451218.1, on the reverse strand, counting down.
TTTATGAAATTATATACAATCTAATGGCAGGGTTTAAAGCAGTGCCCCGCAAATACATACCACCACAATTTTCTTCCATATGATTTTTTAAGCATTTTTCTCTAAATGTTGAAAAAGATGGCGCACGTGTGCGAGATGATTTATTTTTATCGATGTATACTTCCCCGAGTCAACAAAGAACCTATAAATATTTTCGTTCCATAATATAGGGCAATTACACAATATGTGCTCTGTGCTCTAATCGTTCAGTTCACAATACCTGCAATGCAATGGAATCTAAAACCACAAATTCCGATAAGCTAAAAATAAATTTATAAATAGTAGGTAGTGTGCTAATCTATCAGTCCGAGGTTGTGGGTTCGATTCCCACCAAACACTATGGAATTTTTCACTACAAGTTAGCAGGAAGATCAAGAAGGATCTTGGATATCATCTGGGTCCCAAGTGCGTTGGTACAGGTCACGGACTCTTAAGTATTATGTGGCCAAGTAAAAATCGCGGTAAGATGATACTTCTTGGAAAAAGGCTAACAAAAAAAAGGCTTTGGACCACGGGCAGACACATGTAATATGGAGATGCTATGGAGATCTATCCTTACGCAAATGTTAGCAATTACCATAGACTCTGTTATGAGGAAGAATGTCGACATGTATCAGTCGCCAGTCTGAAATCATTACAGTCGAGAGTAAAAGGCTAGTGGAAATTCGTAAATTTCCAGTCGGCTACTTGAAATCATTGAGGAACGAAGAGGGTGGAAAAGGGAACAATGAAGTTAGTGGTCTGCTACGGTATTCGCCCTACAAAAAATAATAAATAGTATTATCGAATGAAAGCAGCCTTTGTGATAAACTCTTGGAACTACCCCTAATCATATGCCAAAGAAAGAATTTTTAGTTGTTGCGTCCATGGCGTAATCTGAAAATACAATTTTTACGCAGTAAATCAGACTGACTATCGACAATTTAACTTCGAATGTTGGTCTCCAAGTTCTCAATTATATTTGCTTAATTGGCATAGAAAAGAAATCATGTAATGGCTTTAACGAGCACAAAGGAGATGGTCAGTTCAAAGAGCCATTATTTCCAAATAAATTTGATCGCTTTTAAAAAAAAAATCAATAATTAGCTAAAGCTACTTTAAAGTGACAGTTACATTAAAGTAACCAGTCGAAATCACTAAAGTCAAGAGTAAAATCTTTGAGGACGGAATAGGTTCGAAAGGGGACCCATAAAGAAAGCGGTCTTCTTCGATATCCGATTGATAGCGCGCTAGTTTATCAGTCTGGAGGTTGCGGGTTCGATTCCCGCTAAAGACTCTGGGTGTTTTCTACAGGCAAGCAAACGACTTCACAGAGCTAGTGTTGTCTTAAGAAAACAAACGTAAAAACAAATCTAAATTTTCACAAGTTAAATGTTTAAACCAAAGTCTTTTAATTTATACATCCACCTAATATCAATGTGTATAATGCGATTATACGGGTTGCTTAATAAAATAGATTTTCATAATTTAAGTTTTTTTTTTGATTATTAAGTATTTCTTGTCTACGTTTTTGCTCATTTAAGTTTCAAAGTTGGATTCACACACGCATACTTTAAAATACCATGGTGTGTGCGTAACTTAATTGGGAGTATGGCTGCGTTGCCACCTGAGAAATATGAAAAGTTATACAGCTCATTTTTTTTACTTTCGAAGAATTCGAAACAGGTAATATTATAAGACATTTTATGGTAATTTTTTTTAATTGAGAAATAGGTTTTTGCCAGCATAAGTTTTATTTGAAAAGATCGTAAGTTTTAGAAAGATCGAAGTTTCACCAAAAACTCATATTTTCACCTAAAATGAGTTTTTAAGTTTTTCCATTATAATTGTACAAATAAAGTTTAAGGCCCATTATTATAACTTGCCGATAGCTAAAGTAAGGATTTTATGGGAGAGATGTGATCAAGATTAATGTCGGCACCTAGCCGTTTTACCACCAAGTGCAAAAAAAGTGTAGACTAGCACCCTTATTGTGTAGTACAGCACAATATACGATAGTGTGCTGTGTGTAATAGCACCCCTATCGCACTAAAATGTACCGCACAGCCACAATGAGTAGCAATTTATAGAACATGGCAAGAATGGACCCATGTTTTAACATCTTGTTTAGGGATTGGATACCATCCAACTCCTTCTGTTGAGAGTGCAACAGCATACATGATCAGCAATGCAGCATCTTTGCATACATCGATCCAAACTACAACCACCACGTTAACCCCCGAAGGGTACTTCGCCAACAAACGGACACAGAGAGGAGCGGTTCTCTGTGGGGCTACCGGTTTCTGTGGTACCAGTCGTTTAGACACCACCCATAATAACACAGACCTTTTCTTCCAGATTCAGGCTTCAGGACGCCTTCGCGTCTGGTTCTCTTATTTTCGCGGAGAGCACTTCGTCAAAGCTTTTGGAATGCTGCAGTGACAGTTTGTACCTGCGGTGGGATTATCGGAGAGATAAGTAGGCTTTCGTTATAAAAATGAGGGTAAGGCTGGTTATTATAAATTGCCTTAATTTACGTAATAGCTACATGTTACTTTTAGCTCACTTATTATAACGATGAACTACTGATAGCTAAAGTTCGGATTTTATCGCAGAGACAAAGACATAATATTATGAAATTCGAAAACAAAACATCGTAAGCCAATATTTAATATAACAATGAATAGTGGGACAGAATCAAAATAGTTTGGAAATAACTCAGCAGTATTTCCAAAATACTGGGGAACCCAACTTTGAGACTACATAGTGCCACTTCTGGAAAGTGTATAGTAGCCAGCTTTAACACTTTAGCTCAGATACTACTCTACTAAGCTCATGTCAAATTTTGTATCAATCGGCCAAGCCCTTTACAAATGCCTGAGATATTTCCAAAATATTATGTTTCTGCCCCACTGTGCAATGGTGAATAGTATATAAGATTTTAAAAGCAGTTACATAATTTGTGTTTTCTCAGAGCTTGATTAGTGAAAATTTGATAACTGCCCGTGAGTAATGATCGACTTTTTATTACCATTGTAGGGCCATTGTAGCTAAAATGTTGTGACTGCAATATGGTGCACTGTAATGCATTCGTACCATTAACTGCTTGTGCTACTTATGAAGTAGTTTCGGGTAACTCCGATGTAATGCTGGATTATATGACGCTGCATTAGGTTATTAATTATAAATGCCTTAAAGGAGAATCTCGACGTTAAAGGAAATTTTGTAACTTATTTTGAAACGTTCGATTCAAACAAAAGAATCCTATTATGCCACTTACTGAGCTAAAATAATGCATTGGATCCAGTGTTACCATATTTTTTGTCAAAAATATTTAAAAAAAAATTTTTTTTTCATAATTTTTATTAGTGATACATTTTTTGTTGTTGTTAAAGAGAAGTAATACTCAGGCAATTAATGCCTTTGTATATGCAATGTGTTACTTCCTTCGGAAAGGTATATAAGTAGATAAGACAGACGGTTAGTGTGATAGTAAAGCTTAGTTACTGGCAACACTGCAATTGCACGTTATGATTATTTTTAGAACAGTATTGCAGCGCCTCTGGTGTTATTTAGGCGAATTACTTTGAAGCTACCATAGCCAATTTATAATTATTTTACTTCGCCGGTGATTTAGTGCTATGTGCTAATACCGGCGAAGGAGGGCGCTGTGATATGTATTATTATAAAGAAAAATTAATACATATCAGAAAAATTGATGTTGGCTGAGCATTGAACTCGTGACCATTGCTTAACCCCCGGGGGTTCCAATTGTCACTGCAGGAATGGCAAATGCTTTGACGCGGTTCACTCGGGGAAAATAGGGGCACCAGACGCTAGGGTTTCTAGAGCCTAAATCTGGAAGAAAATGTCTGCGATAAAAATTGCGGGTCCTCTTCGAGGCCCGACCAGTGCCCAAAGGACTGGTACCACGGGAATCGGTGGCCCCACAGAGAGCCTATCCTCTCTGTGACCGGTTATTGGTGAGGTCCCCTTCGGGGGTACATGTGGTGGTTGTGGTTTAAGATCGATTTGTGTAGGTATGGTGCACGGTCGATCAAGTGTGCTGTTGCACTCTCAACAGACGGAGTTTGGATAGTCTCCAAACCCCTAAGCAAGAGGTTATAATGTGGATCTATGGCTTGCCTTGGAAAGGCTTTCCATATTATATAAATTGCTACTCATTGTGAATGTATCAGACACAAATTGCGATTGGTGGCAATCGTAAAGTGTTGTTATACTACGCAATGGGGGCGCTAGTCTACGCGTAAGTTTCACTCGGTGGTAAGACCACCGTGAGATTATGTCAACTAGGCAGGTACTCACGTTAATCTTGTTCCACAATTGACCATTGCTTAGTAGTCAACGTGCTAACCACTACAGCTACAGCACCCCCATTCATATATTTCCAGACTAAAATAACTAAATATCACATTTTTAGAAATCTTTTTGTAGTTAAAAAATATTTTTAACAATTATAAATTTTTACAAATGGTAACACTGATTGAATCTAACAGCAAGCTAAACTATTCATCTTACATAAACAGAAAATAATTTTAATGTTTACAGCCTACAAAAAAATCTACTGATTGTAAAAGGTCCTACAGAGGTCGCACTAATCTATTCCCCATTACAACTCTAGGTTCTACTTCACAATAGCTTACAGCAGATTCCTGTTTTTGCCTATTCCCGCTGCTTTAAGCGTAAAAGCTTATTTAAGGAAATTGTATTGTAATTTTTTAAAGAAAAAATGTACATATTTAAAATTTGTAATCAGTCATAAGTCAAATTGCCTACTAATGCTATCAATCAAAAATTGTCCACGTATTTTTGTAAACAGCAAGTGGCAACGCTGGGATATCTTCGTATGATTTTAAAATAAATCTCTTTGTTTTCCTTATTATTAAAAAATAAAATTATACATAAAAATTCAAATATTCTCTTTATTTTTGAATTAATACTCCCTTCTCTTTTTTGTATTTTGTATTTTGTTTTTTTTTTATTTTATTTTTTTTAATTGATTGACTCCCCGATCTGGGCTTTAGGTCGGTCTGTTTTTTTATTATTTAAACAATAGTGGTTTTTTGTTGTCGTTTTTTTCATACATGTAAGTCAGTAATTGTTGCATTGGGTTGTTTTGTCTCAGCTGATCTTGTTTATTTTTATATTCTCTTGTTTTTGTAGCTGTTGCTGTTGAAATTATTTCGTTCGGGAGCAATGCATTCGCATATGTTTTGTTGTTTTTGTTGTAGTCGTTACCAGTGGTTGGTTTTAAACTCCACATCCACATCCATTGGTTTCACAACGATAACAACAATTGCAGTATTTTAAGAATTACAAAACTTGTTTTTATTAAGATTTTTATAGTTTTTCTTTTTTTTTCTGACTCTTGATGCGGTTGTGTTTTTGTTTTCATGTAAGAATTTTTATGTGTTTAGGAGCATCTACTCATGTGTATATACATATGTCTACTATGTATACACATATGTATATCCATATGTATGCCAGAATGTACGAACTTTATATTTTAAACTTATACAATGCATGCATAAACACTCCTCGTTCAACACATTCATCAAATGCTATATAAACTATTGGTTAAGAGCAATAGTTTTTTCGTGTTGTGAAATTCATTGATTATGTATGTACATTGGTGCTCCATAAAATAGAGCCACCTTTTACTACATATTTCGAAAAAGAAAAAAGTATACTAAATCTTCATAAAAAATTTTAAGGTTTTTATTTTTGTGTGACCGAACAACTGACCTACTAAAATGCTATAGACCTGTTTTGATAAAAAACTTAAAATGAAATATATACGTAAAAACATTCGAAATTCAAGATTTTAGGTGTGAAAAATAATAGAGCCATGCACTTCAATTATCTAAAAAACACAAAATTCCAAGAGATGAATAAAATAATATACTTTAATTATGTTTATTACATTAGTACTAAGTGGAATATAATTTATTTTTTATAATGGCTAAGATCAGTTTTGGCGTAGGGTAAACAAGTTTTTGGGATGTCTCAATCGGAATATTACTCCATGCTCCTTTTACAAATGCCCACAGGTGATCTTTTTTAGTTGCATGTTTTCCCTTAAGAGCCATTTTAAATATTCGCCACAAGTTCTCAATTGGTTTATGTTTGGCAACTGAGCAGTCCAACTTAAAACATCAACCCCATTTTTTTCAACCGAATCTTGTGCCTACTTCGATGTGTGTTTCGAGTCATTGTCTGGCTGAAACACAAATTAAAGCGGCATTTTCTATTCTGCGTAAGGCATCACATAACTGTTAAGCAGATTTGTGTAAAAAATAGCATCAATTCTTCCTCCGACCCGTACGATAGGCCCTGTTCCATAATATGAGAAACATCCCCACACCATAATATTTCCGCCACCGTGTTTTATGGTCTTTATGATGTATTGAGGAAGAGATTTAGGAGGTTTGGTGTTTGGTGGTCTTTGTAAACAGTAGCTGCTTCTACATAGTTAAATAAATTTATTTTTAATTCGTCAGACCACAAAGTTTCTTCGAGAGAATTAAGGACAGTAAAATGTAGACATTGATATTGGCTCTATTTAATGAAAATGGGCCTATCGTACGGGTCGAAGAACGAATGGATGCTATTTTTTACACAAATCTGCTTAACAGATATCTGATGCCTTACGCTGATTAAAAAATACTTCAATGTGTTTTTCATCAAGACAGTGACCAGAAACACATATCGAAGTGGACAAAAGATTAGGTTGAAAAAATGGGGTTTATGTTTTAAGTTGGACTGCTCAGTTGCCAGTCTTAAACCCATTGAGAACTTGTGACGAATAGTTAAAAAAGCTCTTAAGGGAAAACATGCAACAAATAAAAATCACTTGTGGGCGTTAGTAAAAGGAGCATGGCGTAATATTCCGATTGAGCCATGACAAAAACTTGTTGACCCTACGTCAAAACGGTGCTTAGCCGTTATCAAAAATTTCATTCATTTTTTATCAAAACAGGTCTATAGCATTGTTCGGTCATACAAAAATAAAAACCTTAAAATTTTTTATCTTTTCTTTTTCGAAATTTGTAGTAAAAGGTGGCTCTATTTTATGGAACACCACTGTGTGTCAAACAAACATTTTACAGCAGTTTTATCGGAATAAGAACGTTATTTTATCACGTAGTTGTAGTTAAAAAAGTTTTCCTGATTCTAACAGGAAAATCACAATAAAATCACAAGCAAAGGGTCGCATCGTCTATGGCTTGCTTTGACTCGAAATTTATCATAAAACATTTGTCAGTTTTTTTTTTATTTAGTTGTTTAATAAGCAAATTTTGCCTGAATTAGCTTTTTCCCAGCTCCAATATTCTTGATGTCAAAACAGCACTTGTTTCCACTTGGAGTGATAATTTTCACTTGCCCTTTTCCTTTGATTCTTCTTTTAGCTTTCTGTTTCTTTTGTTCGTCATTGTTGTTGCATAAATGTATGAATTATTTTTCTTATTGTTATTGCTATTGTTGTTGTTACTTTGTTATTTTTGCATTCGATTTAACCGATAATGGGGTGTTTACAAATTTACAACAACAACAAAAAATATATAAAATGTCTGTCAGACGTTTTATTAGATTAAAGTTGACTTTCTGTCCTACGGTCGTTTATTTTTTTTTTTTTTTTGTTATCAATGTAGTAGACCTGAATTGGTAAGCGCTTGTCTGGTGGGTATTTACACAGACATTTAATTTTATTTTTGTGTTTTTATTACATCAATAAGAGTTCCGATATTTCCTCTACTTCTCTATATGCATGTGTGTGTGTTCGTGTTAGTTTACCAATAATTAAAGATTTATTTTATAAAAACATATTTTGTTTTGTGTTGAAAACATATTTCGTTATATTTATGTATTTAATCCAAAATATATTCACATTTTAAAACAACAAAAATATCATGAAAGGGAGATAAATTATGTTATTGTTGTAATTGTTGCTGGCTGCCTCTGTTGTTGTTAAGTGCGTTACATTATGTCCAACATTTAGTTTAATTTCATTTAAAGCATGGCTGTCTGCCCTCTTTTTTTATGCTCTATACTTTTGGTGGCTGAAAATATACTCCCTGTAGACTCCCTGTACACGAGGGCAGGTCAATAAGTGTTAATTAAGTAATATGTACATGTGTACATATATGTATGTAAAAATTTTTTTGTTTAAAATTTTAAACAAGCAGCTTTTTAAAAGATCTTGAGTGGCAAAATATATTTTTAACCGACTTCAAAAAAGAAGGAGGTTATCAATTCGTCTGAATGTTGCTTTTTTATGTATGTAACCGCAGAACTCAGACATTTCTGAACCGATTTAAAAATTTTTTCTTTATTTGAAAGGTTATGCTTTCATAGTCCCGTTTTAAAAGCAGTTCATTATATTAAAAATAAAAGGGTGTCCCCATACAACATACATGTTTTTTTCGTTTATTAAGCACCGTAAAGGGCACTATATTAGAATTTAAAAAAAATTGCGTGTCGCTATAGCTCCCAACAGCAGAAATTAATAAAAAAAATAAATTTAAAATTTAAAGGGTGTCCCCATAGATGACATAATATGACCTATTTGGGCACAAAACCTTAAAAATTTGACAGAATGTCGATTACTATGACCGTTATAATAAAATGTATAAATATTCAAAATTTTAAAAGAAAGGGTGCTCCAACAGTTCATTCAATTTGATGTATATGGCCATACTTTTGAACAGTTGTAAAAGGGTGTCCCCATAGAAGATACATGTTTTTTCGTGTATTAAGCACCGTAAAGGGCACTAAATTAGAATTCTGCTCCCAACAGCAGAAATTAATAAAAAAAAATAAATTTAAAATTTAAAGGGTGTCCCCATAGATGACATAATTTGACCTATTTGGGCCTATCTTTTGAACTGTTATAGACAAAACCTTGAAAATTTGACAGAATGTCATTTAGTATTATCGTTATAATAAAATGTATAAATATTCAAAATTTTAAATTAAAGGGTGCTCCAATAGTTCATTTAATTTGATGTATATGGCCATACTTTTGAACAGTTGTAAAAGGGTGTCCCGATAAAACATACATGTTTTTTCGTGTATTAAGCACCGTAAAGGGCACTAAATTAGAATTCTGCTCCCAACAGCAGAAATTAATAAAAAAAATAAAATTAAAATTTAAAGGGTGTCCCCATAGGTGACGTAATTTGACCTATTTGGGCCTATCTTTTGAACCGTTATTGACAAACCCTTAAAAACTTGACAGAATGTCGATTACTATAACCGTTATAATAAAATGTATAAATATTAAAAATTTTAAATTAAAGGGTGCTCCAATAGTTCATTTTATTTGATGCATATGGTCATACTTTTGAACAGTTGTACACAGACCGCTGAAATTTACAAGCAACCTGTATTGCTAAGTCAGCTAAAACAAAAAGTATAAAATTTGAATTTGGAAATAAAAGGGTGTCCCAATAGTTAATGTAATTCTATGTATGTTGCCAAACTTTTGAACTGTTATAGACAGACAGCTGAAATTTACAAGGAACCTGTATTGCCAAGTCCACTATAGCAAGTATACAATTTGAATTTAGAAATTAAAGGGTGTCCCCATAAATTATGTAATTTGATCTATATGGCCCTATCTTGTGAACCGTTAAACACAAACTCTTGAAAATTAGGCAGAATGTCCACTACTTTCTGTGGTATGATAACAATTATAAATATTTTAAATTATAATGTAAAGGGTGTCCCAATAGTTCATGTAATTTGATATATATGGCCAAACTTTTGAACCGTTATAGACAGATAGTTGAAATTTACAAAGAATCTTTGTGGCCTAGTCCTCTATAACAACAGGTCTTTAATATAAAATTGTAAATTAAAGGGTGTCCGAATAGGTGATGTTATTTGATCTATGTGACCCTATCTTTGAAACCGTTATAGACAGAGGCTTGAATGGTGTCCCCATAAAAGACGGATGCTGGTAAGAATAGCTTAACTTTGATACAGTAATAGGGAGATGCTTGACATTCACATAGTCTTTACTTTTTTTTTCCCTCTAATTTTGTTTGTTACAGATTACTTCTTACATTTTTAGTCTAGAATTGGTGCTCTTCTATCTGCAGTGAAGTCGGTTATTTAATAAAATATCTTTTTGAAAATTAAAAAAAATGTTTGCTCTCAAAAACAAAATGTATAAAATAATTCTAGTCTAGATTAGTTAGATAAAATCCGTGGCATATCTTCACGATCGCTTAAGACTACCAGCATAATTGTGGCCGTACATCCACAACATATGATGCGAAGAGTTTTTTTTGCTAATTCTAAGAGTAAAAAATGTATGTGGATGGGAAGACCCTAGGCAGAAAAGACCTAAATTGCCAACAAGATCAATCAAATCAGACTGGTTTAGGAAATGGCGTTTTATTGACGACGCAATCGAAGAAGAAGCATCTAAGAGCAGTAACTAGATTAGGTCCTAAGAGAGATAATATCTTAAGCATTTACCTCTTCGTCTCTGTTAGGAGCCGCTAGTAGTAATGCATCATTGCTTCTAAGAATATTTGGTTACATATGTGACCATCCACAGAGAAAGCGACCTAAGGGTACGCTGACCAATTTCTTTTTAATCTAGTTAAAAGTTACTGCAGCAAGCTCTCTAATAGAAGTGGTCTCGTACCTCGCCGAAGTCGAATCCGTGTCGAAAATTTTGTTTTTCCACATGTTAGTCGAGTAGAGAAATAAAATCAGTTTTTTTATTTCGGTACCTACCCTGGGATCACACCAGGATAAGTTTCGGGCTGGTTCTACTGACTCGACTCACCTCTCTACTTGAGTACCTGAAACAAAGAACCAGGGTTATAATCGGTTATTTCGGAGTCATAACGGGTATGTTTACCGCATTGACACTCATAAGAAACATTGAAAAAAAAAAGCATAAAGTTCAAGCGACACTCCAATAAAATTTACTTTTTTACCCTTTGTCTTCTTTCCATTTGCGCGGTTCTTATAGCGATTTTATATTTAATTCACCTCAAGATAATTTTATCCTTAGTTTTCCGTATTTATCCAATTCTGTATTTATCCAAATCGTTCCTGAGTTATGGTAAAATATACTAAAATTTGCCACGGCCCTTAAACAAATCTCGACGTGAGGGCAAAACAAACTGAAAGCACTTATTAAAGGCAATGATTAACTATCATACTCAGTCGTTCGATGTGTCAAAAATAGCATGTGTGCCTTTAGTGAGAAAAACCTATTTTAAAAATCTATTTCTTTCTTATTTTGATAAGGGTTTAAAATTATTGAAGAATTGCTGGATAAAATATATCGAGCTAAAATGAAGCTACTACTAGTAGTGCTATTATTTGTTTTTTTGTAAAGACCTTTTTAGACTTCCCTCGTTACTATAAAAGATGACCAAAATAAAATCTCAATTTTGAGATTATAAGTAACAAGCAAATCATTTAAAAACGACCGGAGTTAAAAAAGTAAAGTTTTATTTTTCAAACATTTTACAGCTGAAAAAGAAAAATGAGCGCTTTCGATTAGTTATTAAGCAGATAAATTACTCTTAAAAATTTCACAGGGAAAAAATGTCATTAAATCTCAAGTAAATAATTGTTTAATTTAGATGTTTTAACTTCTGTTTAAATTATTATGGGATAAAAATCTCTTAATTGTTAGAAGAAAAAAAAAAAAACGTTTGTATGTTATTGATCATTCACAGAATTATTGGACCAAGAATAAGACTTGGTTTAGGGTATTATGTTTTTTTTTCGGTTATATATTAAAGCACTGCCTGGGCACCAAAAACGAAGCTCATAAGGCGCTTATTATAATATTTCATTGAATTAATGTGTGTTCATTGCACACGAGTAACGGTGAGTGGACAATAATAAATAGAGAAAACCAGAGAGCTAAATGCAATGAGCTTGTTGAGTTTCCATAAGCAATTTTGAATAAGTATAAGTAAATGTTAAACATAACAACAATGAACTTGGGCGAGTTCAAGCAGTTTTATGCTTTGAGTGAAACATGAACACAGTTCGAGTGTACAAACAAGAAACAGAGATTTTTTTTATATTGCTTGCAATCATTTTAAGGTCATTATTTCTTAAGAAATACAAAAAACTATTAGTGCAAGCAAAACGTACCAAGCGTTATCCAAAATTTCCAAACAACTACTAAAAAACATACTGAGAAAATTTGTTTTAATTTCGAATATGAGACGAGTTAACTTGGCGCTCGTTCGTTTTGCTCGCTCAGCTCATTGCGTTTATGATACGAACAGAGGTTTCCTCACCAATAGTTTTGTGTTAGTGGGCATGTGTAGAGTAAGTGAGTTTATGTTTGAGGATGACCACTTGCTCATGAGCTTATGAGCATATGTATTAGATAAGTTTAATTATGCAACTGTTTATTATATACATATATAATATTTTTTCACGGAAGCCCCTAAGAGTCTGTGAGCACATACACAATCTCAACCAGAATCTCACAAACAGAACAAAACATGTAAACATTTTAAGTCAGTAGCATACCAGCTTTCAACAATGTAGGTTTGTGTCACTTTGCTGAATATTTAGCAAACTAATGCATTTTCATTCTAACCACTTTTTTTTTTGTTGGGGGCCTTTGGTTAATATTTCATTGAATTAATGTGTGTTCATTGCACACGAGTAACGGTGAGTGGACAGTAATAAACAGAGAAAACCAGAGAGCTAAATGCAATGAGCTTGTTGAGTTTCCATAAGCAAGTTTGATTAAGTATAAGTAAATGTTAAACATAATAAAAATGAACTTGGGCGAGTTCAAGCAGTTTTATGCTTTGAAGGAAACACGAACACAGTTCGAGTGTACAAACAAGAAACAGAGATTTTTTTTATAATGCTTGCAATCATTTTAAGGTCATTATTTCTTAAGAAATACAAAAAACTATTAGTGCAAGCAAAACGTACCAAGCGTTATTCAAAATTTCCAAACAACTACTAAAAAACATACTGAGAAAATTTGTTTTAATTTCGAATATGAGACGAGTTAACTTGGCGCTCGTTCGTTTTGCTCGCTCAGCTCATTGCGTTTATGATAAGAACAGAGGTTTCCTCACCAATAGTTTTGTGTTAGTGGGCATGTGTAGAGTAAGTGAGTTTATGTTTGAGGATGACCACTTGCTCATGAGCTTATGAGCATATGTATTAGATAAGTTTAATTATGCAACTGTTTATTATATACATATATAATATTTTTTCACGGAAGCCCCTAAGAGTCTGTGAGCACATACACAATCTCAACCAGAATCTCACAAACAGAACAAAGCATGTAAACATTTTAAGTCAGTAGCATACCAGCTTTCAACAATGTAGGTTTGTGTCACTTTGCTGAATATTTAGCAAACTAATGCATTTTCATTTTAACCACTTTTTTTTTGTTGGGGGCCTTTGGTTAAGAGTTACATAAATAAAATCAAATTTCGTTCGTAGGTAATCGCACCGATTTTGCAAACTTTTTTTAAATCTTCATCATAGCCCAACGTAGGTTTTTACGGAGAGATAAATTTACCACGCCCACTTTTATAAGTGGTTAGAGAACTATAATAGGTATTTCCTTGAAATTCATAGTTTAGCGAAACACAGGCTGCTTTGAAATAGTGGGCGTGGTACTTCACCTACAAAATGAACAATTATTATCGTCTATGTGGAGACCTTCGACAGGTGGAGTTTTAAAACGTTGCACAAGTAACCCTCTTACTAATATGCATAGTCTAACGAAACACAGATTGGATGGGTACAGTAGGCATGGTAACTTCCCATACAATTATTATCGTCCACCTGAAGAACTACCATAGGTAGAACTTTGCATAAGTAACCCTCATACTAATGTGCATAGTCTAGCAAAATACAGACTGGATTACGACAGACTGGATTGAGACAGTGGGCGTGGTAGCTCCCATACAAAGTGAAAAATTATTATTGTATACCTAGGGATCTACAATATGTATGTAGGTTCTTAAAATATGCACAAGAGACTGGATTACGATAGTGGGAGTGGTACCTCCCATACAAAGTAAGTAAAAAATTATTATCGTGTTATTATGCATAGTCTAGCAAAAAATAGATTGGATGGGAACAGTGGGCGTCGAACCTTGCATATATATCAGGGACCTTACATAATTGTTATTATTTTATTTCAGATAAAAAGGTTACGAAAAAATTTATTTTATTTAATATTGGTTATTTTTAACCATTATCATTGCATATATATTATTTTGGTGATCGTAACCAATTAAAGTAAGATATATTTGTTTTTGGTTATCAACAGAAATATTTTTTTTTTATTTTAAATAACCATTTTGTCAACAAAAATTCTTTTTGGTTGAAAATAACGATTATAAAAATAATTTCTTTATTTTGGTTATCATTGACAACACAAAAATCACAAGAAAAATTTTCTGTTACTGAATTTGTCTCAAAAAAATCAGTAAATTCATATAAAAAATTTCTATACTAATGACAACAACTTATTCTTAAGTGTTATGATTACCAACGAACTACATTTGACTTTATTTATATAGTTATGATAACCAAAAAAGAAAAAAAACTTATGTAATGGTTATTTTTCACCAAAAAATCTTTTCGGTTGACATAATGGTTATCTGCAACTAAACAAAATTTTGCTTGATATAATGGTTATTTATAACCAAAAAAAAAAAAAAAAACAAAACTCTGACTAAAATTGGTTGCGATGACCAGAATAAAACATATCTGATAGAAATGGTTAATTATAACCATTTCATAAATTTATCAATATTAATGGTTAAATATTACTTTTCTGCGATTTATCTTATATTTGTTACGTTCCTTATATAAATTGTTTATAGGTTGGCCTCCGTTTTCTTTCGTGTATTGTATTTTTTAAGGATGGATGTAGAGCGAAGCGCACCGGGGATAGCTTAGTTTTAGACAATTTTCTAGCTTGAAATACAGAAGCAGCACATTAATTTCTAAAACAAAGTAACAAAAATCTTAACTAATGACACGTTTAGTTCTTTGTAGATGTTCAAGTTTTCAAAATACCAGGGTGCGACAGTAATAATTTGTAAAATCTTATTTTGGCGGCGTTGAAGTTTTTCTTTATTAAAGCTTAGGCAGCAGCAAGCTGATTATTTCTTACTCTCTTTTTTTGGCTTATGCTTGTCAAAAATACATTATTTTACATGTGTAAATTGAATGTCAAAGTTATTATTTTGTTATAGTTGTTGCCGTAGTGTTCTCACCTTGTATCAATTCGCCTTGGGCCTTATTATTAATTATTTTATTTTTAAAAAATTTTCAAACAATAATTGCTTGTGATGGTACTTCTGTTTATTCAGTTAACACGATTAAATTATCTTTCTACAAAATAACCACCAAATATTGTCGACTGTCTATTGTTTACTTTAAACATTCTGAAATTTCTTATAGTTTCTCTGCTTTAAGTATTTTTCCTTGTATTTTTTTGTGGTTGTTGTATCTGTTGAAATTTTCTTGCTTTATCTATGACTTAGAATTTATTTATTCATTGATGATGACTAAATGAATCCAGTAAATAAATAAATTCTTAGTTAAAATTGATTGTATTTCAATTTGCTTTGAATGAATTAAACAGAAAAAATCTTTGTTTATTTTCCAGAACTGCTTCTATTTATCTAACACTTAGTCTTCTTACAATTCGCTTTCAACGATCATACTTTTACTTCAAAGTAATGCCGTTTATTAAATTAAATATTTAAACTCTACGAACGTGTACGATTCGTTTGTAATTTATAATTGATTGATTTTGTCTCATTTATTGAGATCATATCGCTTGTATTGTCGTTTAAAACATTTCATTATAGCAATGTTCCGGATGTGGTATAACAGTGGTAGTGTGAACTTTGTTCATTAACCTTTGAAAGAGAAGATAAAGAGAAAAGACATATTTCTTTCTTTGAGGTTGGTAAATGAGTAGCATCTACGAGGCCAACCTTGATAACAGAAATCGAACCTGTGTTAGCCTACACGAGTTTGAGACGATCATTAGTAGATGAAACCTTTTCTTGTAATAAATAGAAAAAAGATAAAACTATTTTTTTTCAATCACTCTCTATGAACTATCAAAAGCTTAGGATAAAGGGAAGTATGACTAGTATTGTATTAGAGACTAGCTATTGCCAGGGCTACTAAAAGTGCCGATTTTAACACTAAAAAATCACAAAATGACTATTGGCGATTTTTGGTAAAAAAATGCAGATTTTATCAAATCAATTGATTTAGGAATTTATGCTAAAAAATTAATTTAAAATCTTAAATTGACAATATTTTTTTTTCGAAATTTTTTATTTATTGTATCTTCAATATAATTGAACTATAAATAATTACTCATATCTTAAGTATAAAAATAAAAATATACATGTTAAGTCCAACCAGTGCTGGACAAAAAAATGTATGTTTCACGGTTACTGTAATTTGCGGGTTATCCCTTTGATGTACGGATGAGAGAAGCAGTGTCCCTCCTTCTTAGTCGAATGTAACCAGGTTCATTCAGTATGTTACGGGCCAGTGGATTAGGATGAGTTTCAAGCTTCTTTAAATAACTTATGGCAAGTTTCGCTATTTCCGCTTTAACTGTTGGCACGTTTAGATCTTTATGGATGTTCGAGTTTTTTATATACCAAGGAGCAGATGTAATTATACGAAGAATCTTGTTTTGGCGCCTTTGAATTTTTTCTACGTTGGTAGCTGAGGCAGCGCCCCATAATTGAATTCCATAACACCATATTGGTTTTAGGATTGACTTGTATAATAAAAGTTTGCAATCTAAAGCTAGAGTAGAATTTCTGCCAATAAGCCAGTTTAGTTGGACTACTTTTAACTTCATTTGTGTTAACTTTGTTTCTACTTGCCGTTTCCATGTAAGGCGCCGGTCAAGATGTATGCCGAGATATTTGACGTCTGAAAGCTGGGGTATCGTTTGGTTATTTATCCGAATAGGGGGGCAAGATTCTCTACGCAGTGTGAAAGTTATGTGAGTACATTTTTGTTCATTCACTTTTATTCTCCATTTCTTCAACCATTTTTCTAAATTGGATATGTGGTCTTGTAAATATCGTGATGCTACTTCGGGTCTTTCGTGAATGCTCAAAAAAGCTGTGTCGTCAGCTAATGTCGATGTGTGAACTCGGTTACTAGTTGGCATGTCTGAAGTATACAATAAGTATAAAAAGGGCCCCAATATACCACCTTGGGGAACTCCGGCTTCGATTGGCTGGGGAGAGCTCAAAAAATCTCCTTCTTTCACAATAAATTTTCGTTCGGTTAAATAACTATCTAGCAGCTTATATAGGTTTACGGGCAAATTCAGTTTTAGCTTGTATAGTAGGCCTTCATGCCATACCTTATCGAATACTTGAGAAACGTCGATAAAAAGCGCAGAGCAGTATTTTCTCTCTTCAAATGTCTTCTTAACAACATTGACTAACCTGTGAGTTTGTTCGATCGTACTATGTTTTTTCCTGAAGCCGAATTGATGGTTTGGAATACATTAGAATAGAGTTAAGCTTAGTTATTAACATCCTCTCAAACAGCTTTGACATATTTGACAAAAGGCTTATAGGTCTGTATGATTCAATTTTTGTGTGGTCTTTTCCTGGTTTAGGAATCATGGTAACCAAGGATACCTTCCACTCTGTGGGGAAGTACTCAAGACGTAAAATGGCATTAAAAATAAAAAGAACGATTCTGCGAGCTATACGGGGCAATTCAAATAACATCTTGTTACTGGTTTTGTCAACGCCAGGGGCTTTTTTGGTGTTTAAATCCGTTATTGCCTTTTCAATATCACCAAATTCAAATCTTATCGGTATTGCAGCACTAGCCTCGACAATTGGCAACTCAACTATATCAGTCGATATATTCGGGGTAAAAACCCTTTTCAAATGTCCAACAAATAAATTGCCCTTTTCGGAATCACTCCTTGCCCAGCCTCCAGATGTAGTTCGCAGGGGAGGCTTACTTAAGACTGGCCTTTTAAGAGTTCTACAAGCACGCCATAATGAATAATCTGATTGAGGAGTTGCGTCTAGGTCTCCCATATTACAATATTATTAATAACTGCGTAAATTTTTTATAGAAATTCTCACGGAAACGTTTGATTTTGAAACTAACTTTTAATCACTAAGTTTATTCAATCCATATGTCATAATGAATAATAGAATTAAATCTAATTTAATCCTTAAGGATTTTTCCGATTTTTTTTAGATGAAAATTAAAAACAAGCGTTAGATTTGGAGTACCGAGAATTGCATTTTTTTGAATTTGAAGAAATTTTTACAAATAATGAAACTAATTTCTGTAATTTTTTGCAAGAAATTGCTGAAGTAAAGTGAGAGTTTACAAAAGCCCTTCCAATTTAAACAGAATTTGTGAAACGAATTATTATTCTACCACATTTGTGCGCAAATGTGAAATGAATATCGAAAATTTCGATGTTCCTTGGAAAATTAAACTTTAGATGGAATATTTTCTAAAGATTATTTAAAACTTATCATATTAAATACGATTTAGCAAAAATGTAAAATTCTGAAATGTATTTCTTACTATATACGAAACATATACATATCTAAGGCAAACTGACGAAAGAGACCTTACCTTACCAGAGTAAAATTTTCAGTATGGGACAAAACACCATTTTATGTTTCTGTTGCGCCAAATGATATTTTGAGATCAATTACAAAACAGATTTTATTTCATATTTAACATATTTAATTAGGTAGTCTTAACAACTAATTTGTTGGCCTACTTTATCCTCGACTACAATATATCAAAACTTTACTTTTGAACTGAAAATTTCAAAACGACATAACTTCGTTTATTTCTCAGATTTGTACCTGATTGTTTGCGTTTTGTCCACACTTTTGTACTTTATCGAAAAACATCGATAACTCATTTTTGTCCCTGGAAAGATAAGGTCCCTTTCGTCAGCTGGCTGGCGTCATATATTTAGCTTGTAAAATTAACTTGAGTTATTTTATCATCTGTCTTTTTAAAAAATATTGTGTTCATTTTTGTATTTATGTTTATAAAACTATTAGGTCTTGTTACTTATTTTGTTTCTGTAAATAGGTTAACATATATCGACATAAAAAATTTTTGAAAGGAAAGATTGTCTAAAGATTGTTTGTTCTTTACACAAAGCGTTTAAATCATTATTACGGGGAGAGTACTAACACAGCAGGTTATAAAAAAATTGAAGGCAGAGTCTTAATAGAGGAATCTAGAATAAAGGTGATTTTAAGACTTCCAAATGACGATACTATTTACTAAACGTGAGCATATAACGTCTTGTTAGACTAACTTCATAATGTTCAATAATGAATTGGTCTCATTTTTCTTGCACTTGATTTCATGTGTATACAAATATTGTTGTGCTCTTAAATAAGAACATACAATAGCATTTGCTCTTCTTCCAACCAATGCAATATTTTTTGTTCTTTAAAATAAAATTTCAGTAGTGAATATTTTGTTTCAATAGTGTCTCTTGATATGAAATACTGTTATAGCAGACAACATGTATGTAAATGTAAGCAAGGGTTTGTACTTTGTATTTTAGTTATTTTATATTAATTTGCGCGTTGAGTGGTTGAAAATAGAAAACTGTAGTAGTTTGAATTTTTTTTTACTTTTATTGATGAATAAAAAAAATCTAATTTAATTTTTTCTCTAAAAAATCAGAGATTTTACTCTTAAGAAAATTTAATTAAAATGAACTAGTGAACAATATGAAATGCTCAGCATATTTATTGCACACTTGATATAACTGTCCGGTCAAATCAGGTGCACTGATTTTTGCACTGTTTGCTCTCTTGTTCTCTGTATTTACTGTTTAGTAATATTCCACTACACATACAATCAATATTTGCGTTTCAAAAACATGCAATACTGTACACTTTTTAAAATCTTGCGCTCACGTTTACTATTTACACGCAGAAATATCTGGTCAAGGTATTTCAGAATAGAGAATAGGGTTTTTCGAACTTCTATACAAATTTGTATACCACATCCTCGAATGTCTTTACGTGAAATGTCTATCTGACGTATCGAAAATAATAGAATAGAAGAAAATCAAAGGAATTGGTGTTTGAGAAGAGTTTGCTGTTCCATTTCCTCTGGAGTGCCTCAGACTATAGTGTACTTTAGCACTCTTTTAGTAGGGAAGGGAAGTGCTAGTTAATTCTAGACACATCATATTAGTTTATTTTGATTCGCTTCTAGAATCACCGAAAGAATCTAACGTCATTTTTAAGCTTAAATCTTGCAATATTATCTAACCCTTTATGGTAAAATTTGGAGCCTCTGGTCAATAACATACAGCAATTTAAGTAGTTCTAATTATCAGATCAAGAGTTTATTTATATGAGCCTTACTTACCTTACCTAACCTTACGTACTGATGAATTTCTGACATCACTTTCGTATATCATAATTTTTTTTTATTAATTATTTAAAGAAGTTTAGTTACAACAACAACCAATAAAAACAATATTAAAAAAAATAATCATAAAATAAAAAATTTTGTTTTATATTGTCTTTATTATAATCGTGAAAAAGCGACCTCCAAAAATACTTTTCTGCTAAAAATAACATCTCAAAATTATACACAAAAACGTAAATAAAGTTTTTTTTTAGAAATATGCAATACAATTTAAAAAGTTTTGCTTATTTTA
The DNA here is from genome assembly GCA_949628195.1 of Phasia obesa. Taxonomy (NCBI): domain Eukaryota; kingdom Metazoa; phylum Arthropoda; class Insecta; order Diptera; family Tachinidae; genus Phasia; species Phasia obesa. Next base: position 136,492,466 of record OX451218.1, on the reverse strand, counting down.
AAACAAATTTTCTAAACATTTACAACAATATATGCCTTTAAATTCTCCTACTCGTATTGAAAAGAAAATAAACAAAAAACCAATAATTCTTATCAAAATTAGTGAGCAGTAGTAAAATATAATGTTGCTTTTCAATTTATTTGTTTGCGTTTTATTTATATTTTTAATTTGCAGTTTTTAAAGTTAATGACATTTTATTGCAGTCTACATGAGGCATATGCTGCATCCAGAATTGAATTTATTAACAATCAGTGACTTTTTTTGTTCTATGAAAAAAAATATTATATTTGATAATTATATGAATGTATGTGTATGTATGTATGTATACATAATACTTATGAATGTATGTGCGTTTACTATGTCGACGTTAATAACTTAACAAAAGTATAAATTTAAACAAATTTAGTATGTTAAACTTTAGTGAAATGCTTCGTAACGACAGACAGGCCGCCCTCTGTTGTAACCGTAACGACAGTAGTTATAACAACAACAATTTGCATTATAATGCATTGTATTTAAATACGTTTATAATTTTTTTTTTTTTTTTTTTGAAATATTTTGAGAAAACTGCTACATTATTAATATGGGTATTCAACAACAGCAACAAAATAAAAGTTTGGTAAAAGACTTAACCCTTTTCGTAAGACGTAAAATTTCTATATCTCTTAGATGGGTTCTACAAAAAATCATATTTTCTTATACGATGATTTTTTCGTAATTTATTTTTATTTTAATCGGTTTCTCCTTCGTTATTCATTCGTAACAATAAAAACTTCGTTTAAATTTCATTTAAAAAATTAAAATAAAACTTTTAATTTTTACAGTGCGTTGTAAAAAAGGCCAACACCTTATATAAAGGAAACAAATTTGCATTTTTATTAAATAAATTAATAAAAAAATATTTCCAAAATAGGTTCCATTGTTTGGGGTAATTTAATTAATTATATTATCTATAAAACAAATACCAAGTCAACTGCATTGCGAAATAGGCCTTACAAATATTCTAGCCGTATGCGAGTCTAAGATTTGTAATTTTGAAACAGGAATTTTCTCGCTCTTGCGTTCACTGGGTTTACTGGTGGATGCTTATAAAAGCTGAATCGAAAACAAGAGGTCTGATGCCGTAACATGGAAAGAAAAAGGAGAAGCATATCGAAGAATTGGAGAGAATCTTGCTGCAACAATTGCAAAATTAAATTAACATGAATTTATTTTTTATAGATTAGAAAATATGGCAACTTCAAACACTTAAACTTAACAACCAGACCTGAACAAACAATCAAAAATTTACATGCTCATACAAAATGTATAAAGCAAACCTAAATAGCGCTGTATCAACGCTTTTTAATCTGAAAATCCCAGTTTCACAGAACTTTGGCTGCAAATAAACTGTCACTATTTTTTTTTTTTTTTTTGGTTGAAAAATGATAACATTTTAGTTACATTCTGCTTTATTTAGCGATTTTTTCTCTATTTTGCATTTCAATTTATTAGATTTTATTAAACAAAATAAATTAACATTACTGTTCTTGACAGATCATTGCGCTCTTATTTACCACCCCTCCCTTTTGACTTTTGTTAAGACAAATTGATGGCTAATGTAGACAGCGTCAAAGCTAGGCAACTAGACAGAGTCTAGTTGTGTTAAAAGTTAAAGGCAAGATGTTATTCCACTTAGTTTATCGGTCACTTATCTCTACGATAACATCCTAACTTTCGCTATTCGTTATTGGAATAGGCTTAAGAATACGATTTCTAAATTTGACTTTTAAAAGTTTATTCTTGAAAGCCGAAATCATGGTTTAAGGTCATAAAGACGAATGTGAATAATAATTATCTGTGTATAGTCCTTGATATCATTTTCTGTGTCTTAGTATAAGTCTTTTAGTCTTAGTATAAGACTTTTAATTTTAGCATAAGACTATAAGTCTTAGTATAAGACTTTTAGTTTTAGTATAAGACTTTTAGTCTTAGTATAAGACTTTTAGTCTTAGTATAAGTCTTTTAGTCTTAGTATAAGACGTTTAATTTTAGCATAAGACTTTAAGTCTTAGTATAAGACTTTTAGTCTTAGTATAAGACTTTTAGTCTTAGTATAAGACTTTTAGTCTTAGTAAAGGACTTTTAGTCTTAGTATAAGAATTTTAGTCTTAAGACTTGTAGTCGTATTATATGGCTTTTAGTCTTAGTAAAAAACTTTTAGTCTTGATATAAAACTTTTCTCTTAGTATAATTCTCTTAGTCTTTGTATAAGAATTTTAATATTAGTATAGGTCTTTTAGTCTTTGTATAAGGCTTTTAGTGTTAGTGTAAGAATTTAGTCTCAGTATAAGAATTTAGTCTTAGTAGAAGACTTTTAGTATTGGTATTAAACTTTTAATCTTAGTATAATATTTAATTTTAGCATAACATTTTTCGTCTCAGTATAAAGTCTTATACCAAGACTTAAAGTCTTAGTATAAGAAGTAAAGTCTTAGTATAAGAAGTAAAGTCTTAGTATAAGAAGTAAAGTCTTAGTATAAGACTTAAAGTCTTATACTAAGACTTAAGTATAAGACTTAAAGTCTTAGTATAATACTTTTAGTGTTAGTATCTATCAAAACAAGAGTACTTAGGTTGTCGTATAATCTCTGGAAATATATAAAATAGTGTGTGTGGACTGCCATTTCTGGTCTAGAGAGATTAATATTAGTCTCCCCTAGACAATAAACTTTTGAAAATAAAAGTTTCTTAAACATTTTTTTACAGATGAAATTTTAAATCAAACTTAAGTTCGTTTTTATTCTCTCTAAGAAAGAATAAATTAAATTACAAATTATGTGATAATATTAAAGAAAAATTAGGAAAATTTAATTTTCGGACACCAGCAGAGCGTAATGCACAATTTGTAATTTAAGTTATTCTTTCTTAGAGAGAATAACACCGAACTTAAGCTTGATTTAAGATTTCATCTGTATGTAAAATAAATAGTTAGACTAATAAAAAAACATTTTTTTATTTATCTCGGAATGGGTAATGTAGTCCATAAATTCTTTTCGATCAAAATTTACTCTAGATATGAATTAAATAGAGAGATTTTAAAAATAGTAAAGGACGAGGCACATAGAACCCGTCGTACGTTATATGCTGCCGTCCTCAACTAACATCAACATAGCGACCGGAGAGGTTGGCACAATGAATACTTTGTTGACGAATATGAAATCAGGCAAGGAAATACTGGAAAAGCTTCGATAAGTTTGTTCTTCATTTTATTATTTATTTTTGCTGACCGCACAACACAAAAAGCTAAATAAAAACTTAAAAATAACCAGCTGTACTCTGCGTTGACGGAGGCGTGCTGATTGGGACAATGCTCATAAAAAACTGTATTACAACTTACTTGTCAGTAGAAAAAGACGACGTACATATAACGTATGACGGATTCTATGTGCCACGGGCTTAAGGCTTAGAAGTCGTTTTGATGCCTTTGAAGCTTGCGTTTTTTTTTTTAGTTTATTTGTTAAAGGAATATCCTTATTTTTTAATAGACCAGTAAAGAGAGAATTTTAAATAAAAAAAAAAAAATAGAAAATGCGGATGCATTGTAATAATGTCTGTCATAACAAATAGATTGTTGTTATTGTATTGCTGTTATTGTAGTTATTTGCTGGAAAAAAGTTTCTAACTTTTAATTGTAACTATTGTCTAGTGATTCAGCCAATCAATGATAATAAAAAGATTATGACGTTGAAGATAATTATGAGTTGCTGCTGAATGTAATTATCGATAATTTGAATTTTTTTTATTAATTTTATTTTAAAATACATATTTTATTAATATTATTCATACATTTAACAATTGTTGTCAGCTGTTTATTTATTTTATTACAAATAATATTTTGTATTCATAGACTTAATGGCTTTATAGCTTGTTACTGCAACAGGTAATGAGAGAGTGAGTGAGTGAGTAAATGTGAGAAAATCAATCAACGGAAATCAAAGTTCAATAACTGATAACAATAATTTCCACCCATAAGTGCATACAGATGTACTATGTATGCATGTGTGTGTACTTACAATACTATCTTGGGTAAATTAAGTTGTATTTGTGTAAATATTACCTGAAATAATCTATTTGTTTTTCTTACAAAACATATTGTCCACAAATGTTTTGGTTATAAAAATAGGGTTTGTTTTTCTTTACCTAAATTTAACAATACATGTGTTTTGTTTTTTTTTATTTATCAGCAAAAATATTATTTATGTTTTTGTTTGTTATCTATAGCAAGTACTTAAGATGAAGTAAACACAGATGTGTGTGTGTGTTTTCTTCTTTTTTTTTTTAAATCGAATAGTAATAATGATTATTTTTGTTTTTATTATTTTCTATTTTAAGTTCTCAATCAAATGAGCGTCAATTTTTAAAGGATTTCATAAGTGGTGCTCCTGGTTCTTCTGGCGCCCGTTTAGCTGCTTGGCTACAACCAGAACCTCGTTTAGATCCCAATAAGTAAGTTTTTTTTTCTTTGAACTCTTCAAATTGTTTTGGTAAGCGTGACTAAACATTTAAATATTTCCCCTCAAATTGTAGATGCGAGTTGAACACAATTACTGAACCGTTACGTTATGGTTGGCCAACACAAATTACGGTCACTATACGTGATCAGTATGGGGATGCAATTGTTGTGCCTGAACTAAAGGTAAGTGGAGAAACTTTAAAGTGGGTCAAGCACCTGTTGCTACGCACGTTGTCACGATAAAAATGAAATTTAATGACAAACAATTAAACTGAAGATTTAATTTGTAGTTCTTATATTTATTATATGCATGTATGTATGTGTTTTCTATATTATATTCTTAATGTCCGAAAAAATCTTAATAAATATTAAAGACCAGGATTGATTATCAAATCGTGCAGGCCTATCATAAACATTCACTTCTAATCTGTACTATCATACTTTTTGATCACACATGCTAATTTTGACAGACAGAACGACTGAGTATAATAGTGAATCAAGGCCCTAAGCCAACATATTTAAAATAAATCTTGAAATCGCCGACTTCGAGACATATAGGAACAATTAGAAATCTTGATTAAAAAAAAATATGCAAGAAGCACTATATTTTGTCGTTATATCGAGTAGACTCTTAAAATTTTGCACAAGTAACCCTAATGGAAAATGCTAAATCGGAGCTTGCTGGATTGGAAGATGCTATTGAGTGCCTCGATAGACTAATGGGTAGTTGTTTTCTGCAGACAAGCAAAAAGCTTAGGAGGTTGTGTTGTCTTAAGAAAAATTGTTATCATGTACTTAGAGTCTAGTTCATAGCTAGCCAAAACTCTCAATAAATGAAATACATCTGTATTGGATAAGATAATATTGCCCAGCAAACACAAAACTAAGCATTACAAAAACAATAGATAATTTTGTCATTCAAAATGCTTTTGGTAACATGCAATGCATTTTATGTTACCAAACATTTAAAACAAAGAAAACTTTTTCAATTAAATGGCATTTTGACCTTTTTCACAAAGAAATAAATAAATTATTTATTTTATTTATTTATTTATTTATTCATTTATTCAATTCCTATACAACAAGATTTAATCTTATATTTAAAGTACAGGAAAGCATGAATCGTTAGTTAGACATATGTAAAGACAATTAGATACAGATTTGTAAAGATAAAAGTAAATTAAATTAAAAATTATTTATTTTTGAGAATAATGATTTACTGTCGTGCAAAATAATTAAACAAAAATTTCTTAAAACTACATACGTTGCTATTAATTTGCTGACTATCAGGAAGACAATTCCAAAGGCGTACCGCATGAATGAAGAAGTGCCTTTCTGATACAAGAAACCTGTGTAAGGGAATTATAATCTTTTTACCTCTAAGTGATCTAGCAAACCTAATTTTATCACTAAGATATCGAGGAACCTCAGAATAAATAATTTTATGTAACAGTAAGAGTACACGAATATTAAGAAGATTGTTGAATGAAACACCGTAAAGATTGGAGGAAAAAAGGGACACATGATCATATCTTCCCAAGCCATATGTATATCTTACAATATTATTATATAACGAGTGATTTTTTAAGAGCTTGAGAACTTTTTTTTAAAAAAAAAACGCATAAAATTTGCAAAATCTCATCGGTTCTTTATTTGAAACGTTAGATTGGTCCATGACATTTACTTTTTGAAGATAATTTCATTTAAATGTTGACCGCGGCTGCGTCTTAGGTGGTCCATTCGGAAAGTCCAATTTTGGGCAACTTTTTCGAGCATTTGAGATGAATTGTTCTCCGAAGTTTTCCCTCAAAATGGCCATAGAATCGCGAGCTGTGTGGCATGTAGCGCCATCTTGTTGAAACCACATGTCAACCAAGTTCAGTTGTTCCATTTTTGGCAACAAAAAGTTTGTTAGCATCGAACGATAGCGATCGCCATTCACCGTAACGTTGCGTCCAACAGCATCTTTGAAAAAATACGGTCCAATGATTCCACCAGCGTACAAACCACACCAAACAGTGCATTTTTCGGGATGCATGGGCAGTTCTTGAACGGCTTCTGGTTGCTCTTCACTCCAAATGCGGCAATTTTGCTTATTTACGTAGCCATTCAACCAGAAATGAGCCTCATCGCTGAACAAAATTTGTCGATAAAACACATTTCGAACCGAACACTGATTTTGGTAATAAAATTCAATGATTTGCAAGCGTTGCTCGTTAGTAAGTCTATTCATGATGAAATGTCAAAGCATACTGAGCATCTTTCTCTTTGGCACCATGTCTGAAATCTCACGTGATCTGTCAAATACTAATGCATGAAAATCCTAACCTCAAAAAAATCACCCATTATAACATTCAGCTTTCTTTTGCTAGTAGAATCGCAATTTGCAAAGAGTTCACAACCGTACATTATACCTGGGAGAAGATATGATTTTGCAATCACTTGCCTTATATTTAGAGGAGTATAATATTGTGTCGACCAAAGACACCTCAGCTTTATATACGTTTGGCCTACAAGTGTATTAATATGATTTTTCCAAGTTAGGCTATTATTGAAAATAAGCCCTAGGTTTTTGGCAGCATTCACAATATTGATCTTTTCTCCATTTATTAAAATGTCTAGACTGATATTAGAGTCTAGTGTTCTATTCCGAATTACTAAGCACTTTGACTTATGAGGGTTTAAACAAAGTCCATTAGCCGTTGCCCATAGGTAAATTTTATTTAATTCATCGTTGAGCCTCACAATATTTTCAGTGACAGATTTTACTGGACTACTTAAGTATAACTGCACATCATCGGCGTACATATGAATTTTACTGTGCAAGAGTTGGTTTGGCAAATCATTTATATAAATTGTAAAAAGGAGTGGTCCAAGAATTGACCCTTGAGGTACACCTCTAGATAAACCTAATGCAGCTGATTGGGCATTTTTCGATTGAACAAATTGTGAACGATTTAAAAGGTAAGATGATAAAAGCCGTGTTGAAGTTTCAGAAAAATTAAAAAAACGCCTAAGCTTCATGGTAAGCATGCTGTGATCAACCATGTCAAAAGCTTTTGAATGATCAAGAAGGACCAAAAAGTTTACTTTACCGTCATCTAGTTCGCGTCGTACATTTTCAGATACATCCAATAGCGCAGAAACACAGCTATGATTTCTACGAAAGCCTGATTGTTTATCATTCAATAAATTATTTTCCCTAATATATGATGAGATTTGAAAATGAAGTATTTTTTCCAGAACTTTAGACAGGTAACACAGAATAGCTATTGGCCTAAATTCAGAATCAATTAGAAGAGGAAAAAATAAAATGTTTTTTCTTGATCGAAAAAACCTTTATATGCAAAAAATTAAAGAATGGGTTCTGGAAAAAGAGCAAAGTGAGGAAATTTTGCAAAATAAAAATGTAGATTTCATTGTGTCCTGCTCTTATTTTATTTATAATGTGCTCTGCGGTCTTCATAGTAGAGTCTTGAGTAATGAATTTTGACGCAAGTGCGGCTTGATGGATAACACACTGTGTAATATTTTAAGTCATGGCAAAATAACCATATACGGACACCACTACGTCATAAAAGACCAAAAAAAAAGACCCCTGTCTCCCAGTTTTGCCCAAAGTCCTCCAGGTTTTTTTTTATGGGCCCTCAAAGATGTGGGGCCTCGATGTCATTTTTGCCAAAAAATTATCATTTCCTCAAGCTCATATTTTGCAACCCGTTTGAAATTTTGATATACTCTCTGAGGCAAAGTTGTAGCTCTTGTCATAACATATAAAATCAAAAAAACATCATCTTCAAGGTCAAAATCGCAAAAAACTTTAAAAAATTCAATTTTTTTTTACCTTTTTTCCCCAGTTTAGGTCCATAGGTAGCAAACCGTTCAAAATTCAAGGAAACAATCAACTACAAAAATGAACCTAAGGTCTCAGTAAACAACTTTCTAGGTAGAGTCCTAATTTTTGCATTCTGAGAATAACTCTTATCTTCGGGTACCTTTATACAAAGTAATAATCCTATACAGGGATCGTAATGGTTATAACAAAATGATACTTACAAACTGTGTCTTGAAGAGCCTGAGATGGTAGCGTTGGATAAATACTAGCAACTATTATGATGGGAAAGAAGGTCAACAGTTACCAGTCGACTGTCTGAAATAACGAAAGTCAAGAGTAAAAGCTGGTGGTAGCACGTGTCTCAATGAGAGCAAGGTTGCCGTAAATTACAAGTCGGTTGCCTTTAAACATTGAGAACAGAAGGGGGTCGAAAATGGAGCCATAAAGGAAGTGTTATGCTTCGATATCCCCCTTCATTAATATATATTGACCACACCTTTACTTTTAGCGAAGCGCATCAGTTACCGCTATTTATATAATAATTCTTAACCTAAAACAGTCTTTATAAAAATCTTAAATTTGGACCATCATTTGATAATAAGTCTTATACCTTTAATTTTGAAACTTCTATGTCAGACTAAGCTTTCTTCTTTGGCTGAATCATTTATATGCAGATATTTCAGTCTTAATCCAATCTTATAATAGGATGCTACGAAACAAACCTGTTTAACAATTATTTGTCTTTGTCTTCACTGATTTTAAATTTTGTGTGTACCGTTTGCTATAAACTCTTATATTAGGACCACCATATTATATTTCACGTTATATTATGACTTACTCTTAATATTTAAGTTAGGTTAGGTTAGGTAAGATTAATAGAGGATCACACAAAATTATATGTGTGGATTCACAAGACCATTATTGATCCATAGTGATTGCTCTGATATTCTACACTGCTCTGTTTTAATAATTCCCACTAAGTAATCCCGTGAGCTTCGTAAATTTGACAATTTGCTTAGCATCCATACCCTTCAAGCCCTCCATATTCTGAAAGAAAAAGAGCCAGAACATTTATTACGGCTATGTGATAACGCAGGGCATTGACAAAGATAATGGAATGTATTTTGCTCTTCTTCGAAAGTCGAATCTTTTTCAAAAAATATCTAAGATCATTATGTACTGTTATTATACCTACATACATTCTCAGTTCTAACTTACTCATACATAACAGCTTATCCCTTTCTCCAATAACTTTTTCTTCTAGCAATGATTTCGTCTGGTTGTGTCCCAACGAATTATTCCACGTTGTGGTGGCATCACGTCTAAATTTTTCTCTTATCCTCTCATATGTGGCATCGAGACTAGGGTGTATGTCCTCACATCTGACGCATATTTCTAAGGTAGCTCCAGCTCGCGACAACTCGTCTGCAGCTTCGTTTCCTATAATGTTTATAATCTTAATATTTACTCTTACAGAAAATCAAAATGAAATGCATATTTTTATTTTGTATTTTAATAATTAAACAATATTTTGTTTAGTCTTATACTGCATATATTTAGTCTTATACTAATGGGTGTAACATTAGTTTAAACTTATACTTATCTATATTTCGCCATATATGCAGATTATTAAGCATTCTTGCCTATCTCCCATCTTCATCTTACAGAGAAAATTTTTTCCTAAATTTACTATTCAATCTTTATGACATAAAACTTCACGCTGTGCATCTTATATCAGAATTTATCCAGTTAAGATTTACATGAATTTTTTATTTTTTATAACTGACAGGTTGAAATTAAAGCCATACCTACTGGTTCCACGGGCAACGGAAATATCAAAGTTCGACGAGCCTCTCAAACTGAAACGTATTTCGGAGGAGTAGCTCCACCGCCTCGTCAAAACTATGAGCCAACAGTTAAGGAAAAAATGTGTTTCAAGGCAATAACTTTTATGAAGTCCTACAACAATTATTCCTTTGAAGAATTACGCTACAACAGTCCCATACAGACGAGAGTTACCGAATCGTTGTATGCTCAAGATATGGAAGATGGCACATTTAGTGTACATTGGACACCAAACGCCGTTGGCAGTTATTGTTTAACAGTGACCATAGATGGTATTCTATTGGAAGAAGTGTATCGTGTAGAGGTAAAAGAAGGCAGTATCCCACCGCCAGCTCATAAAAGAGTAATGAAGAACCATCATACACCTAACAAGTTGAGAAAATTTTATACTAAAAATACTGCTGGTCTGCGTATACGATCGCATCCCACGCTACAGTCCGAACAAGTTGGAGTGGTCAAGTTAAATGGCATTATCTCCTTTATAGATGAAATCGAAAATGACGATGGAGTGTGGTTGCGATTATCTACAGAGTCTATTAGACAACATTGTACAATGGGTTGGTATCCTACGGAGGCCTGGTGTTTGCAATACAATCAGCACTTGGCCAAAACTCTGTTGCATCCAGTGGTTGAGACTGCTGCTACAACAGATACAGTTGCCAGTAATGAAATCATTTTGGCTGATTCTAATGCCGAGGTTCAGCCTATGTCTCCTTTGCCCTCTGCCATTGGAGAAAATCGTTCTAAGGCTCGAGATATTTTAGATAATTTAGAACCCATAACAGCTTCTTTGGAATCATCACCACCACCACCACTAGCTAATGAAAAGTCAATAGCTTCCACAAACATTGCTTTCGCCATATCTTCAACATCACCTAAGCAAACGGAGTTTTCTCATGTATCCACCAATCCCTTTATATGTGCTGATACTGATTCAAAGCTGGAACACTCTTTTGATAGTGTTGACGATTTAAAGCCAGAAGATTCTCTTAATTCGGGTAATTCTGCAGGAGTCAATCAAATCGGCTCTGCCATAGCAGGAGTGGTGGGAGGGGGTGCCATTAAATTACAGGCTTTACAAAAATGGTTTAAGGGTGATAATGAGCCAAATTCACCTAAAGATTATTCTTTCAAAACCTCTGATATGAGTGAAATTGCTTCAGTTTCTGTAAGAGAACTCGTGCGAGTGATGGGCGGCCAGGATTCTCGTACTAGCAATGGTAACAGTTCGCAACGTTCTGGCAGCCCCATTAAAATACCTCTCGACGAGAAAGTGCTAGAAACACCCAGCAATAGTGTACGTTCTATGGAGATATCAGAAGTATCCGTGACCCAAGATTCGTGCAACTCGATACGTAGTATTAAAGATGACACATCCCAATCGGAAGGGGCAAACTTTGATATAAGTAGTTTACGAACAACTCATTTCACTCCAAGTCAAACCGCAGCCTTGCTATCAACTCCTAAGCATTCTGCACGCAAAGGTGGGGCCAGCCGAAAATCTACTAACACTGCAGGAGTAGGATCTCCTTCTTTATCTTCCGATACGGTAGGCCTGAAAGAATTAGACATTTCAAATTTAGAAGAAGACATGAATCTATTGCAAATAACCACGACAGCACCAGGAGGAGGAGGCAGCACCACACAAGACCAAATACTTTTTGGAGAAGTAAGAACTACTTGCTCGACAGGTAGCACAGATAATTCAAGTCCTCCCATATGGCCTGAACCTATAGCATCGACTGGTATAATGGCCTCTCAAAATGCGTTTCTTAAAACAGCTGCAATTAAGAAAAATCCCATAGGACCTATTAAGAGAGCAATGCCTCCCTCGTTTGCCGAAAGTATTAGAGCAGTATTTTCTGCATTTCTATGGCATGAGGGACTAGTGCACGATGCCATGGCCTGTGCTAGTTTTCTAAAGTTCCATCCCAATTTACCAAAGGAGGGGGCTACTGTTATCACAAGACGAGATCATAGTGAGGGCAAGCAACAGTTGTCCAAAGAACAAAAGGCTCAACAAAGACACTCAGTGGAAGTAGCAAATGCTGGAAATTATCTAAATATCAGACCTTCTACTTTGGAAACTTTAACCAAAAGTGGAAATTTCTCGGTCAACAATCGCAAGTATCGTAAAGGCCAATCCAGTGATAATCCCGATGATATGGGAGAAAAACAAAAACTACATTCCTTACCCGAAGTTGTGACGGTTTTGCCTCCAGCCTTGCGCAGCTTGGTATATTTGTGGGAACACATTTGCTCCAACTGTGTGCACATTGTGCAATCGAACTCTCTCAGTCAAGAAAGATTCCATTCGAGAGAATCCGCGGCAGACAGCAGCAAAGAAAAGCCTACGACCAAAGACAAGGAAAACAAAAAGTCTAAGAAAAAAAAGGATGATGGTTCTTGGTGTGAAATTTGTCAAATATTCCTTCCGATTCCAGTTACCTACCACATGCGTATTGTCCATCCGGGCTGTGGTAAATCAGCCAAGGGAAAGGGTTACAATAGCGTGGGTATCTTTTGTGAAGGATGGGCCGGCAACTGTGGCGAAGGAGGCAAAGGAGCTTCTAGTTGGTTTTTAATGTGTGATGCTTGCCGTGACAAATACATATCGACTAATAAGAATACTAACAATTTAAACAATACAAATACTGGCGGCCCTGGCACCGAGTTGAATTTATTTGGCATTAAAACTACTACTTTAATAGCCAACTCGGAAATATATACAACCATGAGAGAAAATGCTACGTTTCTTTTGGAATTATCTTCAAATATTACGAATTTACCCTCAGACACAGGTCATGCAGCTGGCGGTCATGCTGCAACTGCTACGAAACGATCGCCTCAACAAATGCCAGTGGTAGTGGAGCATCAGCATTTTAACATGAGTGAAATGAATAAGCCCAGTACCAGTAGGGCCGATGCACAAAAAAATGGTCGTGTGGGTTTAAGGATAACAAACAAATTTGGAGGTGAGTAAAAGTTTGTTCAAGAGAAATTATTAAAACATTAACTTTGATTTTATTTTTAAAGGAAATGTAACATTCCGCAAAAGTTTTGGCGGTTCTTGTTCACCTGAGCAGCATTGGTTGGCCCCAGAAACATTTGCCTGTTTGGAAACTTTTGGACCGGCCAACAAGGAGGATCTGCCTTATGAAATATTTGGCATGGGAGGAAATGAAAACGGTTTTGATAGAGTAAGTTGTAAATAGATCTATTTTTTAAGTTGGAAGTAAATATTCTGTCCATTTTCAGCCTCTTTCGGAAGTTTCATACGAATCTTCGGAACCCACAAACTATGATAACACAAATCAGGCAAACTGCATGTCTACCAGTGGAACTCTAACCCGATTCCATCGCAGTTACTCTATGGGTCAGGGTTGGGGTATAGTTCAACAACAAGCCTCTACCAACCTACGAGAAGAATCTATTTATCCCAAGGTGGTATTTCGTAAACGCAATAATTCCACTTCAGAAAGTGATGGTTCTCTGTTGATCTGTTATCCTTCGGAGAACTTAAGACGTTTAGTGCCCGAAAACATGCTACTGGCCACCTCGGCGGTGCAAAAGCCAGTAAGTACCGAGGCTGATACCAATGAAGCTAAAGAACAAAAGCTAGATTTTGAAGGCAGCAAACAACAAAATCAAAGGAACAATTTAGATGCAGAGACAGCCAGTCAAATCAATGTTTTACTGCAAAGACCTGCCATGGCATTTATAACACAAAAACATGATTTAAAAAAGTTACGCAGTGCCATGAAGAGAAGTCTACGCATAGCCACGTGTCGTAATTATTCTTTGAAGGCTTTAAATTGGCTGCTGCGTTCCGTGACTCAAAGTGTTTGTTTGCACGATCTAATGTGGTGGTTTGTTTCCTCGCTAAGCCTCACACCCACAATTACTTCAGATCATATTGATGGTAAATATGATGAATTGGAGCCAGCTTTAGAACATCCAGTGTCCTATACACAAATAAGTGGCCGTCTTTCATATATGATAACGGAAAGTTTACATACCTTCTTACAATCCGTGGCTGATTTAACTTTGTATTTACCGTTGGGTTCACCTCTACAACGTATTGCCATACAATGTTTCGGCATAAGATTCCGTCAAACGGATCATCAATTTTTACACAGTTCTCATGTGTTTGGAAATATTTCGAAAATACTTTCCAAATCGGATGAACAAAATGAAACTCCCGGAGTGTTTGGTTTAAACGAAGACTGTGAAACTAAAGATGCCACTACGAGCAAAGAGATTTATGCAGTAAACGATGCTGGCGGTAAAATCATTTATTACAGCGACCTTAATGGCCATTTTGATGTTACCGTTTCTTCGCGTCAAGCCATGGCCGAATCTCTGACTGATAACTCTACCGAAACATTTTGGGAAAGTGACGAAGAGGATCGCAATAAAAGCAAAATTATTGAAATATCCATGAACAAGTTGACCTATTGCTGTAAAATGTTGCTAATTCACATTGACAACAGTCGCGATATACAAAATAAAGTTTCTTCGGTGGTGTTCTATGGCGGGCAGTCACTGGGTGATACTAGCCTCATCAAATCCATTGAGGTGGATGCTAAAGCTTGCACTTGGTTGTCGGCCAAAATTAATGACGACAATTATACACATTTTCGTTTGGAGTTCACAGGCCCTGAGAATACTTTGCGTGTTCGGCAAATAAAAATTTTGGGTTTGCCCGCTGCCATGTGTGGTTCCGGTGATCAATTGTTAAATCCTTATGAATTGGTGGCCAATAACTCTGCTGAAGTTCAGGCTTTTAAGTACAATTTGAAGTTAACAAATGCCATTCGGATTCAGCAACAGATATGTGAAAGTGAAACGCTGCGTGTATTTCGTTTGATAACAGGTGTGTATTTATATTTTTTAGATTTTAATTTTAACGAATTTATTAATATGATGTATATCAGGATAAGGGTAAATAGGTAGCTGCTTTAATAGTACCATTTGTTGCTGCCTATGAATGAGTAAAAATCTATCAAGTCTAACCCAAATCATTTAAAAATCTCATGAAGTACATTCGATTAGCTGTCGACTGTTCATATAGCAATATATCATAGATATGTCGGATAAGCTTAGGAAGCCAGTTTTCTATATTCAGCTCTCTCGGAATCGAAAATTAGAATTCCTTTGTGTTATCCGCAAGAAAAAAGTGTAAAAGGATTCCATAATAAAAAAATGGAGAGTAAGGACAGAAGATCGAAACATAATGGAAAGTTATGTGGAAATTTAAGTTAGGGACGTGCCTAAGCTATATCAGAAGAAAGAGGTTAAAAAAATGAGCACTACTTCAAATAGAGTATCTTTTTCAAAATTATGTTTAAATATTGGTTAGGCACCTGATATGAAGATGTCTCAGGATTTAAAGACATCGATGAATAACAGTATCCTCCCCTTTCTAACCGTGATATCTTCTGCAGCAGTTGTTGATCTTTCTTTCAACAACTGAACCAACTTGCGTTGGTTCAAAATCAGCAGGGTCTAATAGCCATAGCCACCAAGTCATGCAAAAATAATATCGGTATTCTTTGCAGTTTTGCCGTTTTCTTCTGATCCAGCCAAGACCAGATTGTTCGATCAGGCAAGTCAACTTGACCAATCATTTGGCTTGAACTATATCGTAAAGATATTACTGATGCTCTGTCCGTAGGCCGATATAAACAATTCATAAAAAGTGTCGAATGCCTAGTCATGAAGCGTTGTTTCTCACTACACCAGTTAGCAAGACTGGTTTCATCTTCTCATATCCACCTGATGTTGAATTTATCTCATTGAAGAATATCCGACATTCTTAGACTAGACTTGTTGTAGTATACACATTTATAATGGACCCCATTCGAAAATTTACTGTCAATAAATAATTGAATATTTATACTAGATACCCTGTAGTAACTTGATCAGTTTGCGATATTTTTATTGCATGTAAAAAGGGTCTTTAAGTCATTCTTAGCTTAGACTAGCTCCAGCTGTCAATCTTCTTTTAAACCAATAGCATAAGCTGAAAGATTTCACGTCAAACGAGAGTGACGCTCCATCATATCGAAGTCTATTTTAGGAATGCAATGGCCTGACAGTCAATAATAAAATTGTTGTTCTTGAAGCACTAGTTTGGGCACATGCTAGTGATCTGTGATTTCATACAAAAATTATATTTAATCTAACGGTCTAACTAGTAAATTTACAGGGGACCAGCCAAGCATTTCGAAAAGTACTTTTGTAGGCGTTGATCAAATAGATCCTGTTATCATAATGGCATGCTATGTATAGCGTTCTCCACAATGGAGCGAGGGAGTCTAGGGCCTAGGCAGGCATCCAACAGAACAGACAGGCATCCAACAGAACGCATGTAATACCCAGTTCACACCTTAAGGGTTAATCTCTATATTGGGATTGTGGATTTCCAGCAAGCATATATGTATGTTCTTGCCTGGAGTTTTATATTCCACGACAATTTTCTATCCAGAATGAAGTCCAAACTTTTAGTAGTATTGTACACGGCTTGTGGAAGGCCTTTAAAATGGGTGACGTGAAAAAAAGGAACTTATTTTTTCCTAAAGAATAATATAAGCTTGTCATTAGTTGGATCGACACTTGGTCTACTCTGTTGACCTCAGGTCCTAATAATCTTTGATGCGATATTCAATGGATTTCAGCTACCGCCAGCGATTCATCAGCTGCTTGAGCAGCAGTTTCGAAATACATATATAGGATCCAAATTCCTGAGTTGCAGGTTGGCAACGAAATTCCCTTAGCAGAGGAGTCATAACCTCACCTTTTAACCACCAATATGGTGACCTTTGCTAATGTTAATAAAATATTAATGCCTTCAATGCCCATGAGCGCTATCAAAGTACAGTTTTATGTTTAAGTGATTTTATTTTATACATATACTACAAGCGATTGTGCTGCCGTCTACACAGAATAACCCTTCGAATGCGTGTTGACCATAAATGTTTACAGATTTTAATATCATATTGGAGATCGTATTAGGGAAGATACAGAGCATAAAAAAGTAGTGAAGGCTTAGGTATAGAACAAATAGTCCAGAGTGCTCCAGCGAGCTGTATTTGTATTCATTCTAACTGATTTAAGGTGTCTTGCATAGTTATCGATCATTTACTGTTTTTTTTTACATTTGTCAGGTCAAGTCTTTGGCAAATTAATTACTTTGGAATCGAGTAACGATGATAATGCTGGAGGTACTTCAGTGATTGGAAAAAGTGGCTCCCAGAATGCGCTGGGCATGGACTCTAGTGCCAATTCAATGCTGGCCGATTCTCTTGATTTAAGAGAACACATGGTGGGAATACTCTTCTCGCGCAGTAAATTGTCACACCTACAAAAACAAGTCATAGTGCATATAGTACATGCCATTAGAAAAGAAGCCAGAAGGGCTAAAGAAGATTGGGATACCGTTAACTTAACTAACAATCTAAGAGATCCCAATGGCACAGGTTCGAACAATGATAAAGATTCTAAAGCAGATACAACAACTGAACGTAGTCGCACTCCTGATACATACTGCTTTGAAATGTTAAGCATGGTATTGGCTTTGTCGGGCAGTGTTGTGGGCAGATCTTATTTATCGCATCAGCATAGTCTCATTAAAGATCTTTTAAGTCTTTTACATACGGGTAGCGATAGAGTGCAGCGACAAGTAACAGCCTTGCTAAGACGTATTTTACCCGAGATTTCGCCTGGAACTTTTGCCGATATTTTAGGTGTACAAAGGTTGCCACCTTCGGATTATAATATTGCCCATCAAATAGCCGTGGATTTTGACATGGATAGTTTGGGTTTATTGGATATATTTTTGGCTGTCATTGCCAAATCTTTACAGCTGCAAGTGAAAATAAAGAGTGCTGGTGGAAAATCAACAATGGAAAAAACACCTTCGTTTATACGTCTCTACAATGCGTTGGATTTATCAGTGCATCTGCTTAAGCCCTCGAAGCAAACTTTAGAGGAGGAATGTGATACAGCTGAGGGAGGGGATACATTTTCTCGCTCAGAATATGCTTTTGAATACGAACGTTTAAATAGGAAACCATCCAATTCACTTAACAAGGAAACTGGCAAAAAGGAAAGTCCTAAAAATCTAAATCATAGATGGTTCCTGAATGGCCTAATACTAACTAAACAAGCCGAGAGTATTATCGCTCTCATAAGAGATTTGGCAACGGTAAGGAAAATCTTTTCGTTTATTTCATTAAAATTTTCATAAATATGTTTTTGTTTTTAGGGCAAACTGGGGGATAAATGGTCCCAAATGACTAAAGCTGCTATAGCAGAAGCCGTATTAAATCTAACACGTCTAGATGAAGTATTTCGTTCACCAGAAAACTGTGTTAAAACTGCTACTTTATGGCTGGCTTTGGCCAGTCTGTGTGTTTTGGACAATGATCATGTGGAGAAATTGTCTTCAGGTCAATGGGCCATATCCGATACTCGACCTATGTGCAATAATCATGATGATGGCGAAACCTCCGCGATTATACAATGTGAAAGTTGCGGTTCATTGTGTGGAGATTGTGATCGGTTTTTGCATTTGAATCGCAAAACTAGAACTCACAAGCGAACTGTAAGTTTTGCAAAGTTATGAAAAGGTTTTGGTAATTTATGGAATTGCAAATGTTTCCTTAGGTTTGCAAGGAAGAGGAGGAGGCCATACGTGTGGAATTACATGAATCTTGTGGACGTACCAAGCTGTTTTGGCTACTAGCTTTAGCAGACTCCAAGACCCTAAAGGCCATGGTAGAGTTTCGTGATGGTAGTCACACTATCATTTCAGGCTCTCAAGATTCTGTGGGACGTTGTCGTTTTTGTGGTATTACGGGGAATTCTGGCCTTTTGGAAATAGGCAATGTTTGTGCTGATGCTCAGTGTCAGGAATATGCTGCCAATTCTTGTATGAAAACCAAACAATGTGGTCATGTTTGTGGCGGAGTGGTTAATGAAAAGAAGTGTCTGCCTTGTTTGCAGCATGTTTGCCATGTACGTGAGAATAATGGTGCTGATGGCATTATGGAACCCAAACTGACACAGGATGCCGATGACATGTGCATGATATGTTTCGTGGAGGCTTTAGCTTGTGCCCCATCCATACAAGTAAGTGTTGTACTACTGGAAATGCAGTTGGTTGCAATCGAGTTTATCTTTATTTATATTTTTAGTTGGAATGTGGCCATGTTTTTCATAACCATTGTTGCAAAGCTGTTTTGGAGAAGCGTTGGAGTGGTCCCCGTATTACTTTTGGTTTCTCCTTGTGTCCCATTTGTAAGGCAGATATAAGACATCCTATGCTGGCAGAAATTCTGGAACCCATTAACGCACTCAAACAAGATGTTAAACGTAAAGCTTTGATACGGTTAGTTGGCAATCAAATAAGAAACAATTTTAGTTTTTATTACTCAACACTTATTTTCAGCATTAAATATGAGGGTTTGGTTAAGGACACTGAAGTTCGTGATCTAACCACTTTGGCTATGGATCGTTATGCCTACTATGTGTGCTTTAAATGTCAAAAGGCATACTATGGTGGCGAGGCGCGATGTGATGCCGAAATTGGAGAGAAATTTAATCCCGAAGAGCTGGTTTGTGGCGGCTGCTCAGATGTAGCTAGAGCCCAAATGTGCCCCAAACATGGCACTGACTTTTTAGAATACAAATGTCGTTACTGTTGCTCGGTGGCTGTGTTCTTTTGCTTTGGCACCACTCATTTCTGTGACACCTGTCACGACGACTTCCAACGCTTAACCAACATACCCAAAAATAAGTTACCCCAATGTCCTGCCGGACCCAAAGCCAAACAACTTATGGGCGAGGAATGCCCTCTGCATGTTATACATCCACCAACTGGTGAAGAGTTTGCTTTGGGTTGTGGTGTATGCCGCAATGCCCAAACATTTTAGCATCATGTTGTCAATGCATTTGATATGGCATTCGCGTTTCGTTGTAGCGACAATGATTTTAATAAAGTGCAATTTGAAGAGTTGGATAATCGTCATTTTGTGAACTTGGCAGCCGGTGAGGAAGAAGTAGAGGTGGAACTGGAAGAGGCCAGTGATGATGATTATAACTAGTCATTAATGATAATTATTAAATTTAATTTAATTTAAAACTGAACTTGATATTGATAAAATTTAATTAAAATTTATACAGTCATATACTCACTTTTAGAGCCATAATACTCGTATGGTGATCTTTTTTAATCCCAATTAATCAAATTATAGTAATCATAATAAATATGTGTGAAATTGATCTATGATCATTATGAAGACAAATTGTAATTTTAATTTATGTTTCATGATAGAAAACAAGGACAGATTTTTCATGTCTTTTTTTCAATAATATAACGTGACCGTAGAAAAATATATGTAGATTCGTACCTGGAAAAGTACCCTACTTTAGATAGAGGGTATATATTCCCCCTTGATGTCGGTTATATATTACCCCTTGACGTATCTGTCAGGTAGGCGAATTATAGCATAGTCGTGTTGGACATGGTACCATTCTATGTCAGGTAGGGGGGAGCAAGCATAGTATTCAACCCCTGTTATGGACTTTTTTGTTTAAAAGAGAAGTAACAAGCTTGTAATGCTTCTATTAAACGAGTTACTTCCTTTGAAAAAGGGATAGGTGTAGATTACACAGATGGTTGAAGTGATAGTAAATCTTCACTTGCGGCAATTGTATTTTATATTTATTTTTCGAACAGTGTTGCAGCGCCTCTTGTGTTATTTAGGCGTATTGATTATAAATTATATTTTACTTCGCCAGTGCTTTAGTGTTATACCGTAATACCGAAGAAGGTTGGCGATGTGATATAAAGGGATGATTGAAAGAGGAACTCCGTAATCCGAGACAATGCAGTTACGATCTTTACGGACGGTTGCAAGACAGTCAAGGGATTTGGATCGGGGATTTTTCCCGGGGATCTTGAACTTTCAGACTCACTTAGGCTTCTCGATACCTGCACTGTATTCCAGGCCGAACAGGCAAGGATGGTATTTGGATTGGTATTTTTGTGTCAGTATTGCTGCCATTAAGGACGTTGATTCGAAAGTATGGAAGTCGAGATGAGTATTGATGTACATTCAATATTTGGTGCTACTTAGACGAGACCGTGTAAGGATAGTTTGGGTTTAGGGCATTAGGAAAACGAACGAATAGTTCGAAATTGGATATGGTAAATATTTAGGGGAACATCAATACCCTCCTGGCCGAATTTTCAAACATTTCACGGGAATGGTCGCTAAAAGAAACGGTTCGCAATAATAGTCTACAATAATCACTTGCAGATTGTACTAAATGTTTTGGCCGTCCGTCGATAATAAAAGGTCGAAAGTACTACTGTCCCTCGCGAAAAATTCGATAAATCTTCTAGTAGACATCATAACGCGGCGCAGTATAATAGGTATATGGGATCTTATAATAATCTCTCGTGATGAGAGCTGCATAAGCTGTCTGGATAAGGGAAAAGAAGAGTCAGAGTGAGTTCAAAATCTGACTCTGCCAGAACTCAAGCTCAAATATTAGGGCCAAATATTCTTTGAAGACCTGGACTAACTTAGGATTGGGATACTGACTAACCTGATAGGTTTTGCGAGAAGCTCCAGGTAGTTCCTACAAACTGGAGATACTGCTTTTTTATGCGAAGCTGTGGGGTTGAGAGGTAATGTAGTGACTGACAGTCAGTCAGGTAATATACTGACTGGCAGTCAATATTTTGAATTGAAAAAATCTATCAGTATCAAAATGACATTTAATTTAATTGTATTTGGTCCACCCTGTATTAATATTATAAAGAAAGAATAAAGTCTGTAGGAGCTCACTAATTTAGTTCATTGTATTTGGGCCATGCTGTATTAATATCATAATCCCCCTTCTTCATTTACGATCAATATGTCTTAACAAAAGTCAAACTTCATATAAAAAAACAGTATTAAAAATAATGTTTTTTTTATATGATGTTTGACTTTTGCTAAATTATGTTAATGGCTAATGGAGATGGGGGGTAAAGAAAGAACAAAGTCTGTCTATTTTGGTTTATTGCATTTGGACCACCCTGTATTAATATCATATAGAAAGAACAACGTCTGTCCGAGCCCACTATCCCTCTAGTGATGAAAAATACTGTATTTAATTTTACAAATTTCTTTATTTATACATAAATAATATAAATTACAAAATAAAAAGCTTTAAAGAACAAAAAGTAAAAATAATTTATTTGTAAATTTACAGCAGAACCAATATTTTTTATATTAAGTTTTTTTTTAATAATTTAAAAGAAAATTGGCAGAACTGCAATTTAGGCTGGAGTTTCAGGAGCATGTTCCTACAAAAAGATATCGCAAACAAAAGAGAACAAAAGAAACAAGAATATTAGCTACGATTAATAGAGTTGTTAGGCCCATTAAATTGAAAAGCCTGTGGTTTAAAATCAACATTTCGGTGCGTAGTAACTATTTACAAAGGAAAAGGAAGTGCTTAGTAAGCAATGCTTGTGGTCAATTGAGCCTGTTGCTATAGGAGTTCCACTATCACTCTTTTAAAAGCAAAGTCATAAAAAAAGCAGAATTTATTTTTAACAATTTTATGAAAAAAAAAATATACATTACATTTGCATTTGTGTTTTGTATTAAGGAATTTTGTCTACCAATTCAAGTGAGTTAAAACATTTTTTTTAAGAATTTTTTTGTTGTTTCTTTTTTTGTTGTTGTGTCATATAATTTAGATGTACATATTATTTGGTTTTTTTGTTTTTGTTTTGTTTTTTTTTTTTTTTTTGAAACAATAAATAATAAAAGATTTATTTAAAAATAGGGCGGGATACGGTCATATATATATAAATATATATAAATCGGAACACTTAGGCTTCAACTTCAGCTTCCTCCTTTACCTTATCAGCAGGTTTGCCCTTGGACCAGTCGGGTTTCTTCTGCAAATGGGGTTAAATGGAAGAGAAAGAAAAAGAGAAAAACAATTTTATTAATAAAGAGTCAAAATACTGTTAACAAAAAACAATTAAAAAATTACACCAAATATAGACTAAAAACGGGCTTCGGTTAAGTGAGGGATTTTGTAAAACTTACTACAGCTACTTTTAATTTCAATGCTAGAAAAAACCAAGGCAAATCTAACAAGGTAAGCGCGACTCTATGCTCAGAAAAAAATATATTTTCAGCAATTAAAGGTTTTAATTAGTTTGAAATTAGAGTTCAATTAATTTTTTAATTGATACAAATATATATTTGTTTAAATTGAAACAAAAAAAAATTCCTAATTAAACAAATAATTAAATCAATTAATTATATTTTAATGCGCAACCAAATAAAACCTTTAATAAGAGAAACTAGTTTTTTCTGTGTAATAAAAATAAATTTCTTACTTATCTGACTATCAAATTTTATATCGCACACTAAATCACACAATCGTTCGCAATCGTTTTTTTTTTCATAAACCAGCTCACAGCCACGAAAATTTTGGCTGCATCTCTGTCTTCTTTAAATGAAAAAGTACCGCTACTGTCGAACTCAAAGTGATTACTAAATTACAAGCCTGTTCTTTTAAAATTAATTTTTCCCTCTTCTAAAAATTTGTGAATTTTAAGTTGTAACTTTTTCTGATTTAGTGTGCGATATACATATATAAAAAAATATTGTTTGTTCTTTTTATACTCGTATCAGAGAATTGCAGAAATAACCTTTGCCTGATTTCATCAAACACAAAAATTCTTCACATTTAATCAATATCAAGCAAAACTTAGTGGTGCATAAAATCATCAACATCATCGTGCTAGCAAACTCTGATTTTATATAGTTGTAAGTCTAGTGAAGGAACTTGTTTTATTCGCGTTTTAACATTCAATAAAACTCAGCACAGAATAAAATTAAAATCGTAAATATTGATTTTATTCGCTGCGAACATGTTGTGATCGAACATGCTGTCATCGAACATGTTGTGATCGAACATTTTTTATTCATATTGTTGAAAAACGATTGCTGGCGATAAATGAAATCAAAGCACAATAATAATTTAAATAAGGTTGCCTTAGAGCACATCACCAAGAAAACCCATCGCCATTTTTAAAGAAAATAACGCCAGACAACTCAAATCAATGCAAATTCATAAACAGGTAGTCTTGACAGTGCAGATGACTGTGGTTTGCTTTGTGTATTTTTCCTCCATCAAATGTCAAAATTTATGTATTTAATTTGCCAGTTGCATTCACTTCAACTTCTTTCATTTTTTGTCTAATGTATTTTGATATTCCAAGGCGAATCCATAACAGATGATTGCTGTGGCGAAAAAGCTCGAAATTTTTAAATCCAAATGTCAACCTCCATATTAAAAAATCATAATTTAGTCGTTTTAAATATGGAGTTTGAGACATGCAAATAGGCGAAAATGCCTGAATTCGCCTGTGCAATTATCTAGCATCAGTGTTGCCGTTTCGATACATTTTTCGTAACTTTTGAAGGCTCCACGTAACTTTTAGTGAAATCTTCGTAACTTTTGGTACAAAAGACGACCTCCATTTTTAACAATAAAATTTTCAAATTTAACTTTTAATGAAAAAATTCAACTTTTAAGAAAGAAAAAACGTAACTTTTTTAGTCTGGCCCTGGCAACACTACCTAGCATCGTATCAATTCGCTTTGTGTGTGACAGGCGAAAATGATTTGAATAAAACCAAAATGTACCTGTTTTTTTTATTTAATTTCATTGCGAGTTTACCTTTTATGATTTTGCCTTTGGTGATTACGGACATTTCGTACACTTCGAGCCTCTGACTCTCACACTACCCAATTCAACAATGCATACGAGTTGACTTTTACTTTTATTTATTTAAATTTTTTCGGAGAATTGACTAATATTCAGTGCTCGACGATCAAAATCACAGAGCTAGCAAAAGCGAATAGTTTGATTGATTTAAAACAACAGCGAATATACATATGTGTACGAACAAATATGATCATTACGAACAAATGTGTTCATTACGTTCGTAGTCGTTCTCTGACTCGTATAGGGAGTTTTACATTTAATAAACTTCTGTTTGATCTCTCGAGATTTCCTTGTAGGATGTGCCTTGGCTAAAAAATGTGATTTTATTAAACTTAAAAAATAGGTTTCTGTGCTGTGTATTTTTTGCTAACTAAATTGTGATTGAATCTAATGTGCAATTCTTAAAATAATTTCTACTGCTCATTTGAAAAAAAAAACATTCAACAATTTTTTTGATATACTTTTCAACAAGATTCACATAAAAGACAAATTTGTGAGCCAACACACACACACACACACGCACACATTTTTATACATTTATGTTTCACATTAATATCTTACACTTTTTGGCTTTTAGTATAGAATCTTTAATCTTTTTCTAAAAGTTGTTGTAATATAGAATAAGAAAGAAAGCATTAGTATCATTGAGTATTGAATTGAATAAATAAAAATTTAATTTTATATAAAAAATTTGCATTGGTGTTTTGTAATTTAAGTGAGGTTTGTGTTATATTGTGCTATAGATTGTGACTGAATACTTTGATTTTTACATTAGATAATCCTGCTTAATTTAGAATATGTTAAGAACCCTACTAAATAAACGTAATACTAAGTGATTGAAAAATTATTATGGAATAACTTTAATTTCAAATTGATTTTAAGTACAATATTTAGCGTGTAAAATTTTAAATCCCACCAAATAGCTTTCTAAGTCCATCAAATAAAGAAGCTTCAAAATCTAGTTGTTTCCCAGTTTATATTTCGTTTGTGTTTTTGTCGAATATATTCGACATCAAATTTACTTGAATGTATGTATTCATTTTTACAGTGTGCCTTAGATGAAGGACTTTTAGAAGACC
This sequence comes from Phasia obesa, assembly GCA_949628195.1. Taxonomy (NCBI): domain Eukaryota; kingdom Metazoa; phylum Arthropoda; class Insecta; order Diptera; family Tachinidae; genus Phasia; species Phasia obesa. The sequence continues at coordinate 136,466,398 of OX451218.1, read as the reverse complement.
TTGGCTTCACCTTCTAAAATATCTAGTACACATTATGAAATTATGTTTGTCGTCTTGCTTTTTATAAACGATTTGAAAAAAAAAATTGAAAAATAATAAAATAACAAATTGAAAGCAATTCAGAAAAATAGTGGAAGAACTGGAAAGAAATCCTTCCCTTGCAAGAGGCTACCAAAGAGGTTATACCCCAAGCAATTTTAAAGAGTTGTGTGATAGTTTTGCTGTTGCATTAAGTGCCCTTGACCTCCAAGAAGAAAATGGTTTTTAACACAGCTGAGGCTACGGCTACTGTGGGTGAAGGCTGTAGCAAATTGGCTACAATTTAGTGACACTGCTTCTAGCACATGCCTGAGTGCTGATTTTTTTAACCTAAAATAATTTTGGAACCTATTACAACATTAACAGTTCTTTAAAAAGAAGGTGCTTTTTTATTTATTTTTCATTTGGTAATTAAAATATATCAGACTTTTGTCGTCATAATACTTTCTGTCATCATAATACTGTTAGGGAATACCAAATTATAATCGAATTGATGACGATACAAAATAATGTAGCAGCAAAAGTGTCGGCGACACCAAATAGAATAGGAGTTAATATAAAATTTAAATATGTAGCACCGCTCAAGCAGCCACCAAAATAAGAGAGCTCCCATCAAGTGCTTTCTGTTAATAGACTTTAGTTAAGCTCCATCCTTCTAATCAAGGAAAGACTAAATCTGTGTTATTTGCATCGATCTTTGACGGCATTTCACAAAAATCGAAAAGGATAAAATCACAGCTCTGAGAGGGTCAACACGATTATCCATCTAAGGGCGTAAAAGATCAATTATTTGGTCAGCTGTGTGATATACTGCATCCTACTGCTGAAACCGACGATTATTCAAGTTATTAGCCATTTCATTTCAGGCCTTAAAACTGCTGCTATTATAGCTGTGTAGCGTTTGCCGTTGGTGTTTTCGGCAGCACGAAACTGCTACTCTCTGTGAATGTACTCGCTTCTCCGTTTCTCAGATACTGCAATTTTGTTTGTTCACATAACCGCCGATATGAAAACGTACCTTTTCAGAAAATTTTGTATTTTCAGCCAAATACTATATGCGATGGGAGCTTTTTAAGAGCCAGCTTCTGTAAGGTATAGCCATTCATTTTGGTCTACGGAAAGATACACTGTTTGATAATCGAAAAAAAAACCTATCAGTGTTAAAATAAGTTAAAATGGATTACATAAGTCATTTATGTAATTTACACGATGAAATTATTTCATGAAATTTTTTTCAATTCTCTTTTGGATTTGCTTGTTTGTCCCCTTGTCATCTAAAAAAAGTTTCAAGCAACTAATTTCATACAAAAATTTCATATTTGTTTAAAGTATTCTGCGTTTAAGTTAAGTTTGTTGCTTAAGTCTTGAGATTTATTTACTTCTCAATTTCAGGTTCATTTCTTAAGTCTTTTTCATAGAGCATGCTTCTCAATCGTGTTTGTAGCTTAAGTCTTTTATTGAATACTTCCCTTACGTTGGCTTTATATTTCATTGTTTTTACCAAGTAACAACAAATTATTTAAATAATTTTTGGTGTTGTAAAGAATTTAAAAATTAAAACTTCAGTAGAGAAAAAAAAAATTAAATATATTTTTTTTTTTAAAGTAAAGTGTTTAAGGTGTGCTTTAAACTTCTGTGTTTAAACTTGTGTAAAATATAAATTCAAAATGTATGTGTATTTAAAGTTTTTGTAAGTATTTATATTTTAATTATATTTAAATTATATTTTACTTAAAAAAAAATAAACTTAAGCCAAAAACTGGATTTAAAGTATGGTAATACAAAATGAATTAAAAAAAAAATTTGGCCTAATAGAAAATGTGGCAATTTAATTTACTACAAATTTTTTAATTCACATTGGAATCCAACGATAAAATTTTCACAAAATCTAAAGCAATTAAAAAAAAAAATACTTTTATTTTTAATTCATTTTAAAGCATATCACATACAGAAGTTATACTCATTATCAAAAAGGCATATTGGATAAGGCGGTCTAAGTAGGGAGAGGTAAATATTAAGAAACACTTTTTTTAATTTTTTATATGTAGTTTAACAATTTAACTACCATTTATAGGGAAAAGAGTAACTTTAACTGTCAAACTCCATATAAACTAATCCCCTTTATAACTATATCCCTCTCCCAACTAAAGCCACTTTATTTAATATGCCTTGTATTAGAATTTAATTTTTTTTTAAACATAAATAAACTTTAAAATTCTTCTATTGATTTTCATAGAAATTATAGCACTGCTTTGAGCTTTTGCAAATTTATACATTTTATTTCGGCACTCAAGGCTTTAGTCTTAGTCTGGGCTTAAGTTTATTTTTTTTCTTTTAATTTATTAACGTGTTTCATTAGTTTTTTTTAACTTACCTCCTTCTCTTCTTCTTCCAATGTGAATTCCTTCTTCTTGACAACCTTAAGTTGATTACGGAAGTTGAATTCGGCAGCCTTCTTTTGGAGCTTAGCGAATTTGTTTTCGTATTTGGAGACCTTCTTCAAAGCAGGCTTAACGCTACAATTATGAAAAAAATATGATTTTATAAGTTATTTAAAAAAAAAAAATAGAAAATAATTTAAAAAGCTAAACTTACAATTTGCCACGAAGATCGTTAACTTGGGCATTGAGATCGTTGATCTAAAGGATTTTAGAAATGAGGAAAAGGGAGAAAAATAAATTAATTTTAAAATTTCCATTATAATGATATTGTATAACAATAATTTAAAATATGTAAATTAAATTTTTAAAAAAGCTCAAATTCAATATAAAAATTAAAATAATTTTTTTTTATTAATTTTTTTTTTAATTTTTTTTTAAATAGAAAATTAAATTATGCATTTTATTTTTTTATAGTTTTTGAATTTGAACTTCTTTTAATTTAACGGTTTCGTAAAAAAAAACTAAAATACATTTGAAGTAAATATAGTACATAAAACAGTTAAACTAAAAGCTTTAGAAAACATTTAACAAGCTTATTTTAAAGTTCTTAGTTAAAAGCTTTTTCTTAGAAAATATAAACATGCAAACGTTAGTTTTATTTATTTTTATTCTATTTATTTTTTTGTACATTATAACACAGATCTAAGGAAAGAAATTTATTTATATTAGAGTTAAGATAATAATTAATAGGACGACACATATAGAGACACTAAAGTGTTGAGCTGGCTTTAATGCTAAAAAGATTTTTAGGTTTTTGTTAGGTTAAACACGAAATGATTGACAGAGAATTTTTGTTTTTTTTTTTTGCATAGATATAGATAACAAATCATAGATATAAAGAGTGGCTTCAAGGAGTTAATTTAGGGTTTACCATAAAACTTAAATATAAAGATTTTTGAAGTTGAATTAGAAACTTAGAATTTGCTGCAGTTTGAAGAGAAATTTTTGCAGAAGAAAATACAGAGAAAAAAGAAATTTAAACCGCAAGTTTGAAGATGGATTAAACTTAAAAAATATAGACTTTTAGCACTTAAAAAAAATTCCTATAATTATAATTTCTTACAAAACAAAAACCGGTTAAATAAAGATAAACCGTCCGAAAACTATTTTTTTAATTTTGAACTTTTTCACAATTTTGTTAAAAAAAATTAAAAAATAAGGAAAATAATATTTAATAATAATAGTCTAACTTAAATTAACAAAAAAATAACAACCATTTTTAAATAAATATTTATTCTTTTTCAGTCTAACAGTAGAATTTTTAACTTCTTATATTTCGATTCCAATGCTAGAATTTTTTTTTCGTTCATTTAACACTTCAAAAGTTATTTAGCTACAGTTGGATTGAGAATCATGGAAAGTTTTATAACAAATAAAATGGTTAAAATAATAAAAAATAATTAAGTATACAAAGAAATTTGTATTGGATAAATCACGAGTCTTTTTGTGCTAACAAATCATCCAGATATTTAAAAGCAAAAAAAAAAATAATAATTATATGAGGATTAAGATTTATCAATTACTGAGAATCGTTTTGGGTTTGTTTGTTTTTAAATAATTACTAACACGGTTCGTACACTTAATTTGCAGTTTTATATAGATGATTTTTGATTTTTTTTATAGCAAACCCGGTTTTTATAACCGAGTAACCGAATACAATAAAAATTATTTAAAAAGTTATCAAGCTTAATAAATGATGTTATTTTATTTTTAACGGAATCAAATCGTTTTTTAATCAATAAAATAAACCGAACCGGGTTTTTTTTGATTAAATTTTTTTCATCAAACCCGGTTTTCCTAACCGAATAAAATAATAATTACTTACGAATATTACAAACTTAATAAATAATGTCATTCTAATTTTAACTGAATAAAATCGTCCATTAAAACCGGTTTAACCTGGTTCGGTTTTTAGATTTTTTTAACAACCCCGGTTTTTATAACCGTTTGACGGAATAAAACATAAATTATTTAGGAAGATTTTGAATCCAATTATTTTTGAATCTATAAAAAACGGTTTAACCCAGTTCGGTAATTAAATAAATTATTATCAAATATTAAACACGATTTAAACTTAATTCTAAACACTTAATTTTTCTTTGAAAAATAAAAAAAACGGTTTACAAATCGTTTATAACCTTAACCGGTTCTCTTAACTAGTAATCTTAACAGTTTCAATTTTGTAAAATAATTATATGAATTTACAATTCCAAAAATTATTTATTTAGTTTGTTTTTAAATAATTACCAACAGTGGTTTTTGATTAATTTTGAGTAAACCCGGTTTTCACAGCCGTTAAACAAAAAAAAAACTATAAATTTTTTAGGAATATTTTGAAGCTTTATAAATAATCTTATTTGTTTTTTAACCGAATCAAATCGTTTTTGAATCAAAAAAAACCGGTTTAACCCGGTTCGGTTATAAGAAAATTTATTTTATTATTATAAGTTCTTTAACACGATTTAATTTTATTTAAAACCGTCTAAAAAAAACAAAAAAAAAACTGACTAAATCAGGGTCCGATTAAACAACCGGGTTTTTATACCAAATGGATTAAATCGATTTGACACTAAAAAATGTTTTGACAATAAAAAATGATTTTCAAATAATAAAAAATAGCCAATTTTTTCTGGCTAACTAACCGGTTTCTCTTTTTTTGTATAATTTTCCATAATTTAAATATTTAACCCGGTTTAACCCGGTTCGGTAATAAGAAAATTAATTTTATTATTATAAGTTCTTTAACACGATTTAATGTTATTTATAGCCATATAAATTTCATTGAAAAACAAAAAAAAACGTCTAAAAAAACCAAAAAAAACTGTTTAAATCAGGGTTTCTCAACAGATAATTTTAAGCGAATTGAATAAACAACAGATTTTTAAAACTAGTTTTCAATTGGCTGTTTGCAACAGAAGATGAGTTAAATAATCCATTTTAATTCATATCTAACACAAAAAATTGATTGTAAGGGTTGTTATAATTCATTATATCATATTTTATCCGATTAAACAACCGGGATTTTATACCAAATGGATTAAATCGATTTGACACTAAAAAATGAATTGACAATAAAAAATGATTTTCAAATAATAAAAAATAGCCAATTATTTTCTGGCTAACTAACCGGTTTTTTTTTTGTAAGTAAACTGGTTTTTCCATAATTTAAAAATTTTTGGAATTAAACATCAAAGAATACTTTTTTTTTAAAACTTGAAGGGCTCGCAATACAACAAATTATAATCGTTTAAATACTTTCGGTGTTTTGATTTTTTTTAAACAACTCGGTTTTCAGAACAGTTTAAAATAATTAAATAATATGTAATTATTTAGGAAGATTTTCAAGCTACTATATGTTAATATTTTACCCTTAAATGAGTCCCATTAGCTTTGAATCCATAAAAAATTTTTATCGAATTATTAACACAATTTAAACTTATTTCTAAACAGAATAAAATTCTTGATTCTATATTACTTCGGAAATACCGGTAATTTTTTGAAGTAATTGGTTTTTAATCCGGGTTTAAAACCGGGTTTATAACCGAGTTTATAACAGGGTTTATAACCGGGTTTATAACCGGTTTTTAACCGCTTTTATTCTATTATACGATTTTTTGATAGTTATTTATATTTTTACAAAGTTTAACCTAGTTTGTTATCTGGGTTTTATTTTAATATGCGATTTTTTTGCATAAAATTCTTCTATTTTATTTGGGAAACACCGTAAATTTTTTTTTCGAGTAGCCGCTTTTTAGTCGGTATTTAAGCCGGTTTTTAACCGGGTTTATAACCGGATTTTAATCGGGTTTTATTCTATTATACGATTTTTCGATAGTTCTTAATATTCTTACAAAGTTTGAATCCGTTTTTTTCGGGTTTTATTCTATTATGCGTTTTTTCGATGGTTTTTAACAAAATTTTACTAATCGCTTATTTTAAGTTAAATTTTTTGAATGGGGAAAAATACTGCTGTCATCTTTATATTTAAGTTTTATAATAAACTTATATATGTATATAATAAATTTTTTGTTTGTTTTTTTTTTTACTTAGAACAGCATAACATTTTTATGATTTAATTTAAAATTTATTTAATGGTGTGAACTACTTTGAAATGTCTTGAAACGTTTTCAACAAAACAGTGATAAGATGTGAAAACATGATCACAATTTCACTAAAAAAAGGTGAAAAATAAAACAAATAAAAAAATAACAATTTGAAAAACATATGTATGTTTAAACTAAACGAGGTACTGCACACAGTATGGCACATACAAAAAAAAGTTATTCAAATTAAATTAAATTTTGTGCATTTTTTTTTAAATATAAACTCAATTTTTCCCATGTAAAAAAAGAAAATAAATTGAATAGAAAATAACTAATTATTGCTAATGATGATGTAAAACATTTTAATAATGATTTGTGTTTTTATTTGTTTGTGTTAGACTTAAAAAAAAATTTTTTTTGGTAAAGAGATAAAGAGAGGCAACAATGTTGTGTTAAGGATATTGATTTGAAAGGAGTACAAGACAAATACAAATTTTTAATTGGACAGGATATTATTTTATTTTATTTAATTTAATTAATTAAATTGATTGATTGATAAGATTGTCAAGATAAGGAGGATAAACGCACAAACAAAATACATTTTTTTTCTCACACATAGATTTAAAAATTGAGTTTATTTTCTCTTTGTTTTTTTTTTGTAAAAAATAAAATTTTAGTCTCTTTACAAAAAGTGCCATACTGTTGCTGATTTTTCAACCTGTTTTCTCTTCTTTTTTTTTTTTGCTTTAAAAATAATAATTATTTATTTAAAACTAAATGATTTTTGATTATTATTTTTTTAATATTCTATGTATGCATGTTCTAAATGAAAATAATTTATATTGTAATAAATATTTTTTATTAAAAAACAAATTGATTATAATTCTGTTTGTGCAATAAAAAAATATGGTGGATTTAATTTCATATAAAATGGCAAACAAATTTTTTGGTGGTTTTCTTTTTGGTGGTAGGTGGCAGGTTAAAGAAAAATTTTATATAAAAAAATTTTAAGCTCTTTTATGCTTTTAGTGTGCTTGGCGTTTAACGGTGTTCAATTAATTTTTTTTTAATAATTTTTTCGGCATTTCGAAAATACTTTCTCTAAAAATAAATTCTATATTTTTTATATTTTTCTTTAAATATGTTGTTAAGCCATATTTTTAACAAATAAAAACACAAAACATTATTTATCATAATAGAAAAAATGTCATCACATCATTACAGTGTGTCTAAACAAACACTAAAATATCAAAAAAAAAAATAAAAAATAATAATAAATAAAACAAAGAATAAATAATAAAATAACAAAAAAAATTGCATTTAAAACTAAAAAAAAAATCATGTGTTTTGTGTTGTGTTCTATTGTATGGAAACAGTGTCAGTGTATTTTTTGTATAGGAAAATTCAAGTTGGAGGCAGGGGATTTGAGCGCATGTAACATAACAGAAATATTATGTAACAAATTTTAAAAAAAGGTTAAGAAAAAATTTGCCCTTATTTGTAGTGCACATTTTTCTAAATATTTTAATGTTGCATCTCTTAATTAGATGGCAAAATATGTCGTATATAATCCTTTCAGTTTAGGGGTTATGGTTTCGATTTCTATCAAATATTCGGGGTGTTTAACTAAAAACAACTGAATATCTTCTTTACTAAGCTGGGTTAAGTATTTTAAAATATAATTTGTAATTTATAATCAACATTTAATCAAATAGAAAAAAGTTGGTAACTTCTCGAACTTTCCTTTTTGATTGGTTCAAAATTAACAGATCGGCATCGAAGGGGCAATTTTTGAGTGAAATCCAAGAAGAACTAAGGTGACATTATTTTTTGAGATGTAAAAAAAATCAAACGTTCTGAAGAGCCTTTTAAAGCTCAGTAGACGATATGGTGTAGTTCGATTAAAAATCACGCGGGATTCTTAATCCATGCCAGCCAGCAACGCAAAGTTACAAGCGAAGAATTTTAATATGGATTTGCAGTCTTGTAGCCGCTGTCGTCGCTGTTTAAAGCATTACAGGCCAAGTAATTTAACGAGAGAATCTAAGACGGCAGTAGGACGTTTTTGGTACAATTTCTTGACACTCCTATTTTGACACTCATATAACGCTTGTAAATTTTTTTTGCTCCGCTTTTAGATGTAACTTGTTCTTGTTTAATTTTCTTCCGGATGTTTGATCCTACAATACATTTTGTTTTTGTTTTTAAATACAACACTACCTCTGCGAAGCTTTTTGCTTGTCAGCAGAAAAAACGGGAATTGAACCTGCAACCTCCAGAATGATAGACTATCAGTCTGGAGGTTACTCGCTACCACTACTGCATTTGTTTCGGCATCCAGCAAACTTCCTCTTCTATCGCTGTTAGAGGGTCGTCGTAGTGTAGAGATCCACATTTAAGAAACTAACACAGATTGTATAGGCTACCAGATGAATGTAGCGTGTACCAAGCGGTTATATACTGGTGGTTCTGAACGCCATGGAATGAGTGTTTGAGTACGTCATTGAAGGTAAGGAGGTCAATCGGAAAGTCGTCAGCCAAGCGGCATTTAAAGCTTTGAAAAGACACGACACAGAGTCAAAACAGGGGACAAGCAAGTGCAAAATGGCTCTTATGTGCTGATAGATAATAATGATGATGTTCCGCTTCATTCTCCATCTAGGGAGCAAACAGTCTCAATTAAATATTTCCGGCGAATTCTGTTTGTGGCAGTTCTTGTTGCCTCGTTCTGACTAAAACCGGCTAATTCTAGTTCCTTTACTACTGTGGAACGCCATGTATTCTTTGGCCGACCTCTGCGACGGTTGTCTTGTGGGTTGAATGTCATGCTGGCTGCCTTAGTTATTGTGTTTGTCGACCTTAATGTGTGGCGTATCCATCCATATTTTCTTTTTTTTAAGTCTACATGATCTGGGATTTGGTTTGTTGTACGGTGAAGGTTTGTGTTGGAGATTGTGTTGGGCTAGAGACGTCGCACGATTCGTCTTATGCACCTGTTCGTGAAAGTTTGCAGTTTATGGATAGATGATTGCTTAAGTCCCCACATTTCACATCAGTAAAGAAGGACAGGACAGGTTTAATGCAGGTATTGAAAACTTTAATTTTCATATTCTGCGAGAGATCATTTGATCTTCATATTATTGGTTCTATTGATTCGATTTTGTATGTCCTCATCTGATCCATTTCCATTGGATATAATGGGTGATTTTTTTGAGGTTAGGATTTTCATGCATTAGTATTTGACAGATCACGTGAGATTTCAGACGTGGTGCCAAAGAGAAAGATGCTCAGTATGCTTTGACATTTCATCATGAATAGACTTACTAACGAGCAACGCTTGCAAATCATTGAATTTTATTACCAAAATCAGTGTTCGGTTCGAAATGTGTTTTATCGACAAATTTTGTTCAGCGATGAGGCTCATTTCTGGTTGAATGGCTACGTAAATAAGCAAAATTGCCGCATTTGGAGTGAAGAGCAACCAGAAGCCGTTCAAGAACTGCCCATGCATCCCGAAAAATGCACTGTTTGGTGTGGTTTGTACGCTGGTGGAATCATTGGACCGTATTTTTTCAAAGATGCTGTTGGACGCAACGTTACGGTGAATGGCGATCGCTATCGTTCGATGCTAACAAACTTTTGTTGCCAAAAATGGAACAACTGAACTTGGTTGACATGTGGTTTCAACAAGATGGCGCTACATGCCACACAGCTCGCGATTCTATGGCCATTTTGAGGGAAAACTTCGGAGAACAATTCATCTCAAGAAATGGACCGGTAAGTTGGCCACCAAGATCATGCGATTTGACGCCTTTAGACTATTTTTTGTGGGGCTACGTCAAGTCTAAAGTCTACAGAAATAAGCCAGCAACTATTCCAGCTTTGGAAGACAACATTTCCGAAGAAATTCGGGCTATTCCGGCCGAAATGCTCGAAAAAGTTGCCCAAAATTGGACTTTCCGAATGGACCACCTAAGACGCAGCCGCGGTCAACATTTAAATGAAATTATCTTCAAAAAGTAAATGTCATGGACCAATCTAACGTTTCAAATAAAGAACCGATGAGATTTTGCAAATTTTATGCGTTTTTTTAAAAAAAAAAGTTCTCAAGCTCTTAAAAAATCACTCGTTAGTACATCCCAGGTAACAGAAACTGTTAACATCAGAAAAATCATAAATCACTAGATTTTGTTGGGTTCCAGGTTACCGAACTCGGTCAAGTCCCAAATAGTCTTTACTATTGGCTGCTATTTTTCTGGGTAGTACGAAGAACTAATTGGTGCTAATCAGTATATTTATTAACCAATAGATGGATTAACCAGTAGATAAGTTATCCGAACATCAGAGATTTCTGTAGGATGCGTGAAAACGAAGCTTAATTAAAAATATTGACGAAGATAAAGCAACATTGAGTACATTATGCACTACTGCCCGTTATTACAAGGTCACAAGGCTTAGATTGCTAAGCTAAAGATTTCACGATGGTCTAGGCGACATCGTGGAGAGCAATCTGGTAGATTTCTTCAACTTTATCTGGGAAACAGGTGGTGTTGTGATAGATAAAAGGACGAAAATGAAGGGGTTTAAATCTAGTTATCCAAATCCTTACTTAAAGAAGATATAAGAAAAATTGCAGCGACATTAGTTGTATAATGTAATTGGGCTCATAGTATTTGAAAGTCTTCGTCTTGCCTTACATGGCAATTTCTTAGCATCAAATCAAATATTTAAAACACGCACTGATATTTTTAATCGCAAAAAAACTTTATTTTGGAGATACAAATCTTCAGCTTTGCCTTTAAGAAATTTATTTATTTTAACATCAAAACTGTGCAAGGAAGACATAAAAGCAAATAAAAAAACTATATAATTTGATAGCAGGGTTGGGAGTCTAGTATTGTGTGTGAATGTGTGTGTGGAAAATATGTGTGCAGTTGGGATGTTGGGATATTGTATAAGAAAGTGTAAATAAGTGTAATGTGTTCAAAAGCCTTCAAATAGCTTGCTTGGTGGTGACATATTTGTGTGTTTTCAAAAATCAAAAAATTAATATCTCAGTTGTTTTCATCCATATTGAATATGGTTTGGTTTCTTATTTTTCGATCGAAAAATAAAGAAGAGAATAAACAAAAAAGCTATTCTAAATGGAATTTAGCAATAATTTCCCAAAAAAATGTTTCAAAAAAAAAAAAAAAGTAACTAACAGTTTTACAATAAAGTAAATTGTATACAATTTAGTGGCAAGAAGTAGTTTAATACCTCCCAGTCTTTTTTCCTGACTTCATATTCAAGATCCCATTTCTGGCCTTCACAGAGATACATACGGTCGTAATACTCTTGGCAAATCTTGTGTAATTGATCTGAAACATTGGACACATGGTATGTATATATTTGGATGCACAGTGTAACGATTAAGAACATTAAGTTTAATAAAAAAAAAATTAAAATAATACATATATATATTTTTTTTTGTATGTGTGGTGGGGTGTAACGAACGAAAAGAATGAAATTGAATTGAAATATTGAAAACACGTACATTCTTCGTACGACATAAAACATAAAAATTTCTTTCTTTCTAATTTTTGCTTGTTTTGTTTTTTTTGTTTTTAAACATAAAATGTTAAACATTTAACAGAAAAATATATTTCTTTATATTTAATCTTTGTTGTGGCAGTACCTCCCAATCTTTTTTTCTGACGTCATATTCCAAATCGAATTTGGAACTTTCACAATAATAAATACGTTCATGGTATTCTTCACAGATTTCTTGTAATTCACCTGTAAATTAGTTTTCAAAAGTTTTGATTAGAAAATAGTCTAAAGCACTATTCGTTTTTTCTAGAAGGAAAATTCAGCATTTCAGCTTTAAAATATTCAAATAAGTTGATGTTATGTGTTCTTTTGTAATTTGGGGTTTTTTTTTGTAAAATAATATACTTCTTTTTTTTCTTTTTGCTTTACCACATACTTATGCAAGTTGTTGTAAGTTTTTTTTTTATAGAAAAAAGCTTTTTTTTTTTTTAATTAAACGTCATTTTCAAGCTTTCTTTTCTTAAGCAAGTTTTAATAATGTTTGTATGTCTTTTTTTTCAAGAAGTATTTAAGGGATTTGAATTTCAATACGGTTTGGTTTGATTTGATTATTACAATATTAAAGTTAAAAATATAAGAAAGAAAACAATACATAAGAAAAAAAATATTCTTTCTTTTTGGTTTATAGACAATAAATAAAATATGCCAAAAAAAAGGTAAGAAAAAGAAACGTAATCAAATATTTATAATTTTTAGGAAAGTTTTGTAATAGAATTCAATAGCCATTTACCTCAAATTGCTTTAATTTTTCAATATGCTCTAAATCAAATTTATCACCCTCCAATCTGAAGAGACGTTGCCAATATTCTTTGCATATAGTTTGTAGTTCGGCTGTATTTCATTTAATTTCAATTAATATTATTTTATTTTATTTGTTTTTTTTTTTGAAAATATTTTCATGTTTAGAAAAATTAAAAAAAAAAAAATTATAATAAAAATGTGATTTTATGTGTGGGCTAGGAAGAGCAGCTGAATCAAATTTATTCATCCTTATGATGCAAATATATATTTTTAAGCAGCCCATACACTTGCCATAAATTTGTGCAATATTTCATATTTAAGGGACAATAGCATCGCCAGTGTGTCTGTGATAAAGGAAAAATTTACCTTATCACAGAAACATTGGCTATTTTTTTATTGCACAATAATTGAAAGTATTGTATACCGCTTTATAAGTTGGCAACACTGTTTAAAGTATTTGTTTTAATCTGATTAAGGTTGCACCATATTTAAAATTAAATTTATTATAAATTATATTGAATATGATAGGACGATACGAAAATTATATAAACAATAAACTATTTAATAATATTGTATAATGTATGGGCCGCTTAAAATTAATCCTAAAATTGCAGCACTTTTTCAACTGCTAGGTTGCTTAATTTTGTCGAGCAGTGTAAAAGAATATGTTGTGTGTTAAATGTATTAATTTATTTTGGGATGTGATAGTTTCGATTCTTTCGATAAAAAATAAGTTTAATACTGTTTCTTAATTGACCATAACCATTGTGTGTAGTGTGATGTTGTGTGCTTTTTTATATCTCTTAGAGATGAGAAAATGAAAAAAAATATATCGATAAATATTATGTTGATATTTTTAACAGTATTGACATATATAGAGTGAAAATGACCGATATTTCTATGTATCGATAATTATGCAAAGCATGATTATTACGTTGTATCAAAAATAATAAAAAATAATTGATACTTTACAGTTTAAACAATATCATACATGTATTTACAAATATTAATTCAATTGTCAGTGAACGGCTTTATTCGAAAAAGTACTTTTCGGAACTGGCGTAAGGAATACCGTTTTTATGATTTCGCCTGCATAGCTACTTCTATTGTAGTGCACTAGCAGATTTTCTGCTGAATCAGCTGTTTCGGAAAACATGGAAGAACTTCAAGTGCGCCAAGATAGCGTCGACGAAATAGCGTCGATATTAGGAATTTAAAAACCGGGAAAAAACGGGGAAAAATAAATACCCCGTAATTGGGAGTTTTACTAGTAGCGTAGATTTTAGGTATACAAAAAAGGGGGAAAATGGTTGTTGATTTTTTATGGAAACCATGATACTCTGAGGAAAAATGACTACATATTTTGAAAATGTAGACTTTAATGAACATTTTGAGCTAACTGTTTTTATTATCCGTCGAGCCATTCCCGAGAAAAGTGGCTTCATCCCCAGTGGGCAAAAAACACCGTTCCTGATTTTTCCCATGGAAACTATGATACTCCCAGGAAATATGACCATATATCTTGAAAGTAGAGACTTTAATGAACATTTTGAATATAGGGAGGAATCCACTTTTCTCGAGAATGGCTCTGTCTATATTTTAAAAATATATAGTCATTATTCATGGGAGTATCATAGATTTCAATGGAAAATCAATAACCATTTTCCCTTTTTTATACTTATATACCAAAAAGGCACGCCATTAGTAAAATTCCCTATTACAATGTATTTATTTTCCCCGTTTTTTCCCCGGTTTTTTAATTCCCAAAATCGACGCTATTTCGTCGACGCTATCTTGGAGCACTTAAGAACTTCTGCAAGAACCGATATAAAATTATAGAAGTTTATCCAAATTTATTCGGATCATCTTTTATACCAAAACAAGCTTAACCTATATTTTAAAAACGATGCTTTATAAAGCATGACATAACAGTAGAATAGCTGAATTATCTTACATATCAAACATTAGCAGTATAATTGCTTTAAAAATTTTATTTAAAGAGTTGCCACCGCTTTAAAAATGTTTCGCTTCGGTGCTGGCACTGCTCACATAATAATTAATTTTGATACACAACATTTTTTATTTGATGAAGTAACACAAAAGATGAAATTGTATTACTTTATAGACTCGATTTTTTACTATCGATTTATCGATATTTCGATTATTATTATTTATGAAAAATTTAGGGTGCTTTTCGATTTATAGACAAACTAAAGTACGTTTAAAGTTGAACTAAATAGTCAGAAAATTTATGTACACAATCAAACAAAAAAGAACAAGCAAGTGGCCTATGAATAGGCCACTCTGAACAGCTGATGAAAAAAAAGTACAAAAAATTGTGTGTAAAGGACAATTAGAATTACACCACTAAGGTCACGACAATGCGCAGTTAAATTGTCGCAAAATCTCAATGTGCCTGCTCGTTTCACGGAGTAAATATAAAAAAATGAACGGCTATTAAAGACTTAAAAATACAAAAGAGGAGCCAATATATTCGATTATGGTGCTAAGCGCTTTACATAATTGTGGTAATTGGTTCATTGGCTCTTTTATATTCAACCACACATTCATCTTTCTCCTCTCGTTGAAGATCCATTATAGTCCCCAACAGTACCCGAACGATGTCGCAAATTGGTCCAGCCATTTCTCTTGCGAAAAACTAACGAACCATTTTAAAAAAGTTCCTATGGAATAATTCTTTGCGATAAGATTCCGACGAATGTATGCATGCATAAATTTCCGCATCATAAAAGCAGCCCAAAAAAATTTAGAGAGCAAAATCGTTTAAACAGGGCTATAAGATGGCAATAAATGTTGGTCGGTCAGTCCTCTCTAAATCATATGTTTTAATGAGCAACTCTGTGTATTCTTGTTCAATTTTCTCTAAAAGTTTAGCACGCTTTTTCAGAGTGTACTTTAGTTTTATGGCATTACATGGGTACAGGGTGACTTTAAATTTATGTAATAAATTGATGTAAATATTCAGGAATTTTTTTCCTCATAAATTTTACATAGAATAAAATTACGAATGAAAGACAAAATTTGTTTGTAATCGTAAAGCAAGTTATAAAAATTTTTAATTGCCGCAAACATGTTTGCCATGTCTAAACCGACTATTTAAAAAAAAAAATTCTTTTCGTACAGGAAGCGAAAACCTTTTATTTTGAAAAATATAACTTTTAACAATTGGTTGGTTTGGAAGGGGTAGGCAAAATTATCAAACCATTTTCATGAAGTTTCAGCGAGTGATATGTAACATTTTAACTGCTACCTTTTATCGAACTCTATGAAGAAAATAACAAGCAACAGTGTGAAGCAAAGTGTTGTCTTACATAAAGGACTGAACATATATATGCTCATGACTTTATCAACGGCAAGATGAGCTCCGAACTCCTGAATATTGTCTTTTAGAGTTGTGCCGGTCATGTAAGACCTAGTTTAATTGAACGATTTAAGTAACTGAACGATTCTGACTCGGTTAGTTGTTTCTTTTTTATCGTTCATCGTTCGTTGCGTTTATTTTTTTTTTCATTTTGTGCAGGAAATGATGCAACTGTTCTTTTTTGTTTTAAGCTGTCAACTGGTAAATCTTAAAAAGCAAATCATTTCAATTTTTAAACTTTTGTGTTTTGTCAAACAAATTTTGTGCTTTTTGTTTCATTTTCTTTTTCATTTTTCTTTGGGTTTTTGACAACTGTGGGTGTTTTTACACAAACAAAATTGCCAGTGGTTGTTTTTGTTGGCACATTGCGATTACCTAGTATTCAATTCGCCTTGCTTATTCCCTTTAATTTACAATAACAGTTGCCAAAATTAACTGTTCTGTTTAATAAGAGTTGTGTTGAGTTGCAGTTTAATATAAAGAACAATGAACGTTAAAAGCGAACTAGTTCATTAAATCACGCTGTACGATCTGAACGATTCAGGGAAATGAACTATTATGCCCAACTCTTCTGTCTTCGTAAAACTTAAGCTTTCTTTTGATTAAATTGGTTCTGGACTCGCATTCGATTTTTACGGCGATAATAACGTTAGCGATATATTCTGGAAGTACCTCACATGCCCTGAAGCTATTTATATGTTCATTTTAATTATTTTCGAAAATTTCTGAAATATTTATAAAATAATCAATGATTTACATATGTAATTGTATGTTACGAATTTCAGAAATTTTTTAAAATATGTACCAGTAGTTTTATAAGATTTTTTCAACAAAATTAATGGTTAAAAAGAAGAGGACATACAGAGTATGAGAACTAAAAAATTATATTTTAAAATATTAAAAAATTGGAAGATTTGCAATTAAAATATAAGTTTTCCAAAACTATTTTTGTGTAAACTTTTTACAATAAAATTTAAAAATAAAAATATTTCTTTAAGTAAGGTTACATGTGTTTACCAAAAAACAAATACAAATCAAGAGATAAATATAAATTTCATTTATCTATTTTAAGAAAAAAGTAAAGCATACCTTCAGGCTGTTTTGATAATGAATTGAAAAAATCTCTTTTTTTTCATTCATTATTTATTATCATCTATTTTTCGTAATACTATTTGCCAAAAAACAAAAGCGTTTTAGTTAAAGCTTGTCAAAAATTAATTTAAGCTTCTATTTATTTATAGTTAAAACGGCAAAATACAAAAAGCAAATAAGATTTAGCTTTTCTTACAGTAAAGAACACACTAAGCGAAGAAGGAAAACTAAAAAAAGTTAAGTTTAAACAAAAGTGAAGGTAGGAAAAAAAAATTAATAAAGTCCTTTGAAAGCTGTATATTACATACGAAAAATCGAGGAACCGTTTGTTTAAATGAAAAATAAATCAAGTAAAAACTACATAAAAAAATCAAAATAAAATAAAAATAAAATAAAAAAGAAAAATTAAAATCAAACCGGTTCCTTAAGTCTTTTTAAAAAAATCACTTAAAGAATTTAAGTTTTCAGCGATTTTTTAGGGTCTGTTTTTAAAGTAAATAAAAAATTACAAAAAAATGTTAAATATTACATTATTCTACAGTTGTTTAAATGATTAATAAAATTATGCTACACAAAGATAAAAAAGGTAAAGAAGGCTTTTTTAAAAACTGTTTCTTCAAAAAAAAAAATTAAAATCAAAACAGTTTTTATTAAAAATCTACAATTACAATAATAATTAAAGAAAAAAACTAGAAAACAAGGTTTTTCAAAAATGCTTGCCTCCATATCCTTGCGGGCAACTTGATATTCAACATCATATTTTTGATCTTCCAATGTGAGTATTTTATCGTAATATGCTTTTATAATTTTACGTAGGGAATCTGAATGCAGACAATACGATCAATAAAGCCAATTTTATGAAGATTGCTTTGCATTTGTAAAACAAAAAAATTGTATTATATCATAAATGAAAATTTATGTGTGAACATGATTAGGTGTTTATTTGATTTAATACCAAACATTTTCAAGAGTTAAATTTTCATATCGTAATTTCTTTTTAGGACTTCTAAGAGCATTATTTTTATTATTTATTCCTTCAACCTTTATTTATATTTGATTAAATAAAATATGGTGCAATCGACAACATAACGAAAATCTTGTGTTCTTTATAATATAAGCCTTTTGTTGGTAAGTAAATTAGATTTTGCTTCCAGTGCTCCCTTATATAGAAACAAAATCAGGCGTTAAATTTAAAAAAGCTTGATCAGTTTCCGTAGAGTAACGAAAGTTGTAGTTGTTTTATACAAAAAAAAGAGAGAAGAAAATAAATTATAGTTTTATATGAAAGTTGTAGTTGTTTTATACAAAAAAAAGAGAGAAGAAAATAAATTATAGTTTTATATGAAACACAAAATTTGTAATATCGTAAATTTTTAAGGCAATTTAAAATTTATTTGCAAAAAGTATTAAGACTGATTGAAATTTGATTTTAATAAATTTTTAATTTTAATATTTTTTTTTTAATTTTTTTATTTTTCTCTTTTACGATATTTTCAGTATCGTAATTTTTTAAAATAGTTCCTTTCGTAAAATTAAGCTGAAATTTTCTGCATGAATTTAAAATATTGTAAGTGAATTTCGGTTTTCTGCAGAAGTAAAGAAATTTTTGTTAGGATTTTATAAACCTTAAAATAAATTTTATGAGATTTCAAAAAAAAATATATATATATAATTTTGGCTTTATGAAAAATTTCTTTTGGGGTTGAACTTATTTTTTTTTTTAATTTAATATCCATTAGGACGTTATTTTAAAGAGGTCTTAGTTTGGAAATGGAATCATTTATTTAGAATATTTTAAATTAATTTGGGTTTTGAAAAAAATTGTTGATTATAATATCGTAAGTTTTTCAAAATCTTTCTTGCCTGGAATGATAGTAAAAGTATAAATACTTCTTTGAAGTACTGTGTTAAATGAAATCCAAGTTTTTAATTATTTTTATTTTGTAACAAAATTGAATTTTTTTTTTTTAATATCGTATAATTTTAGACAGGCTCACAAAGTGGTAGTGCACCGAAAGTTTTATAAGTCACCGCTTAGTATTACCTCGAATTAAGGTTTAAACCATTGGTTTAAAAAGATTTTAATTTTGAAAATGTTTCAGCCTAAACTTTTATTGGATTTAAATGAAAAATAGTAATAAATAAATATAAAAAAAATAAATTAAAAAAATTATAATAAAATAAAAACATTTACTTTACTAAATGAATTTAAAAGTAATAATAAAAAAGAAATTTATTTTACTAAATGAAATAAAAAGTAATAACTTAGTTGTGAATTAATAAAAAATAACTGATTGTAATATCGTAAAATAAATATGAAAAGGAAAAAAAAACTTTTAAAAAAAGCAAATTGAGCAATATCGTAAATCAAAAACATTTAAAAATTTTTCAAAATTTTAGAAACTATTTAAATTAAAAACTTTTGATATAAAAATCTTTATATTAACTATTTTTTTCGTAATATCGTACATAATAAATTTAATATTTTTTCATATACTTTTCATTATTATTTATTTTCTTCTCTCTTTTCTATTATCCTTTACGAGGCAGTTGCTTTCATTGTTGACAGTTTCAAACCAAAGTAAAATTATTATTACAAAAAAAGTTTTAGTGTAAAGTTGTAAGTGCAAATTGTTGTAGAACAGAAATTGTAAGAAGAGAGCGAGAGAGAGAGAAAAAAGAGAAATAGAGCGAGTTTTATTGTTTAAAAAGTGAGAGTAATTTTGTAATAAATCTATATTAAATTTTTTGTTAAGTGACGTTGATTGAAAGAATTTGTGTACCTCAACATCCTTGCGCTTAACAACGTATTCAAGATCGTATTTTTGATCCTCCAATTTGTTAATTCTATCGTAATGTTGTTTGATAATAGATTTAAGTTGTTCTGTGGTAGTAAAGTAGCCAGACGGGGGAAAAGATAAGGTTCATTAGATATGTTTAACAAAAGAAAATATTTTTAAAAATATTTTAATAAATTTGTATAAAACCCCATATTGACTTTAATTAAAATTGCACTGCAGTTGAAAAAGAAATTGATATTTTCCTTTTGTTATTTTTTTTTTTAAAGAAAAGTGTTGGTGGTCTATGTATGGGCGTGGATTTGAAATGATTTATTTAAAATATATATATTTTTTTAAAGTGATTCAAATGTTTGAAGTGTAAGAGAAAAGAAAATAAAAATGGATCTGAGTAAACATACCTTCGCTGGCATCACTAAGATTTCTGGGACTACCGCAACGTTCTTCAATGATACGTCTACGTTCAGCGGCTTTGCGTTCTTGTTCTTTCTTCAATTCTTCAGCGGCTTTCTTGCGGAGCAACAACCTGAGTTTCTTCTTTCTTTCTGGAGTCATGAAACCCTTCTTGGCCTTCTTGGCCTTGGAGGCTTCTTCCATACGCTTGCGTACTTCAGCACGCTTGCGTTCAATTTCGGCTTGTTTAGCCTTCTTAGCCTTTAGAAGAAATAATTTATTTTTTTTATAATAAATGTTTTTTCTTATTATTTGTTTCTCCTAAACACAAGGATACATTGTGACGAAAAAGAAGGTGGTAGACAGACACACAGCTTGTAGGTTATCCAACATACATTAAAACACACATCAACTTGATTTTATAATCTGTACCTCTTCCGCTGGTGTTAAGGGCTTGGCAGGTGCTGCAGGAGCCGCTTTGCCATTAGCTGCCGGTGCCGCAGCAGGAGCTTTGCCACCAGCTGCCGGTGCTGCAGCAGGAGCTTTGGCAGCAGCAGCTGGTGCTCCTGCAGCAGGTGCTGCCGCTGCTGGTGCAGCAGCTGCTGGGGCGGCGGCAGGAGCTGCTGCCGGAGCCGGAGCCGCGGCCTTTTTCTAAAAATGGACAAGAAAATAAGAATTAATAAAAAATATTAACATTTATTTTTTTAAACTATTTTCATATTTAAGCAAGCTTTATATATTTTTAAAACTTTTATTTTAATTAAGCTTTAAAGCTCATGCATTTTAAATAGTGATTGTTGTAGCCAAAATTAATTTTGTATTTAAGCAGTCTAAGGAGTAAAAGAAGAGGGAAAAAAGTAAGCTTTAGTTATTTATTTTGCGAAAGTTATTTCTGAAAAAAAAGAATTTTATGAATGAACTTGATATTTACCTTCACAATGTTTCCTTGAAGTTGGCTAGAAGTCTTTACAGAAACCGACGATTAATTTTTACTAAAATTTAGAAATTGAAAAAAAGTTTAATTTTTTTTTTTAATACTAAAAATAGGATGTCCTTTATTGAAAAAGGAAATGATACTTACCTCACCTCATCATCAGCCATATTTAATTTGTGTTTTAAGGTTTAAGTCTCTGCAAGTAGAAGTTTAAAAATTATATAAATCGGAATTTGATGTTATAAACCCTAAATACATACATGTATGTAGTATCACATATGGAGTTTTTGACCAAGTAAAATAATAGTTTCATAAATAATATTTTAGTTTATTCCAGCTCAACTAAAGGGACATATATATATATATGTATGTATGTACGTTGACCGAGTTTTATTTAAAAAAAAAATTTAATGGAAAATTGAAAATTGGGAGTGGTGCTGGACCCCGACGAAGCCGAATGCGTGTCGAAAATTCGAATAAAAATATTATTCGAATAAAAAATATTATTTAATAAAAAATTTTTAAATATTTTTTAACTTTATAATAACAAATATTAATTGAGTGAAATTTTTTTTCGCAAAATAAATTATTCGAATAAAAATATTATTCGAATAGAAAATATTATTCGAATAAAATTTTTTTCCGAATGCTAAAATACTGTAACAATTTAGCTGCTGGTGCATATAGAAATACACCAATAATAAAATTTTATGGGACGATAACTTAGTGGTTTGGTTCAAGTATAATATACTTTTTTCTTTTGAAAATATGTCTATTTTCTAGAGAAAATAGAGACAAAACTCCGAATATACGCCGATTTACTGATTTAAATGACTTGGCAGCAATTTTTATTTTTGTAAATAGAAAATTTTAGACACTATTTACAAAAATTTTAAATAATAGAATTTCAGAAAAAAAAAACATAGTGCAAAATACTGGGTCATTATCCAGAGACAAGTAAATATATATGTATACCTATCTGCATCAAAGAGTTATAGTCTTAAAATTTGTTGGGTTTATTTTCATAACAAAAGGTATATTCGAACAAAATGTTGACGACGTTGCGGGCACTGCGAGTTTAATATACAACTAAAACATATGGTGCAGCAAAACAATATTATTTGCCTTAACAATTCATAAATGTGACAATTTATAAGGGGCTGCTAGCCGAGCCTTTACCCATCTGGAATTTGATTATAGGACTATAAGAGTATTTTTTATTTTTTTTAGTCAGTATAAACATTTATAGTTATAGTATTTTTGTTTAAGAAAAAAGACATATTGTCGCCAAACAAGCTTAAAAGCTTGAGCAAGTTTTAATTCCTGAAATATATTCGAAATTTCGAACATATTTTCGAACTAAGGAATTTAAATATAAAATCAAAATTTAAGACCTAATTTCCACAAACTCTTTTTTCTCATATAGAAATCACAATATTTTTGTTTTACTATATTATAAAATCTAACTTCGAAATTGATTCTACCTATTTTCGAAATTGATTCTACATATTTTCAGAAGCCCTTAGTATTAAGTTTAAAATATTTAAATAAAAATTGGATCTACTTTTTTTAAGTTAATTCGTCTATTCGTTGTATAAATGCAAAGTTAATTTGGATTTGGATTTATAAGTGGAAGGCTTTCAAAAAGTTGATTTAAATTTCGTACTTTTACTTTAATGTCAAAAATTGTATGTTCGATTATTTAAAGCAAAGTCTGAAGGGTTTAAATCTTACATTTTTCTATATAATATATTATGATAAATATATATTTAATGCAGCCTTTATTCATTATGAGATACCATTCTAAGCACCGCCAGAAGAATGTCCGAAAACGGAAATCTCTACACTTGTAAAATTACAAAAAAAAAAATTGTTAAGATAAAAAAAATTCTAAATTATTGAGAAATGGATATAGTGAATTTAGCTTCGAAAAGTTGATTTAAATTTCGAACTTATTTTTTAATGTCAAAAACTGTATGTTCGAATATTCGAAATTGATATAAAAAATTTGTGTAAAAAGTCAATACAAAATTATTTTAGCATTTTTACAGAAGTTAATTTCGAAAATTATATATGGGTACCTCGAAAGACTTGTTAGTAGTGTACTAGTTTTTTTTTTTTGTAGGAGTAACGGGTTATTGATTTCTGTTAAAGACTCTAAGCGTTTTCTGCAGATAAACTAGATTAATACGATATTATTTTAGTACATCTTCAGTGTGAAAATTAATTTCAAAATTTGTGTAAAAAGTCAATATGATGTTATTTCAGCAAGTCTGCAGAAGCTAATTTCAAAATTTGTCAAAATAATAATGTCTTCACTATTAAATATTTTCAAATATTCGAAGTGAAAAATTGCTATGTTCGAAAAATCGAAGTTAAATTAAAATAATTGACATTTTATTTTGTCATAATTTCATTACATTAATTCCATTTCTACTTCAATATAATAATTTTATATGTTCAAGTAAATGATACGAAAGTCTGAATGCTTCCGGATTTTAAGCGAACAGTTGGTTTAGTTTTGGTGCTAAGAACATTAATTATTTAGTATTTTTTGGCTAATAGTCAATGTAAACAAAAAATTATTTACAAAGATAATTTACATAAAATATAAACATGTAAGTATGTGTATATAATAAATACACACATACACTTATACATATATGCACGTTTGAGTAGTGTACATAAGTAGAAGTAACATAATCTTTTTTTGGAGATCGTAGCATCTAATCAACTAATTATAAGTTCCAAAAACATTTGTGTCTTTTGCTAAAAAAAATTTTCATAATTTAATTTTACATTTTTCCAAATTAACAAAAAGAACATTTAACCGTATAAGGCTGATCATTAAGAGAAAGAGAGCATAAGCTCAATAATGCGCATGGCCAAAAAATAGATGCGTCTGATCAACACAACACCTACATATACATAAATACGTGTGTCTTTAATTGTATGGGTATATTGTATACTAAATGTTGAACATATGTATGTATGTTTGAAATGCGTGGGTATAGATATCGTATTATATCGTAAATATTTTCTATAAAATCATATAAATAATTATATGTGTATGTATGTATATGTACATAGACCTATATATGCGACAATTTGGTGTAGGTGTTAAAATTTAAGGAAATTTGTTTTCGTTTGAATCATAAGATTTATAAATGTATTCTGTATAACTGTAAGATGTAAATTATAAGATTTTAAAATATAAGATGTATAAGTGTTAAATTTATAAGACGTATAAAATGTATAAGATGTATAAGTCGGTTTAAATAAAATATCAAGTATATAGATCGAATATTTTTGTATAATAAAGGCTAGTAGTCCTTCAAGTAGCTGATACAATTAGGGATTGTAAAAATAAAAACATATTTTTTATTCCCCTTTAGATCCTTATTTTTAATAATTTTTTTTACTTTGGAAAATTATTGAGATAACTTTTTGCCTATAAATTTAAATCGACAATAAGTGTAAAAACATATTTTAATGGCATAAAAATATTCAGTATTCAACGAAAATTATTTTTATTTGCTGCTAAATATATGACACGTGAAATTATATTTTATTTATAGTTTGTATAAGAAAAATTTTATTTAAATAAATAATCAAGACAAGTTTCTGCAACTTTGTTAAATTCTTCATTAAGTTAATTTATAAATAAATTCCTTATAAATCAGTAAATTTTAAAAATTTAAAGTGACGTTTGTAAGGAAAATCAAAATTTTTTTTGATAAAAAAAATTTTTAGTTTATAAAATATATTTAAAACAAATTTTTATACAAAATATGATCATTATTATAAAAAAAAAAAAAAAAATTGTACAAAATTTATTTTAAAATTTTAAATTTCGAATTTAAATTAGATTGTTTTATTTTTTTATTTTATTTAATTTATTTATTTTTTATTAATTTTTTTTGTTGGTATAATTTATGATTCAATGTTTTTCGACATTTGAATTTTCTTTATTTTTACTCAAAAAAATTAAAAATAAATAAAAATTTTATAAGATTTCATTTTTAAAAAAAATCTTGAATTTAAATTAAATTTTTTAGAAAATTAAATTTTTTATAAAATTTAATTTTTAATTTTATATTAAATTTTTGATTTTGTTTGTCAAAAAATTAAATTTCTTAAATAATCTTTATTAATGTGAAAAATATTTTTTTTTGTAGAAATTTAAATAAAAATTAAAAAATAAAATTTTTAATAAAAATTTATCCAAAATTTACAAATAAAAATTCTTAAAAAAAATTTCTTATTTCTTCTTATACTTTTTGTTTTACGATTATTTGAAAAATCTTTTTAAAATCCTTTTTGGCTGTAGTCTTTGCTGCAGTTGGTTAAATTTTGCATTGAAATGCTTTTAATACAAAAGCTGTATTCAGCTGGCACCCGATATTTTATCAGTTTTTATTTTTAATTTATTTAAAAATGCTCGCTCGTACAACACTCACTCACACACACACACAGTATTTCAAATTTTTCCTTTTTTTCAAAATTTCTACATTCAAGTGTGTATACTAAAATAAGCTACAACAACAAAAACATAAGTTTCGTACATTGAAAATTTAGACACTTGAAATTATGCAATCACTTTGAAGAAGAAAAATAAAATATTAAAGGAGAAACCACAGAAATGTTTCAGATTAGAAATAGAATTTGAAAAAAATATTGCAACTTTACGCGTCACACATACACACTTTTCGTGAAAATCTTTTTAAAGTAACAAATATCCAGAGTTTTGAAATGCCACGCCTTTTTTCCAAGAATAATTTTTTTATTATGATGTTATTTAGATTTTAATATTCGTTTTTCAATAAAGTTTTAAACACTTTTTGTTAAACTATAATTTTTTCTTGATTTTTTCTAGCTCCTTTAACCATATAGTTTTATCTTTGATTGGAGCATTATTAGCCACAGCATTATTTTCACACACTCACCTTTAAAGGAAATTAAAATAAAGGTGTGCGATCTAACACACAACTCGTTAAGCACTGTTTCGAACGAAAAGACTGAACGGTCCGACGACTAAAGGCAGACTATATTTCTATCAGAAACTCACTACAGATCATTTTTCCCGATTATCATTATTCGTTCTCTTGCAGCCTCTTCCTCCTGCTACCCACCTGCTACGTAAACAAACAAAAGAGTCTATTGAAACCACTGCGCCTGCTCTCCTTAAATCAAAAGGGTGGCCATATCTTTTTACGGTTTCCTACATCTTCTCTTATTTAAGGCCCACTGTGCTTTATTTTACACGTATTACATTTTATTTTTCCTCATACAAATTGTTTTTTTCTGTTTAAAATATTTCAAATTTTGTTTTTAATTTGACTTTTTCACACTCTCGTTTTTTATATTAAACGTAAAGCGGAGAACTAAGAAAATAATGAAAAATTACAACAGCAATAACAAAAACAAAAATAAATAAATTTATCGTATGTATCTGGGCACATTGTCTAAAAATAGTTTTTTGATCAGAAATAGAAAATTATGTGTGTGGAAATTTTGGTTTTTTCTCTCCGAGAGCATATTTGCTTGAAGAAAATTTTTATTTTATTAAAAATTATTTTTTTTTTTATTATAAAAATTCTGTAGGTAGGAGTTTAAATGAAAAATAAAAAAAAATATTTGATGAAATTTAGTTTTAAGTTGTATGTATGGATGTTTGTTTGTATGCGTGTTGTTTAAGTTTCTATACTGTGTTCTATATACGATTTCTATATAAAAATGCAATATGTTCTAAATCGATTTTTTTTGTTATTATTTGTTATTGTTTTAATTTTGTTTAAATTTGTATTAAATATCAAAACACAAAAATATTAACAAAAAAATAAAATAAAATATAATTAAATAATATAAAAATTTACTAACAAGATGACCAAATATTTCTATAAATTTTT
Organism: Phasia obesa; assembly: GCA_949628195.1. NCBI lineage: Eukaryota > Metazoa > Arthropoda > Insecta > Diptera > Tachinidae > Phasia > Phasia obesa. The sequence continues at coordinate 136,439,034 of OX451218.1, read as the reverse complement.
GGAATTACGAACTTAAGCCTGAAAACTTTTTAATTAATTGGAATAAAAGAGTTCATATAAATTAAAATTTCGTTAATTTAAGAAAAAAGTAATTCTGGAGTGGCCTACACTCAACTTTACCATACCCAATGGAAACCGATATTTTTATGGATATTTTACATAAAGAATACAAGTTTAAAGAATATTCGAATCGAAAAATTTTAATTATTTTCAATTTGCCCCTTGCCCCTTCGAGATTATGACCAAAATTTCTACAGCTCTTCATCTCCATTAACCAAAGGCACATACTGAATTTTATTTTGATATGTCTTACGGTATGACCTGTAGAGCGTTTACAAAATTTGGGGTGTTAAGTAAACTACCCCTTGCCCCTCCCTGATTGTACCCAAAATTTATACAGCTCTTCATCTCCATAAACCAAAAGCACATACTAAATTTCGTTTTAATATGTCATACGGTATGACCTGTAGAGCGTTTACAAAATTTGGGGGGTAAGGAAACTACCCCTTGCCCTCTCTCGATTATGCCCAAAAACTATACAGCTCTTCATCTCTATATACCAAAGGTACGTAATAAATTTCATTTTGATATGTCAAACGGTATGACCTGTACAACTCCACAACATACACAATCACCCACCCACAGACATCATCGCGAAAATAGCCAAAATGGATTCAGGAAACCTCAAAACGTATAAATCCTTCGAAATTCCGACCTCGATTTTTTTCACGATTACTATTGTCTTATACTACGTATGGTAAAGTAAAAAAAGAATCTTGCATGGAAACAACAACAATATTGATGTCAAAATTTTATATAAAAACTAGCAGAGGCTGCGATGTCACCAGCGTCGTCCTGACAATATTTTGTTCGAATTTTCCATTTGTTTTTAAAAGTATTTCACACCAAATTTTGAGACTCTTCTTCTTCTTTTATACTTACTTTACTTTATTTTATATAGAGTTACCCGTCTCTGGGTTATTACTCAGAAAGTTGCAACATAGGTTTGGCCAAATTTTCCTTTAACAAAAATAAAAGGTGCTGCCAAGTTTTTAGTTTTATTTATTAAAAAAAAATTGCATATTTTCACAACATTTTATCTACCTCCTGTTCGAAATGAGATATTTTAACAAGAAAAAGATATCTTATTTTCTGAACTGAGGTCCTTGGAGACCGTCTTTACTACCCATCAATTTGAACAAAACATAAGCATGACGCCGGCAGAGCAACGGAATTAATGTATGCATGTTGTTATAGGTGGCAAATAGGTGTTTATATCATTTTGCGTTTCAACATAATTTTCTGTTTTCCAAAAATGTTGTTGGAATGCTTATTGCACAGCAGAGGGTAGTAGTACGGTTGGCCAACAGATGGCGCTGTTTGAAAATAAAACTATCAAACTAAAATACAACAAGAACCACGGGCAGAAACTTGTTTAATGTGGATGCCATGGGGCATCTAAACCTTGGACAAATGCTAGCAATTAGCAGAGATTATGTGATGATAAAGAAGTCCGACAATTAACCGTTTATATTCTGAAATCACTAAAGTCAAGAGTAAAAGTTGGGGTCGACACGTGACTCAATGAAAGTAAAATTGCCGTAAATTACAAATCGGTTACCTATAATTATAGAGGACAGAAGAAGGTCATTAAGAAAGCGGTCTACTTCGATATTACTTCTACCTTATTAATAATAAAAAATTATATATGCACTATGGCACATATTTGGAGAATTCGCCAAAAATCACATTTTTATTGCTATCGATTTCAAATCGTAAATACTAGAGTATCTCGCGAGCCAAAAAATAACCACTCTATTGTAACCTTATCACAATAAACAGGGTAATACAAAATGGACTTTTTCTGTATTTTGCTAAAATTAAAAAATTCTTAGAAAATTTTAATTTTTACTTAAATGATTATAACTTTTTTTTAAAAGATTTTGATGTAAAATAAATTTTGTATAATTATCTAACTTATAACCTATTAGTTGAAAAAAATTAAGTTTTTGTGTCTTTCAGAAATTTAGAAATTTTTTTTAAAAAAAGGTCCTTATTGCCCCACAATCTCCGACCTAATATGTACATCATAACTCCTTGTCGTCAAACCAAGTCAAAACAAACTTTCACAATCTGAACTCTCCCCTATATCCTGTTATATTTGCGCTGGGTTGCGGCCGTGGGCACCAAAAACAATTTTTGTGACCCAAGATATTTTATGCACATTTTGCTTTACAGCTTTGCAGCATTCCTTTTTGAAGTATTTCGGTCTTCTTAATACAAATCTAGGGAAAATAACTTTTTTTTTACATCGTCTTCTTGCGTGTTGGGCCCTATTACTTTGGGCGGAAACTGGCAATAAAAATCGCATGTGACTTAATATTAGAATAATAAATATAAAAATCATATACAAAAATAATTTTGTGCTAAATAAAAATATTTTTATATATAACGAGTTTTTACTCGATGTTATTAGCTTGATTATATACAAAACTGGTCTAAGTCTCATACCAAAAATTATAGACCAAAGTCCGACCTACTAACCAAAAAACAAAGCTTATCTAAATTCCAATCCCAGCAAATGTTATGGAGTTTTGACCGTCTTCTCGTGAAAAAGCCCATTGTGCTCTGGCGATGAGGAGTAAAATGAAAGCGCAATAAAACACTTCACCGCCTTAAGAAACATTTTAGGACAATTCTTTAAACTTTTCGCTTTTTCTTCCACTTATACATATATGCAAAAATTCATACGTATTGATTTTGGCGTTTTGTGATTTATCGTAGCCAACAAAAGTTCGAATTAATTAATATGAAGCGTTCGATGATTAAAATCAACTTTAAGACGCAGTTGTTTTTATTTTTATTTCAACAATAAAATTAAACGACCTGTATGAAAAACCAAATTTATAAAATTACGAAATTCATCATAAAATACTTAAATGCCCCAAGACAAAATTAAATGGTTGTATGCAAATTTTATTTCCTTTAAACGTTTTTGCTTAAATTTAATGAAAAAAGAAATTTAATTTAAGGTGCTAAAATTTAACCCAAAATAAATGTAATGCAAAATCTGTGATAATGAAATGTATGCTTTAAGGTCTAATGCACATCTTTTAAAAGAACAAAAAGCAAAAAACCAAAAAAAAAAACAGAAGTACAATTTTAAATAAAAATGTTTGCCAAAATAATATTTTTATTATTATTATTTTTTTTTTTTTTTTTTTTGTTTAAATCATAACAACGCTTCTTTATTGTCTGCGCACAAACACGAACATTTATATTGAAATTTAAGTTTTTTTTATTTTATTTTAACTTGGAAATAAATATTAAAGAACAAATTTTGCATTGAAGCATATGTGTTTTCATACGATTTGTAAATTAACTAGAGAAAATTTGTTGAAAACTATTGGGCAACAAATTTTATCTAATTTATACTTGTACACAATTTTACCCCAAAAAAAAAGATTAAATTCTATTTGAATAAAATTATTATTAAGTAAAGTGATCGTAAATTTTTGGTAGTGCAGAGCACTGAAAAGAAAATCTGTTTAATTGCTTTTTTAACCGAAACAAAATCATAAAATAAAATAATGAAAAACGTATCTTTTCTCTAATTGAAGGTTATATTTTGTATTTTTTTTTTTATTTTATTTAAATAATAATGAAATTTCATATTAAGATTCGTAGCTTCCTTAAAGCTTTTAGCATACAATATTTCGTGTTATTGAAAGCCTTCTATATATCGCCTAACAATACGTCGCACATTGGGTTGCACGATAGCCAAATTTTAAATATTTTTGTTAAATAGAACCTAAAAGCAAATGAAACTCTGCCATTTTGAATAGAATACAGGTAAGAGTGCTATATTCGGCCATTTATCGACACTTTTTTGTAAAAATTTTATCGCAAATTTTTTGTAAAAATTTTATTGAAAATTTTTTGTAATAATTTTATTGAAAGTTTTTTGTAAAAATTTTATCCAATTTTTTTTGAAAAATTTTATCGAATTTTTTTTGTAAAAATTTTATCGATTTTTTTTGTAAAAATTTTATCGAAAATTTTTTAAAAAGTTTATTGAACATTTTTTATAATTATTTTATTGAATAATTTTTGTAAACATTTTATAGAATATTTTCTGTAAAAATTTTATCGATTTTTTTTTTGTAAACATTTTATCGAAAAGTTTTTGCAAAAATTTTAGTGAAAATTTTTTGTAAAAATTTTATTGAAAATTTCTTGTAAAAATTTTATTGAAAATTTTTATTAAAAATTTTATTGAAAATTTTTTTTAAAAATTTTATTGAAAATTTTTTTTAAAAACTTTATCGAAAATTTTTTGTAAAAATTTTATCGAAATTTTTTTTGTAATTATTTTCTGTAAAAATTTTATCAAAATTTATTTTTTGTAAAAATTTTATTGAAAATTATTTTGTAAAAATTTTATCGAAATTATTTTGTAAAAATTTTATCGAAATTATTTTGTAAAAATTTTATCGAAATTATTTTGTAAAAATTTTATCGAAATTATTTTGTAAAAATTTTATCGAAATTATCTTGTAAAAATTTTATCGAAATTATTTTGTAAAAATTTTATCGAAATTATTTTGTAAAAATTTTATTGAAAATTTTTTGTAAAAATTATATCGAAAATTTTTTGTAAAAATTATATCGAAAATTGTTTGTAAAAATTCTATCGATTTTTTTTAATTATTTTCTGTAAAAATTTTATCGAAATTTTTTTGTAAAAATTTTATTGAAAATTTTTTGTAAAACATTTATCGAATTATTTTATTTTTAATTTTATCGAAATTTTTTGTAAAAATTTTATCGACATTTGTTTGTAAAAATTTTATCGACATTTGTTTGTAAATATTTTATCGACATTGTTTTAAATAAATTTTATCGTCAATTTTTTGTAAAAATTTTATCGACATTTTTTTGTAAAAATTTTATCGACATTTTTTTGTAAACATTTTATCAACATTTTTTGGTAAAAATTTTATCGACTTTTTTTGTAAAATTTGTATCTAATTTTATGGAAAAGATAATTTTATCAAATTTTTTTTATGAAAATTTTAACAAATTTTTTTTTTATGAAATTTTTATCGAAATTTTTTATAAAAATTTTATCTATTTTTTGATGAAAATTTTATCGACATTTTTTTCTAAAAATTGTATCGACATTTTTTTGTAAAAATTTTATCGAATTTTTTTGTAAATTTGTTTTTTTTTAATGAAAATTTTATGGATATGATAATTTTACCGAATTTTTTTATGAAACTTTTATCAATTTTTTTTAATGAAAATTTTATCGAATTATTTTTATAAAAATTTTATCGATTTTTTTATGAAAATTTTATCGAATTTTTTATGAAAATTTTATCGAAATTTTTTTGTAAAATTTTATTGAAAATTTTTTATATAAATTTTATGGAAAATTTTTTCTTAAAATTTTATTAAAAAAGTATAAATTTTAGAAATAAATTTTGTAAAAGTTAGGACCTTCCTGCAATCTATATTGCGTTAGAATTGTCAGACTGAAGCACATTGGGGGATCAATATGTATCCCTCCTATGTCTATCGGCCAATTCTATGTTTATTCCTTTCTATAAAGTCCTTTAATACAAATCAAAGCGGAAAACCCCTACCAACAAAAATCGCTCCTCGCGATCCCCCGAAATTTATATGCACTTCATGCAATCTATTGGTCGTATTAAGTAAGTGCATACAGAGAGTCATTACAACCGAAAAAAAATAAAAATATCTTGAAAAAATAAGGTGGACGAAATTGGGCAAATTTTTCGAAACTATCCCTGGCAGATTAATTGGCTTCAATTTTCTCCATCTATTCTGGTGCCTTAGCAAAATTGATTTCAATCCGAACCCAGACGGACATCGATCAATCAACTTCTCTCTAGGAATAAGGATCCAGAATATATATACTTTATGGGGTAGGAATTGATATTACACACGGTATGACCCTTTCCACCTGTGGTAAAGGGTATAAAAACCTGCTGATGTCAGCTGGTTTGTCAGATTAAAAAAGAACTCGTAAATGAAATTTTGTCAGATAACTTTGCATTTGTATATGTTTTGCAATGGGAAATTTAAAACATGTCATGTATATGTGGCACAAGCAGTAACAATGTATGTGCTAGCACGTTCTGCAACATGCCTGAAAAAACACCACCGCGATCTGAAGATTTTATTTGAAGATTAAAGCTTCTAAAAATTAATGCCCATTATGGCCATCGTTCAACCCAATGTGCGTTGACGAAAAATGAAAATTTGTTTTGTTAATAAGAAATTTTTCTATTTAAAAAAAACCAAATTTTTTTCGGTGTATTTCGTCAAATACATTAATCCAATGACGTATTAAAAACTGAAGAATTTAAGCATTTAACGAAAATTAGATTTTTTATAAAATAAAAAAATAACTACGGATACATAAACTAAGAATGTGGAGGTAATATGATGCACACAGAGAAAAAAAAATAATGAAGCGAAACGAAATTTTATGTGTGGGAGCTTTTTGGTTCAAATGTAAAAAAAAAATTTTAAAAAATATTTTTTGGTTAATAAATATACATATTTACAGGTACTTATGAATGTTTACTACTATACCTAGTATATGTATATTCGCATAATAAATAAATAAAATACTTAAAAAAAAGAGTACTTGCACTTTTAGGAGGAACAAAAAAAAAAAGAATTGTGTTGTGCGTTCAGTGCGTCATTTGACCCAATTTTAAGGAATCATTCAAATACGAGAAAAACGACTGAAATGAAATACAGACGAACCCAAAACGATGTGCGAAATTTACCGATAAAACCAAAATATAGTGTATGTAACACACATACATATAAACTATTTATGTATGTGTGTATATGTTATTTATCACATACATATGTATATTAAACTTTGTGTTTATGTATTTGTATCTAGTACGTCACAAATAAATTAATGACGTCATTGACCATGTACCAAATTTTATTTAATTTCTCTAGTTTAATGCTTTTCTTTTATTTTTTCATTGCAAAAAACAAAAAACTTGTTCTTTTATTGAAATGCAAAATATTTCGTCGGTTTGTCGTTTTGTGTATCTTGTATTCTTTGTCTGTAAATTGATTTTGTTTCATAAACATTTCTGATTTTTAAATTTACCAAAAAAACAAAAAAATCAAATATGTAATTTGTTTTTGGGTAATTTTGTCTACAGATTTATTAGGTTTTGGCAAGATTTTTGTTGCTTTATCGCACAATTCATATGGCATGATTAACATTTCTGAAATCTATTTAATAATTTACCAATTTATATTTGAAGAATAATTAATTAATAAAAATATAATAATTAATTGCGTTCAACTGTTTCAACAATTTTGCAAAAAATGACGTACGAAAACTGCCCTGACAACTGAGGGCAATTAAAATTATTTATATAAATTGAAATGAATTGTTAATGTTCCTCTTTATAGAAAGTGATTTTGATTATATATAGGCTCGATATAATTTTGTTATATATAACAGCTGTAAAGGGCACTTTACAGAAACAAATAAATCTGCAAGGATTTGTGTAGGACACAACGGCTGATTTCATTTCTTGAATCACAAACATCCGATAGGTCATTTCGTATGACATTTATCAGTCCGAAGTAAATATAATTTATTTATTCTTTCGACTAATAAATTTTTTATTACTCTTCACCACGAATGTTAATCCATCCCCCTATAAGTGTTAATCCATTTATTGTTTATGCAATGCAATAAACATTTCCGACACCATAATGAATATAATAGTGGTATTCATTGTTTGATGCAAATGGTCTTGCGAAAGTGCAAATGCAATTTATCATTCAAATTTTACAAAAACAATAGGTATTTTGTTGTTGGATTTCCCAAAAAAGCTATGACATTATGCACTTTGCACAAAGCAGAAAAACCTTACCTGCACTTAGGTAGGTAAGGTTTTTCTGCTTTGATTTGAATTAAAGGCCATTATAGAAAGCAATAAACATAAAACAGATCTAATCTGACCATTCTAACGTAATATTGAATGCAGGAAGGTCCTAAATTTTACAAAAAAATTTCTGTAAAGTTTTTACATAAAGCGCTCGATAAAATTTTTACAAAGAATTTTCGATAAAATTTTTATAAAAAAATTTCGACAAAATTTTTACAAAAAAATATTCTATAAAATTTTACAAAAAATTATCGATAAAATTTTAACAAAATTAATCGATGAAATGTTTAAAGAAAAATTCGATAAAATTTTTACAAAAAAATTTTCGATAAAATTTGAACAAGAATTTTCGATAAAATTTGAACAAAAATTTTCAATAAAATTTTTACAAAAAATTTTTATATCGAAAATTTTCGATAAAATTTTTATATCGAAAATTTTTTGTAAAAATTTTTTTGAAAAATTTTGTTCAAATTAAATAACATTTTAACAAAAAAATTTTTAAAATTATTCTATAAAATTTTACAAAAATTTATAAAAAAAATTTGATAAAATTTTTAAATTTTTCGATTAAATTTTAACAAAAATTTTCGATAAAATCTTAACAAAAATTTTCTATTACATTTTTATAAAAAATTTTTGATAAAAATTAAAAAAAAAAATTTTATAAAAAATTTTCGATAAAATTATAACAATAATTTTTCAATTTGTGGGACCTCCATCTACTACAAGGATGATAAATTTCATACGAATTTGTTTAAACATACACACATGTGTATAGTTAGCTTATTAATTTTTATATATTCCTTAAGAATATTTTTTCTATAAAAAAACGCTAATGGCCTTTTTGGGCTAAAGTACAAAAAATTCAATAATTTTGTATTTTTTAAATTGAAAATCGTCTAGTTTTTAACTCAGTAAAGGTGCAATCTTCAAATTTATCAAAAATATTTAGAGTTTGGTTCGCTAACTACCATAAACAATTTAAAAAATTTGGTAAAAATTGTACCCAATATTTTGAAAAAACTGGACCAGGGTAGCGAAAAATCAAAAATTTTATTTCTTAAAATACTTATAACTCAATAATTTTAAATTAATGTTTGAAAATTTAGATACCATTTTGTAGGTATTGACAAGACCTTTAAGACCATGTATAACTTTAAAAAATCAGAATAAAACTGAATTCCAGGTGAGAGGTTCCCAACTTTGAGACCACATAGCGCCACCCCTGGAGGGTGTATGTATACCCACTTTTAAAACTTAAGTTCAGATACTCCACTGTTATGCTCAAGTCTAATTTTGGATCAATCCGCCTAGCCGATTATAAATGAGTAGGTTATTTCCAAGATATTTTAATTCTACCCCACTGTGCAATGTTGTAATGGTACATTAATATTGTCAGGGTGTTTAATCTTTCTATTGAAAATATCACATTATAACATTATAACAGCTTCAATTATAATATTATTCTACGAAATATAAGATTTAAAAATAAATAAAAAATTATTTAAATAAATAAAAAATAATTTAATATTTTTGTAGAATTTTATTAAAAATTTACTTAAAAGTAAAAACGAATTAATAATTTTTCAGGCTCAAGAAAATTATATAAAGTAAAGTAAATACTTGTTTGACATTATATACACACAAAAAAAAAGAAAAAATGTAAATAAAATTACCCACTTCCTTTAACAAAAAAAAGTGCTAAAAATGGAAAATATTACTAAACCTTGTTCGAAAATAGCAAAACAACAACAATAACAAAAACAAATTTACTTTGTTTTACTTCAACTCAATGAAAAGTGGAAAAAAAAGTTAAACAAAAAGATGAGGAGAGAAATGAGTAAAAAATTCAATTTCCTTTGACCCTTGACTGCTGCTGACGTATTTATGCTGCAAACAACAAAAACTGCAGGAGCAACAACAACAATAAAATCAAAAACATTTATTTTTCTATAACAGCAATTTGGTGTTATTGTGTGAGTTGGTGCACTGTATGTATATGTGTGTGGATATGTGATATGTTGTATCCTTTATGGCGGCTTTGTTGTAAATATGTTTGACGTTTTATGCGACAGTAATTGCTGACAACAACATTTATACAAACTGAAGATACGACAATTTAAAGGCCAACATATAATTATGTGCTCCCAATGAAAGTCTTGACGAACACACTTATTCATGCAGCAGAAAATTTATTTATTCTAATTGTAGATCTAGGTGTGATCAAACGATTGATGTAAAGAAATAATAATTAAAAAAAAATTTTTTCTCGAAAGTATAAAAATTTTTGTTTTTTAAAAATCTATAAAAATTAAAAAAAAAACACAAAAATTAATAAATTTAAAATACATGTTTAAGCTCATGTTCTGTTTGACCAAAATAGGCCGTCTTAACTAGCCACCAACAACAAAGCATAAACATGTCTCCGGCAGGGCATCGACATTTATTTTGCGCATGTTTTTACAGGTGTTTATGTCACTTTCTGTGTGAAAATAATTCTCTGTTGTCCAACAATGTTGTTTGAATGCTTTTTGCACAGCAAATAGTAGTAGTACGGTTGACCAAGAGATGGTGCTGTTTGAAAACAAAACTATTAAACTAAAATATAACAACAACATTGTCTTGTTATAACAGAGTTTTTATAACAAATGTTTTAACAATCATGTTAAGACGTGAACAAAAAATTAACATGGGCAGTCTGCAATTAACCCTAACATGATGTGTTAGTGTTAATTGCAGACTGCCTTCCATCAATGTTGTTTGATAAGCACTTTAAGTAGAAAGTATTAGTACGGTCGAGCATTACATGGCGTTGTTTGAAAATATAACTGTCAAAGTAAAATAAAACAAAAATAACATTTTCATATTATAACAAATGTTTTAACAATCGTGTTAAGACATGGAAAAAATAGAACATAGGCAAAATAAGGCTCAACCACAGCATATACCGATTATCCTACAGGATATTTTAGAAAAATGGCAAATCCGGAGGCGAGATGGAGGGCAGGGCTGATGTATATATACACTGATCCCTTATATACAAATTGAGAAAAACAGAAAGCACGGCCAGGTTAACTATTATTTAACACAGATGATATCTGATCATGGGTATTCACGGAGGTATCCGTACCGCATGGCGAAATGTATAAAAAATGAAGTTCATGAGATACTCATTGCACACGGGTAACGATGAGTGGACAATAATAAACACCAATGATTTCGAAGAAAGAGGGTCTGTAGATGGTAGGCCCAATTATGGACCACAACATACTGCAATATCAGATGAAAATATTACTGCTGCTCAAGAAAGTGTTTAAAACAATCCATCAACCTCAATTCGACGAAGTACTCAGGAGCTTGGCCACAATTTTACACAAGGGTTTGCATTTGTTTCTACTTAAGATTCAGTTGACACAAGACCATTTACGCCGCCGTACATATGCCAATAGGATGTTACAGCTCGCCCATGGCAACCCCGATTTTCATGAAAAAATTATAATCAGTGACGAGGCACATTTTCATTTGAATGGATATGTGAATAAACAGAATAGTCAGTTTTGAGCAATGGAAAACCCTCAAATTATTCATCAGTCACCTTTACATCCATTAAAAGTGACAGTCTGGTAACTGTGAACAGGAAGCGATATCGTGGTATGATTAAAAAACATTTTTACGTCACAACTGCATGCTTTGGGCTTGATTAACATGTGGTATCAACAAGACGGTGCCTCATCGCATACAGCTATGATTACAATGGAATTACTGCGAGACCTCTTTCCACAATAAGTTATTTTAAGAAATTGTGAAGCTGATTGGCCTCCACGGTCGCCTGATTTGACTGCTCCGCACTTTTTTTTTTTTTGTAGGGAATATCTGAAAAGCAAGGTTTATGCAAACAAACCAGAAACGCTTGAGCAACTCAAACAAAATATTCGTGATGAAATTAATGAAATACGGCGTGAAATGTGTGAGAATCTAATGAAAAATGCACTCGAAAGGGCTCGCATTTGTGAGGCTAACAGAGGCGGAGATTTATCTGATATTGTATTCCATACACAATTGCCGACATTAAATAAAACATTTATCAATATAAGATCCAATCTCTTTCATTTAATCAAAAATTATAAACAAACAAAGTAGATTACCTTCCCAACGGACACCCTGTAAAACGCTTTAAGCCTTATCCAAAAGTTCTACACAACTTCTTAAGAAAACACACTGAGTGTTTTGAACATGCAACGAGTAATGGGCATTTCACACCATAAGACATGTATTAATACTTTTTGTAAAAAACGCAATCCTGATCTAATCGCTGTTAACTTTAGCCAAAGGCAATTTATAATAATGGGCCTTTAACTAATAAATTTAAGCATTAAATAATATGTTAATGATACATACATATTTTTTAAGTTAAGTGACAAATTAAAAAAACTGATTTCTATTTTTAGACTCTAAAAGAATGTAATGCATTTTCTGATATTTTTTAAATAATAACAATAAAGACACAAAGCTTTTCAGTGTGGTGTTTTTTGGAAACGTTTAAAAATTATAAAAATAAATAAATTTCCACAATCTGTGATTTTCTTAAACATTTTCAAAATCATTTGTTTTCTGTTGCCACGTATTCACTTACACTTATTTATGCTTTTGAATCAATTTTTTGTGCTTTTTCCACAACAACCAACCAACAGGTTTCCTTGAACTGTTGCTGGTATGTATAAATATATGTATATGTATGTATATTTCGAAATGTTGGTATAAATATATGTATAGATGTGTGAGTTTGTGCTTGTATATGAAAGTTGCAGTATAACAAAAGAGCTTTTACTTTTCAATACAAATTGATGTTTTTGTTATGTCGTCGTCGCTCCAACGATAAGATATTTGTGTTCAGCAAGTTTATAAATACATTATTTTATATGTACGTGTATGTGTATGTGTATGTGTTAGTGTTTATGTTTAGGTTTTTTGTGTTGGTATTTACTATCTAAAAATAAATAGATTTCTATAAATAAATTATACTAAAAGATTTTGTTTTTAATTTAAAAATGTTGTATAAACAACTTTTTAAGTAAATCTTTGTTGGCATCACTCCTTTGTTAAAATAAGAAGGTTATTTTATTTCTCCGGTTTCATTGAAAAGAAAATAAAAGTAAAGTAAAGTAAAGTAAAGTAAAGTAAAGTAAAGTAAAGTAAAGTAAAGTAAAGTAAAGTAAAGTAAAGTAATATAAAGTAAAGTAAAGTAAAGTAAAGTAAAGTAAAGTAAAGTAAAGTAAAGTAAAGTAAAGTAAAGTAAAGTAAAGTAAAGTAAAGTAAAGTAAAGTAAAGTAAAGTAAAGTAAAGTAAAGTAAAGTAAAGTAAAGTAAAGTAAAGTAAAGTAAAGTAAAGTAAAGTAAAGTAAAGTAAAGTAAAGTAAAGTAAAGTAAAGTAAAGTAAAGTAAAGTAAAGTAAAGTAAAGTAAAGTAAAGTAAAGTAAAGTAAAGTAAAGTAAAGTAAAGTAAAGTAAAGTAAAGTAAAGTAAAGTAAAGTAAAGTAAAGTAAAGTAAAGTAAAGTAAAGTAAAGTAAAGTAAAGTAAAGTAAAGTAAAGTAAAGAAAAGTAAAGTAAAGTAAAGTAAAGTTTAAATATTCTTTTAAAATAAATAATAATTTAGGAAAGCTTTTAAACAGTAAAAGACAAGTTGTTTTTAATTTATTTTAGTAAAAACTTAAGTTTTTTTATGAAGAACTAACTCTCAGGCAATTAATGCCTCTATAAATCGTATTACTACCTTGGAAAGAGGATGTTAAGACAGATCGTTAAAGTTGATAGTGAAAGCTTCTTTTACGGACACACCGCAATTGCACGTTATGTGTGTTTTGTTAAACATTACTGGTCTGGTGTTGGTCAAAAGCTGTAGGGTAAAGCCCGGTGGATGACTTGATGGCAACACTTTCAGTTTTATATAATGGTAAGGCCTGGCTCAGCCGGCAGATAGGGCATGAAATTCCGCTTCACATCATCCACGATCTGTTGTACAAACAAACCAAAGAAAAACAACCCTCATCATAATAAAAGTCTAGACTCTGAAACCTAGTTTTCCTATCAGTTTTCGATCATCCCAACTTTTAATTTCCTCGATCTGTAGCAAATGTTTTTGTTGCTTAGTTTGCCCCTTCCCTCTTCCATGACGAGACATTTTCGTTCGTAGACTTCGCTAGAAGGTCTAGTCATTCGCAAGTCAATATGGAAAAATTTAAAGGACATGCAGTTGGTAAACAAAGAATTCTGGTTCTAATCAGAAACAAGCCCCAGCCTGGGGCTTGTTTCTGCTTCAATTTTTTCTCCTAAATATAAAAATATTTAAAAATTTTCGCCTTAATATTTCCCCTCCGTATTGTTCCTTGGCTTCCCTGAATAGCTGTTTTCAAAGTGGCATTTTAATTCAGTAGGAGTTTCGTTCTCAAACGATCCCTTTAAAGCAATCCACATGAGATATAAGAGTGTCCAATGCATGCCGAAAAATTTAATGTTTGATGTGAATTTTGGGCTGGCATCGTTCCATATTTTTTTCATATGGATGTTGGCCAAACCATCACTAACAGCGGCGAGCACTATAAGTCGACGAATACCATATTCTTTTGGACTGAATTGGATAATAAGGTCACCAAAGGCATAGGGTTTTACGTGGACGGCGCTACATTGCAAATTCTTCACGAGCGGTTTGAGTACACTGAGATCTCATGTAGTTTAACTGTCCACCGAGACTAGACATTTTGTTGTGGGTCACATGCCATCGGTCACATTCAGTCTGGTTTATTCGAAAGTGTCATCAATAATTCGAAGCCATGGCGGACATTTTCACGATATTATATTCCGTACCTAATGCCATCGATAGGCCTTCAAACGAATAAAAGAAATTCGATGATATCTCATAACAAGCACTTAACACTCACGGCTATAACTCTTGAAGCGTAATAGCTAGACGCCTCAAATTTCAAACGTGCTCTATTGAAATAAAAAATAATAACGCCTAAAAGTATATAATTAATAATTTTCGTTAAATTATATTAATTCGCATTCCAAGTTGGCATAAAAGGAGTCGAAATCTTCAAATCAATTATTAATATTTTTAATCTAATGAGTGGTTTGACAGTTGAGAATGTCAAACCGTATTGACGTATCTGTTCAGTAAGGTGTGGCAAATCATCAAAACAATGCTTACAAATTGTCAGAACATTGCTTCCAAATTGTGGAAATTTTCTTTAAAAAAAAATAAACCTGTTTGCGAAGTTCATAGAACACTTCGTCCGTTTTACGGCCAAAATAATCGTCCTAACGAGAAAGGAATTCGTGCAATTGTTTATCGTTTCTCGTTTAAAAAAAAATATTCCTGCTGTAGCGCGAAGTATTGAAGAAGACGACGAACTGTATATTGCGAGCGCTATCAGCCATGCTGACTGAATTTTTGTTTTTAAAAATTTATCAGCTAAAAATTTACGACATTTGGTTCCACCATGACAGATAAATTTGTCATTGCAAAATCAATTAGAAGAATTCCTCTTGCCCCCTCGTTCGGTGCGATTTATTGAATCTGGGTAACCCTGGGTAACCTTTTATGGGGCTATGTTGGGTCATTTGTTTATGCTGATAAACCAGCAACTCCTGAAGCACCATTGACGCCATACCCCCAGATTTATTGAAAAAAGTAGTCAAAATTGCAGTGGTCGAATCGATAATGTGACTCTTAGAAGCTGTGGAAATATGCGGGAAATCATATTTAAAAAGAAATGCAATGAAATTATCTACCTGATTAGATTTCTGTGGACTTTTAAAAAAAGACCATAAGTCGAGTTAAGAAAATTTTCGAATTCTTTTAACATTAAATGTAGCTTTTTAAGGCTCATATTTTGGTCCAGTCGTCATATTTTTACGACGCTTAGACGCATAAAAATATTATTTAAACCAAAATCAATTTTTAGCTATTTTTTTTTCAGTATTTAAAAATAATTTTTGCCTCCCTGAAAAATTTACCAATTAAACTTAAGTTATTTTGTCAAAAGACATGCAGAAAAAAATTTGTGGAGCATTTAACAGACAACAAAAATAGATAATATGAACGTGAACGATGTGTGATTTTGGCAGTACTGACAGCCGAAGACTTATATAAACATTTCCGTTCCTATTAAAATCATATTTGCTTCATATCACCTAAATTAGTAATAACCGGACAAGAAAACCCATTCTATTGAACAGAGAAAGCCATATGAACGTCAGCTAAGTTTTCAACAAACTGGTGGTGTGTCAGCTAATGATAATTCCAAAGCGCATAATTGAGAGATGTTTCGCCTTAAGCATTATTTTTATAGACACTGTAAAATTGCTTTAATTTATAAGTCAAAGCTTAAATGGAAAATAATAAAACCCTCAAGAAATTTAAACATTTTTATCTCGTCTTTAGTTTCGCAGACTTCAATGATTTCTGCAACTCCGTGAGATGAGCATTCGTACGTATGAGTAATATTTGTTTCATTGATGCTAAAAATACACAAAAATCATACGTATGGATGTCCGCAATATAAAAATCTATTATCCTTAGGAGTGTACATGGCCTTTCAACGTTGTAATAATCAATGAATTTTTTCCCCAAATACAAAAATGCACAAGTATGTGTGTTTAAGTATAGAAATTTGTTTTACTCAAGCAAAATTAAAAATTCGAAGATACCGGACAAGTCGTGACGTCTGTGTAGACCTTAATCTTTAAAACTATTTCTTGTAGTTGTTGGCTGTTTTAAAAATTTCATTCATTAGAAACGTGATAAAAGGAAGTGGCTTAAAATCATTGTAAAACAATACTTTTCAATGAAAGTTTTGGCTAGTTTTGAGTTAAATTTGAAAATCTAAAACAGACAAACATGAAACAGAAAGTAGCGCTTAAGGGACGAAGAGAGAAAACTTGTTTAACTTTTTAAGACTAAAAATACACAAATATATTTATTTTTATTATCTCTTGTGCTTTTTTTCGAAGAATTCAGGCAACCATGAAGCAAACTTTTTGTGAAATGACCAACAAAAAAAAACTGTTTATTTTTCCTTACACCACGTCTCCACTAGCCATTGATTGTACAACCATTGAAGAATTTCATGTGCGCATATTAAAACGTCTCATGAAGACCATCGTGGCATGTTCTTGATCTAACAGCATTGTTACAATACTTGTTCACACATCGATGTCTGCCATCGAATGTTATTTTTAGTAAGAAAGTGTGATTTTTAAGCAACGCCATCTATTGATCAAGCGTGCCTATAATCTTTGCTCTGCTATAACCATTTAAACAATTAACAGAAAATTATGTTTAGACAGCATCGATACGTATTCTGCACGGAAGAAAAAAAGTTTCTCTATTCTGCCTACGTTTTGTTCATGTACCAACAACACAATGGCTCCTAAAGACGGTGTGGTTTGAATTTAAAGGTAAAGATAGACCCAGACATGAGTCCTTTTATGAACAGATAAAAAATTATCATTTGACCTATCGATTTTCTAATAGAAAATTATAAGTGAAAAGACTGGCAACAGTCAGTCCTTGATGACTGCAGCCAACGGCGTTTGTAGTTATGTAGCTGTGTTGCCACTGCTGTTTATGTGTTTATAACATAATAAGTAATCATAAATTTAGAATTATGGACTGGCATAAAAAAAATTATTTTATAATTGAGCTGTCATTCAAATGTCACCGAATTAAAAAATATATTTTTGCACCCATACATTGCATATATACATACGTATATATACCTGATCTTTTTGACTATTTAATTTAGAATCTGAGCTCTTTAACTTTGATTCATTAAAGTGACATCAAATGAACAGAGAAAAAAGGTAGGAATGAAGTGTTATATGGCAACACCAGCAGCATCTATTTTTGTTCATATTATGCTCCAACATCGACCTCGTTCCTCAATGACACACAAAATAATGCACTTCGAATTGCTACCAGATGAGTAAGAATGACGTGTATCTACGGAACTGTAATAGGTATAATTTGGAAATTTTTTCGCGTAACATGCTAATTAATATGGGCGTATAGTGGGCGTGGTAGCTAAAATAAAATGTGAAAAATTATTATCCTGTAAGAATAGGATTCTTTTTTTAGGATTCCGTACCCCATGGGTAAAAACATAACCCTATTGTTTTCGCTACAATATCTGTCCGTTCGTGCGGCTGTCAGCACCTTTTATCTCTGGAACCGTAATAGGTAGACTCTTAAAATTTCCACAGAAGATGTATAACTGTTGCCGCTATAGCAACAAAATACTAAAACTTATAGAGTTTTCCGATAGAGACGTCTTATTCACGTATATGTGTTTATTTCTTGAACATTAGAAGGGCATACACTTAAAATTTACAATCAGTAATTAAAACTTAGTTCGCTATATAAACAAGTATAAAAATATAGATCTAAAAATTAAAGGGTGTTCCAATAGTGAAGTGATTTGCATATATATGGCCTCAGTTTTTAACCATAATACGTAGACTCTTAAAATTTGTACAGAAGGTGTATAACCATGACTGCTATAGCAAAAAACACTAAAACTTATAAGGTGTTCCGAAAGTGATGTGTTATTTGTGTTGATGTCCTTATTTCTTGAGCTGTAGGAGGCAACCTCTTAAAATTTGCAGACAATAATTAAAACTATGTTCGCCTTATAATCAAGTATACAATATTAAACCAATAATTAAAGGGTGTTCCGATAACGACGTGATTTGCATGCATTTAGCCTAATTTTTAACCATAATTGAGAGACTTGAAATATTCACAGATGCTTTATTACTAGAGCCTCTATAAAAAACTGCTAAAATTAATGGGTTTTCCGATAGTGACGTGATTTGCAATTATATGACCTAATTTTTTAACTATAGAGTTTTGACATTTTTTTCACAGAAGGTGCATTAATATGGCTTTTATAACAAATAGTAAAAATTAAAGGATACTCTGACAGTGTCGAGATTTGCACGTACATAGCTTTATTTTTTAAACCGAAATAAGTAGACTCTTAAGATATGTTGCCACTGATGTTCCGACAGTAACATAGTATAGTATAAAAAATAATTAAAAATTAAAGTTGTACTGAACATATTACGGAACCCTACGAATATGAGTCTAACTCGCACTTGACTGATTTATTTTTGTTTAGTCTTAGCTAGCTGAAAAGAATCACAATGGGCTGTCTGAGTCATCGAGTGAAGGTGCTAGTTTAGGCATAACCCTTCTTAACCTTAGCTATCCTAAGCTATGTATATAACTTTTATAAAAGTTATTATTTATCAACTCCAGCATAAATAATTGATATGAATTAAATTAAAAGTAAAAGCGAAATGACTTGAATTGTACCTTAAGACGACTGACTCCCTCATAACCACATTTCCATCCCTGAAATATTTAAGTGTTCAGCATTTAACAGTAAATCCATAAAGCTTTAATTTTCATAAGAAAAGTGCATTGAACTCAACGAAAACAAATGAAAGGCAAAGGAAGAAATATTAAATTTGTACCAGTACACAGTGGTGCGGGTGAATGTTAATGCAAAAAGCACATGAAGCTGTAACTGATGACGTGCATGCATTCGCACAAATATACATGCATACACATGCAAACTCATGCACTCAAGTAGAAACAATAAAATAAAACTACAAAAACAAAATCTCTATTTTTAGATTTGCTCTAAATAACAACAGTCGTCGTCCTCGTCGTGGTCCTCGTCGTCGTCGTTGTTGTTGTCTTTGTCTTTGTTGTAGTTACGAACCTAAAGTTTTTAAAGCATGAGTGTGTTTGTGTATGTTAGTATTGCTTCGTTACTGTTACTGATGTGTTGATGTTGTTGCTGTTTGTTGTAAGGTTATAAAAAAGGATGCTGGTATTTGTTTTAAAGTAACGGAAACACATGCACACACAACCATACGCACATGGAAAATATTTGAGCTTTCAATTAAATGAATGAAGAAGAAGTATGAATCACCAACCAGCGAGAATAATAATGAATTAAAACTTAATGTAAACACATTTGCATACATACACACGTATATACATACATACATATATGTATGCATTAATACGTAAGTGCAAGTGTGTTTTTAAAAGAGTACAAGGTGTGTATTTGCGTGTCTGTGAATTTCTAAATTTGTTGAAATGTATGTGCGTAAGCTGAGAGGAAACTAAGGGTAACGTGTTTGAGAAAAGTATTTATATATTTTTTCTTACTTCCAGCTGGCAATGAAGCAGCAGACCAACTATCAAAAAGCAGATTTCTGTAGACCAGAATCCAGAGTAGAACTAAGAAATGGCCGAGTTAATACGAACGAAGGTCCTCATTAAACCTGTAAAGCTGGAGAGCGGCTACTACATATAGACAGGCTCGAATGGTGCTCAAAAAGGCCTTTGGCAGGAAGGCTAATAAGATCCTCAGATATAATAGAAGAAGGTGTCCCTTTAAGAGGCTGAGACGGTAGGGCACATTGTGTGTGAATAACCAGCACTGGCTAGCATGAGAGTTAGCACCAGGGGCAGAAACTTGTTAAATGTGAATGCCAATCTTGGATGAACACTAGAAAATACCAGATACTCCGACAGAAGAAAGAAGGCCCACAATTCCAAGTCTACAATCTGAAATCACTAACGTCAATTCTAAAGGCTGGTAGTTGCAAGTGACTCCATGAAAGAAGTACGTGACAAAATAAAGTAAAAGAAAGAAAGTAGTGACCAAATTTAAAAAAAAAACACTAAGTAGTAAATACTAAGTACTACTGGAAAATTATTGAGTAGAGGGTACTGGGTATGAATTATTAGATCCTTGTTTAGGGTTCCCTACCCAAAGGGTAAAAACATAACCCTAATGTTTGCACTACAATGTCTGTCCTTCTGTCTGTCTGTCTGTCTGTCAATGTCTTTTATCTCTGGAACCGTCGTAGGAAGACTCTTAAAATTTTCATAGAAGATTTATAACTGTTGCCGCTATAGCAACAAATATTAAAACTTATAGAGTGTTCCGATAGAGACGTTTTATTCACGTATATGTGTTTATTTCTCAAACTGTAAGAGGCATACAATTAAAATTTACAGACAGTAATTAAAACTTATTTCGCTACATAAACAAGTATAAAAAAATAAACCTAAAAACTAAAGGGTATTCCGACAGTGACGTGATTTGCATGTATATGGCTTAAGTTTTCAACCATAATACGTAGACTCTTAAAATTTTCACAGAAGGTGTATAACTGTAACCGCTATAGCAAAAAATACTAAAACTTATAGGGTGTTCCGAAAGTGACGTGTTATTTACATCTATGTCTTTATTTCTTGAGCTGTAAGAGGCAACCACTTAAAATTTGCAGACAGTAATTAAAACTATGTTCGCTTTATAAACAAGTACAAAAAATTAAACCTTAAAATTATAGGGTTCTCCGATAGTGACGTGATTAGCATTTATATGGCATAAGTTTTGAACAATAGTAGGTTGACTATTGAAATTTTTACAGGAGGTAAAATTATTAAATATTACTATGGCCACTATAACAAATAGTAAAAATTAAAGGGTGTTCCGACATTGACGTGATTTGCATGAATAATTTTTTAACCATAATAAATAGACTCTTGAAATTTTCACAGATGTTAATTACTACGGCCTCTATTTCAAATAGAACAAATTAAAGGGTTTTCCGACACAGAAGGTGTATTAATATCACCTTTATAACAAATAGTAAAAATTAAAGGGTATTCCGGCAGTTTCGTGATTTGCACTTATATAGACTTATTTGTTAACCGTAATAGGTATACTCTTGAAATTTGTACAAAATATAAAAGTAAAAGAGTTTTCCGACAGTGACATATTTTTCACGTATATTGCCTTATTTTTTGTCGTAATAGATAGAAAGAGAATTGCCATAGCAGCGATAACAAATAATACAATTAAAGTGTGTTCCGATCGTAACATTATTTGGGCATATATGGCCTTATTTTTTGAACCGTAATAGGTAGACTCTTAAAATGTTTACTGTAGATATGTTGCCATCGCCGCTATAACAATTAAAGAGTGCTCCACAATAACATGTTATTCACTTATACTGTCTTATTTGTTGAATTGCAGCAAGTAGGCTCCTTATATTTTCATAGAAAATCCTTATATTTGAACAGTAATAGGCTGACAGTTAAAATTCACACAGACTATATTTTACAATATCTACTGTACCAACAAGAAACGAAAATAAATTTAATAAAAATAAAAGGCTGTTCCCTAGATGTCGCGAATTTGAGGAGTTTGAATTTTTCTTCTAAACGTTATAGGCAGACACTTGATATTTACACAGGGTAGTTAGTACTATGCTTTAGTGTAAACAAAATAATTAAAATTTAAAGGGTGCCCCGTAAGAGTTGAAAAAATTAAAAACTTGTATTATAAAAGTTGTACTGAACATACAGAAAAAAATGTTTGCACCAATTTCAAGGTTTTAATTAATTTCGGAAATAAATTAAATTAATTTTTTAATTAACTCAATTAAATATTTAATTAATAATGAATAAAATAATATTTCAATAAAGTAAATAATTTAATTAATTAAAAATTTTATTTAAAAATTGGTGTATAAAATTTTTTCAGTGTAGTACGGAAACCTAAGTATGTGAGTCTGATTTGACCTTGACTGATTTATTTAGAAAATCTTAATACTCAGTTTTTTAGTGTGAGAAGGGCTTAAGTAGTATCGAGTAATTAAAATTTATAAAAATTTCCAAGACTATTTACAACTCTGTTGAATGGTGCTCGAGACTTAGGTTATCAGTGTTGTGTAGTACTAAACTAGAGAACTCGACTGATAAAAAAGTATAAAAAATCTTTTGAAAATAAGATATTCATAGCGTTTTAATTGTTTCGTAAACCCTAAGAGTCCTTCCTCGTATAAAGTTGCGCTTATGCCCTTAAAGCTAAGAAACCAACAAACAATACCTAAGCATGACTATACCTCTTCAAACCTGAAAAACACAAGCTTGACTACGGCTCCTGAAAATTTTTCATGAGATTAAATGAAATGTTAAAAGTAAATTTTTTTTGTTATGCACTGTATGGCTTGAAATTCATCTCTTGTTGAAATTCATCTCTTGCTACACCCTTACACCTTCACATACATACATTTATTCTTTTATTTACATTTGTAGTCGTCATAGTTGTCATTGATACAGAAGTTTAAATTTATGTGAGAAAAAAACAACTTCGTAAAGTTCATGATTTTATGCAACATCGTTTGTTGTTATTGTTGTACACGAAAGGAGCCACATTACTACTAACACACTGACCTACTGACGATGTTGAGGAAAATGAAAAACGATGAATTACGACAGCAGCATACAGTTTACAGTGACGTCATGGATGGCATTCATTCATTCATTCACAGTCTTGCAAAATTTGAAGCAACATAAAACACACACACACACATACGAGCAGCAATTGCCATGCGGCGCTAACAACAACAATACAAATGCATATAAACTATGAAAGAAAAAACGCCTGTTTGGCGCAAAATGAAATTAAAACAACAACAACAAGACATGGAAATATAAAAAGGATTTCGAGGACAAATAATTGGATGGATGGAACTTAACATTATATTTAAGTTATGTGTATGTGTGTGTGTGTGTGCAGTATATAAGTACTTATGTAGCTGTGTATATTTATGTTAAGCTTGCATCAGCGGCAAGCAGCAGGATTTCATTGAGAAAAATTTTCTCCAACGGCAGCGGTAGCAAAAACTGATGACGACGACAGCAACAACCATTGAAGAAAGTGATGATGCTGATGACATAGCGAGGAGTGGTATTAGAGCAACGGTACGATACGTAAACGATGCCAGGACGATGTTAGGATTGCAATCGTTATATATAATATACAGGAAGGTACAAGTATATATGTGTGTGTAAGTATGCATATGCATGTTTGTTCTTTTAGTCTACGTGAATCTATTGGAATTGTCGGTTGAGCCAGAGGAGGACATTCCTTTCGTAAGCGGTAACCTTTACATGGTCGTTGTATTTGTGAATGACTTTCGCTTTGCTTCAGTTTAGTTTGGGTTTTGGTTATAATCGTCAGTCACTTAGCCAATGTTATTGGTGTTGCACTTCTCCTCTCTCCTCTGCCCAGCACTCCTCCCAGCATTAGCATCAACATCTTCATCATCGTCATCATGTTCAGCTGCAACAGCAACAATAACAAAATATTATGTTCATATTTTAAAGCTTACATATGAAGCATCCAACATTTCTGAAATTAGTTGAAATTCTTATTTCAAACTATCAAGTCGGTCGGGAAGTTCCTTTATAACACTCATCATACATACACATCACAATAGCCAAATTTATTCATAAATGTTTATAATATTAAAAAATAAAATTAAAAACATAGTTAGAAAAAAGAAAAACCAAAAAAAAAATTGAATTGAATCGAAATTTGAAAATGAAAAAGTAAAAAACTAAAAAAATAAAAAATTTTATGGTGAAATTTTTTATACAAATTTATTGTGATACTTTAGGTAAAATTTTATAGTGAACCTCTTTGTAAAAAAAAAAAAAAACAAAAAAATATAATTTATTTTTTAAATGAAAAGATTATTATTTATTTATGCCAAAAAATTTAGTTTTTGTTATAAAAAATTTTAATAAATGACCAAAAGAAAAAACAAATTACACTCAGCAACATAAGTTAACCTTCGGTGCAGCCCACAAATCATGTTGTAAAAGAAGTAAGGATTTAAAACTGGATGTTTAAACAAAGGTTTAAAAAAAATTTTCAAAGTGATAAAATTAATATAAAAAAATATAAAAATAATAATAAATATTTAAAAATCAAAAGTAAAAAATTTATTAAAATAAACACTAAAAAAGGACAAAAAACAAGATGAAAAATATGCTTAAACAAGTAAGAGTGCTATATTCGGCCGTGCCGAATCTTCTTTACCCTTCACCACGGTGATTTTATTTATACAGACATGTAAATTGTTTTTAAAACTATTTTTTTTACAATCTTTTGGAAAATTTTTTGTAAAACTATTTTTTTGAAAATTGTTTGTAAAAATATTTATTTGAAAATTGTTTGTAAAAATACATTTTTTAGAAAATTTTTTGTCAAATTTATTTCAAAAATTTTTTATAAAATTTTTTTAAAAATATTTTTTTGAAAATATTTTGGGAAATTTTTTGTAAAAATATTTTTTTCAAAAATTGTTTGTAAAAATATTTTTTTGAAAATTGTAAAAATATTTTTTTAAAATTGTTTGTAAAAATACATTTTTTAGAAAATTTTTTGTAAAATTTATTTCAAAAATTTTTTGGAAAATTTTTTTGAAAATTTTTTGGAAAATTTTTTGTAAAAATATTTTTTTGAAAATTGTTTCTAAAAATACATTTTTTAGAAAATTTTTTGTAAAATTTATTTCAAAAATTTTTTGTAAATTTTTTTTAAAAAAATTTTTTCCAAACTTTTTTGAAAAATTATTTGTAAAAATTTTTTTCAACATTTTTTTTTCAAATATTTTTTAAAAGATTCTATTGTAAATACTTTTCAAAAATTTTTTGTAATAATATTTTTTTGAAAATTTTTTTCCAAAATTTTTCTCAAACATTTTTTTTCAAATTTTTTTGTATTATTTGTAAAAATTGTTTGAAAAATTTTTTTTTAAATATTTTTTAAAAGATTTTTTTGTAAATATTTTTCGAAAATTTTTTGTAATAATATTATGTATTTTAAAAATTTTTGGTAAAATTTTTTTTAAATTGTTTGTAAATTTTTTTAAAATTTATTTTAAATTTGTTTGTAAAAATTAGATTTTTTTAATTAGGACCTTCCTGTAATATACATTGCGTTAGGATGGTCAGACTAAAGCAAAATTTTTCTTAAAAAAAGCTTATAATCACCCCCCCCCCTCCTGTTGGCACCCTATGCGATTATTGGTTACCTCTATGTATTGCTTTCTATAAAGGCCTTTAATACAAATCAAAGCCTTACCAGCTTAAAAACATACAAAACATCGCCTCTCGCAGGGGTTATTGATCCCCCGAGATCTGTATGCACTCCTTACGATCTACTTATCGTGGTCTAATATTTATTTAACAAAAAAAAAAAAAACAAAATAAAAAGCACTAAATTATTCAATATTAACCAAAACTTATTTATCGTGACCAAAGTGATATTAAAAACAACTATAATTTATTCACCGCAACTATATATCTATTATTACAGATAACATGACATGATCGTCCTGGCCGTTATTATTAATGTAGGGGGAATATCGAAGCAGACCTCTTCTATAAT
Source organism: Phasia obesa (assembly GCA_949628195.1). Lineage (NCBI taxonomy): Eukaryota > Metazoa > Arthropoda > Insecta > Diptera > Tachinidae > Phasia > Phasia obesa. Next base: position 136,412,739 of record OX451218.1, on the reverse strand, counting down.
GATCTCTTTTCGACCACCTTCCTTCCTCTATAATTACAGGCAACCGAAATCTAATTTACGGCAACCTACTTTCATCGAGTCACGTGCTACAGCTAGCCTTTAATTTTGACTTTAGTGATTTCAGTCTGTCGACTGGTAACTGGCGGCCTTCTTTCTCATCAAGCAGTCTCTAGTAATTGCTAGCATATGTATAAGACTCAAGTCCCCCATGACATCCACATTTACTAGTGGTCCTGAGTCTTGTGCTAGGCAGTGCTAGACATTCATACACAATGTGCACTGCCGTCTCAGCTTCATCCAGGCACAGTCTGCAAGTATCATCTTCTTCGATTTTTACCTTGACTAGATGATATAAGTTTCCATGACCATACCACAAAATACTTAGCCCTGACCATACCACAACCATGTTTTTTCTCTACATGTGTGTTTGCGAGAACCAGAGCCATTTAAAGCATTTAACATATAGGCGTTGTAGCGCTACTGGAGAACGCACATTCGTATTATATAAAGGACTTTTTATTGCTGGAATTGAATAAGCGAGGCTTAGGAAGCATGTAGTTTCAACTCGGTTCAGCAACCGCACATACAGCAAAAGGCACAGTGGATATTGTTAGCAGATAAAATTATAAAGGTCAAAACAAAGGAAGCTTTACTGAATCATATGAATCTTTCAATCATAAAGATAACAAAAATATTCGAATTTTTGCAAATAATCAACTATTTCTTTTTAAATATTTTATCTTAAAGAGCTCTTAATTTATTTTCAAAAGTAATCTTTTCTAACAGTGTAATAATTTTCGGAATTTTTTTTTACCATGTTTTTTTAATTCACCAAAAATTATATTGATTTTTTAACTTAAATAACCAGCAATTTAAGAAATAAGTTTGGATGAAATTTAAAACTTTATTGAAAAATGAGAACAAATAATCACGGATTTTTTTCCAAGTAAATATTTTTTAAGTTAAATTTCTAATGAATGAAACGAATGTGCGTCATGGTTTTCAATTGTATGTAACAAACACTCACACACACACACATATATGCAAGTATGTCTTCTGTAAGGGATTGTTTTGACCTTCTTATTTACCTACATACATACAAACATATATATTTTTTGGATTATGTATTGGTATACATACATATACATACATATATACATGGTATCTATACTATATGTAATGGAAGGATAAATATGTAACATTACATTCGTCATTCGCCTGTTGCACATGACTTTGAAATGTAAAAAAAATACCAAAAGGCAACATTTTTTATTCACTTTTAAATATTTTGGAAATTTTCCAAATTTGATTAGTGTTTTTATATTCAGCTTTCGTTAGCTACATACAAGATAATAAATGATATTTTTATTTATTTTTTTAAATTATTTAATTTCTTTATAATAAATTCTTATGCCTATAATATACATATATACTGTATTTGCAACCTTTAAAAGTCGTTTGATAGGTCGCAAAGATCTCGGTTCTTGGACTTCTTCTGCATTTTACATTAGCCAATAATCTAATCGAACAGTTAAGCCAAGGCACAATTATCAGGTAGCCTCACTACGGAAGGGCGAAAATTTATAATTTTTAATATCGATTTTGGCAGCCAAACTTACAATTTTTCTCCTTAAATGGTAGTTTAACTGTCAAACTCCATATTAAAAAAAATATGGTGTGACCTACACTCAACTTTACCATACCCAATGGAAACAGATATTTTTATGGATACATTACATGAAGAATATAAGTTGAAAGTATATTCGTATCGAAAAATTAATCATTTTCGGTTTGGGATGTTAAAGAAACTACCCCTTGCCCCTTTCCGATTATGCCCAAAATGTATACAGCTCTTCATCTCCATAAACCAAAGGCACATACTGAATTTCATTTTGATATGTCAACGGCATGGCCTGTAGAGCGTTTTAAAAATTTGGGAGTAAGTAAATTACCCCTTTCCCTTCCCGATTATGTCCAAAATTTAGACAACTCTTCATCTCCATATGCCAAAGGCACATACTAAATTTTCTTTTTAATGAGGCATACGGTATGACCTGTAGAGCGTTTACAAAATTTGGGAGTAAATAAACTACCCCTTGCCCCCTCCCGATTATGCCCAAAAACTATATTTCACATATACCAAAGGCACATACAAAATTTGATTTTGATATGTCAAACGGTATGACCTGCACAAAATTCCACAAAAATATTGGCATGGGCGAGCTTTAACAACCTATTGGCCTATGAACGGGGGGCCTTAAATGGTCTTGTGTTCCCCGCGAGCCCTGTTCATATGTACGTTGAGTTTTACCCATTAACAATACATACACACTTTTTCACTAACACATGCACTCTCTTTTAATTGTCTGAACTACTGTCTTGAATGTTTTGAAGTAAGCAAATATGACAGTGATATGACGTCTGCCGACAATAATTTTGAATTTTGTGTACAGAAAAATATTCAAAAAGGGAAAATCAAAAACTTAAATGAATTGTCATAATTATGGTCTGCACGCCTATACCACGAAGACAATTGTCCACATTTTTGACAACTATGTATTCTTATATTGTTGTTATAATAATGTCAGATTCAAACGCATAGTTACCTGATGTTAGCGATAGACCAGCGGATTAATTTTGTTTTCCTTTGTTTTTTTTTGCTAATATCTTCTCAAGAATGAATTACTTTATATGTAATAGTAGAATGTCAAAGTTGTTATTTTATTTCAGTTGCTGCCGTTGAGCACTAACCTTGTAAAATCAATACGTCTTGGTCGTATCTTAGTAATCGTAAGAGAATTGTTTTAAAATAAATGATTTTAATTTTGATTTGAAGTGTTTTTTTATAAAATCTTTATAGTTCAATCCGAAGTAATTTATCAGATGTTGGTGAGAAGCAAAAATAATCTGGGAGAATAGAAAATTTTTAAATAATTTGGGAGTATCTTTAAACACAAACATACAAACAGCCCTATCACACATTATTATTCCCATTTTCTATTGTGATTCCCATTACAAATTTCTTGGGAATAAAATCGCTGTACAAAAAAAAATTTAATAAATTATCTAATAATTTACAAAAAATATTCAAAAAAATTTCCAAAATATTTTCTATAATATTTTTACAAAAAATTTTCAATAAAACTTTTTTCAAAAAATTTTTACAAAATAGTTACAAAAAAATGTTTACAAAAAATTTTCAATAAAATTTTTATAAAAAATTTTCACATAAAATTTTTATAAAAAATTTTCAATAAAATTTTTATAAAAAATTTTCACATAAAATTTTGAATAAAACTTTTACAAAAATATTTTCTATAAAATTTTGAAAAAAAAAATTTCTATAAAATTTTTACAAAAAAAAATTAAAAACAAATATATTCTATTAAATTTTTCCAAAAAAATTTTCTATAAAATTTCAAAAAGAAAACTTCGAAAAAATTGTACAAAAAATATTAAAAAAAAAGTTACAAAAATTTTTTCTAAAATTTTTACAAAAAAAAATTCTATAAAATTAAAAAAAAAATCTATAAAATTTTTACAAAAAAAATTATAGAAAATTTTATAAAATTTGTAAAAAAAATTTTTATAGAAAATTTTTACGTACGAAATATTGCTTATTAGTGCGTTTCTCTCTTAAATTAAATCAAATTTGTACCCACATATGAGCCGTTTATTTTGAAAGTGGCATAAGTCACTTTCCAAAAATACCAAGTTAATGATAACATTGATTACCATTTAACGCTATTTCTTCATTTGTTAAGCGCCACTTATCCAATGCTCATGAATTTGGTGTAATAGAAATGGCTTTGGGAAAACCAAAAATATATATACAATCTAATCCTTAAATATATCGATTTAAAATGAAAGTGAGTTATGCCACTTTCAAAATAAACGGCTCATATGTCTGTAAAAATAAATCACCTTGTTGTAGGGTATAAAAGTTTCGGCACGGCCGAATATAGCACTCTTACTTTTTCGGTCACTAGGTGTCACTAAGTAATCCTTAATTTTATAAAAAATTTTGTCTAATTATAGTGACAGTATATTTTGACTTTGAGATTTAATTATAAAAATTCCTTTTGTAAAACCATTTTTAAGCAAGTTAATATAAAATCAATTAACACTGAAAGTTGCATTCCTTTTGGTATATAATATAGAACTTGATAGGGCCTACAAGGAATCCAACAAAAAATATCTTCACATATAAATTTATCTAACTTAGAAGAAATAAAAAAAACCGCGCTCATTCAATTCCGGCAGAAAAATTTCGTTTATTATAGCCGTGTAGCGTTCCCCAGTAACACTACATTCGCATTGTCGATGGAATCCTCCAAAAAAAAAATTGGAGCTCAATTACTCCTATCGCTTAAATGCAAAGTAATTTTCCTACATCCAGATTTATATAAATATAAATAATAAAAAAATCCTAAAAATATGCTATTAAAATAATGTGCTTTAAAAATATACATAAATTTACAGTTGCCAGCACTGTTGCCAATTTGGAGATTTTGCAGCTAAATCTAGCGTTTTTGAAATGCCAATCGCGGGGAAATTTCTCTCTTAGCGGTTAGCGGGAAATCTAGGGATTTTTAAATACATCCAATTATTTCATACTAACACAGTGCAAGTAGGAATGATTCTTGTTGAAGTAAAGAAAAAACAAATGAAATTAAAAAATTTTCGGGAAATTTTTTACTTTTGCGACTACCTAAACGGTGTTAAGAATCATTCCTAGGAAGTTCATATGTTCTAGAAAGTTGTTTACTGAGATCTTAGGTTCATTTTTGTAGTTGATTGTTTCTTTGAATTTTGAACGGTTTGCTACCTATGGACCTGAACAGGGGAAAAAAGGTAAAAAAATTGAATTTTTTAAAGTTTTTTTTTGCGATTTTGACCTTGAAGATGATGTTTTTTTGATTTTATATGTTATGACAAGAGCTACAACTTTGCCTCAGAGAGTATATCAAAATTACAAACGGTTTGCAAAATATGAGCTTGAGTAAATGATCATTTTTTTGCAAAAATGACATCGAGGCCCCACATTTTTGAGGGCCCATAAAAAAAAAACTGGAGAACTTTGGGCAAAACTGGGAGACAAGGGTCTTTTTTTTTGGTCTTTTATGACGTAGTGGTATATGGTATATGGTTATTTTGCCATGACTTATAAAATTACACAGTGTGTAATCCAATATTATCATTTGCAAGGCTTTTGGGCATTTGACAGGATTTAAGTTTTGAAATTATGTTGCGGTCTTAAGGCCTGTTTAAACATATTGTTATTGAACATATCTGTGTTTTTAGCAAGGTTCGGCAAGGAAAGTGAATCTACAAATTGAGGGTTTTGGTGGATCTTCTTTCAGAAGAAAACATACGTCTTCCATGTGAGATCCACGAATTTACAAAAATACGTTAGCATGCTTTTGTAAGTTGATATAAAAAACAATGAAATAAGGTTTTAAGTCACTATCTCTGGGTTAAAATTAACCGGACTTTTTTCAGATAACGATTTCATACAATTTTATTCACAATAAATCGATTGTGACGGTGACTATGCGGGTGACAGGGTATTTTTGAAAACATATACGTATTGTATCGAATATCATAAATAACAACACGAAAAATAATCTTCCATAGACGGTTACTCTTCGAACTTTTTTCGAAAAAAAATTATATAGACAAATTATTCCACTTGTATGAATTGTATCCAACACAGCAACTTTATATGCATATGCTCTGGTAGATGTGTGCTAGTCTTTCAGTCTACAGGTTGCATGTTCGATTCCTGATTTGTGTCACCAGTTCATGGGTTTTTAAAAACTTCGTGGACATTTTTGGCCTTCCAAGTTCTGTTTGTTTACATAACCATTAAGCCAAGAATGAGCTTTATCACTAAATATAAATAAACGTGTTACTGTATTAAAAATTAACTAAGCTGGCTGTTGTCAGTTCGATTTACTTTTTGAGACAGTTTGTCCCTCAAGGTTTAATCATTAGGAACGACTAAATCTTCTTATATTGGAAAAGAAAAAATTACTTGCAAATTTGTATAGAATATGAATAATATCGTCATTAAGTTTTTAATAAATTTCCCTTAGTCGTCATTCAATCGTGTATATTTCTAAAATTAAATGGCATGACCTATGGAACACAAATGGCTTTAAAAATTGTGTTGTATTGCCTACAATATTGATAAATCTATATATGTATATATAAAAATTAATGTTTGTCTGAATGTTTGTATGTCCTTTATAGAATCGTAAACTATGCATCTGATCATGTTATGATCTTAAGCAAAGTTGTTGCCCATGAGCAGGTGAAGGTTTCTAAATTGGTTCGATTAACTTCCGACAGGTGGGGCCACGAAAAATTACTCAAAATTAATAAAATCGTAAGCTGTGCATTTGATGATGGTATGATCTTTAGCAAAGTTGTTGCGAATGAGCCGATGAAGGATTGTAAATTGGTGCGATTAATTTCTGACAGGTGGCGCCACTGAAAATTACTCAAATTTAATTAAATCGTAAGCTGTGCATTTTATATTGATATGATCTTTAGCAAAATTGTTGCGCATGAGCCGACGGAGGCTCCTAAGTTGGTGGGGTTAATTTTCGACAGGTGGCGCCATAGAAAATTGCTCTTTTTTCTGAAAAAGTGCTGAAGGGAAAATTTTCGCGTTAGAGGTAGTCAAATAGAGCTAAAAATAGCGCGAAAAGAGTTAAGTTGGCATCGCTGAATACAACACTAATGTTTGCTTAGGGCCAGCAACGCGCACCGGGTCAGCTAGTTCATAATATAAACAATGTTTGTTTTTTCTTAGGATAGATATACATTAATATGAATTTAATTTTATGCTTTTTGAATATAAGTATGTATGTATAAAGTTGAATATATGCATAAAGCGGTTTCTAGCGTTTTTTAAGTTCAAATTTGGAGGGAAATCGCAAAAAAAAGTTGACAAACAATGGTTACCAGATAAAACTAGTACAAGATTGTTTTATTGTTAATTTTGTATAATTTTAAATATAAAATTTAATATTCTGGGATGGTAGGAAACACTTCATTTCACAGATTCAGTTTGAATTCAATATTTTTTCTAACATTCTTTGTCAACTTTTAACAATCCGTGTTTCGTATGCAATAATCCTTTTTCATCACCAGGATAAGTCTTAATCATCAGCAGATAATGCCTCAATTTAGTTTGCATATTTTGTTTTGTTAGACATCAAAGATGGTCCTTCTGTGTTCCTAGATAAGGATTGGGTCTGGTACTTTTTCAATGATTAAATATTAAATAATTCTTGCAAAAAAAAACCGACTACAAAACAAATATATGTGCATCAATTCTAAACTAAAAATTTAAAAGGAAGTAATCTGCAAGAAATAGTACTCAAATCAAATACTTTTATACTTGTTGCTATAACGGAAATAGTAATAACGGTTAAGCAGATAAAGCCATATATGACAAATTACGTCAGATATAAGGACACCCTTTATTTTTTTACACATATTATTACTGACACAGTACTAAAAAGTGACGGTTCTAAAGATATTGCCATATAGCTTAAACAATATCACCTAGGGGACACCCTTTAATGTACAATTTTAAATTAAACACTTATTTTATGTAAATTTCAAATGTCTGTCTAAAACGGTTCAAAAGTTTGGCCATATGCATCAATTCACATCAACTATTGAGACACCCTTTAAAATTTTAAATATTTGTAAATGTTATTATACGGGACAAAGTAGTGGAGACTCTGTCTAATTTTCAAGTGTTTGTCTATAACGGTTCAAAAGATAGGGCTAGATAAGTAAAATTATATCAATTATGGGGACACCCTTTAGTTTCCAAATTTAAATTATATACTTGATGTTATAAAGGACTTAGATATAGAGGTTCTTTGTAAATTTCAACCGTCTCTCTGTTACGGTTCAAAAGTATTGCAATATACATCAAATTACATCAACTATTGGGACACCCTTTAACTTCTAATTATAAATATTTAATTTCTGATTATAAATATTGGACAATCTGTCCAATTTTCAAGTGATTGTCTACAATGGTTCAAATGGATCATATATTTAAATTGACGTCACATATAGGGACACCCTTTAATTTTTAAGTTTTTTTTTTTATTAATTTCTGTCATTGGCAGCTATAGTAATAAGCAGTTTTTTTTTTAATTTTAAAAGGGTGCCCTTTACGGTTCATAATACACGGAAAAAACACGTATGTTGTATGGGGACACCCCTTAATTTTCAAAATTCTGAACTTATTTTAAAATGGGACCAATCTGTAAGCATTTCCTTTCTAATAAAGAAAAAAATTTTAAAATCGCTTCAGAAATGACTGAGTTCTGCGAGCACAAACATAAAAAAAAGCAACATTCAGACGAATTGATAACCTCCTTCTTTTTTTGAAGTCGGTTAAAAAAAAAAATTTCATACATACTTTTATTATGATGTTAATTTTAAATGTTTTATTACTAGAGCAGGTCAGATTTATTTAACCAGTGCTTAATGCATAATCATTAATAATTTCACAAAAATTTATTCCGTAATTAATTAAAAATTATATTTCTCTAGACATTTACATAAGTATGTACATATGTATGTAGATGTCTAATTATTTAAATAACTTAGTTTCATAATAATATGAACAAAAAATGTATTCGCATGAGAATGCAATGACGTTCCTGCATGGACACGATTTTGATGCCATACAAGTGATTTTTATTTTTTGTTGTTTTCATTGTCTTAAAGAAGACTTCTGTTATTTAATTTAGACACACGCCTTTAAATAGGCTTCAGTAAAAATAACATAAGTGCATTTCAATGGTTTAGTTGTGTTGTTGCGTTGCGTTGCATTGCATACATACATATGTGTGTATGTATAAAATAATTTTTTGTTGGGGGTAGTTTGTCTACAAACAATTTTGTTGTTTTATTTTTTTTTTAACAAACAAACAAACAAGCATTTGTATGCACTACTTATACATCGATATGGGCAGCTGAATGCATACAAAAAAAAAAACAAAACTTAATAAATAATTTAAAATGAGAAATGGGGGACAAAGAATGTCGAGTGTTGTATCGAGTAATAAACCACTGTTTCGCATTGTTAGAGACTGGTTGCCAAAAGACGATTATATTACACATTTCCACCGAGTAGGATTAAAAATAGGAACAGGCTATTATATATATAAGGGGCCTTTAAATATGTATTTACATACATACATATGTATATATTTCACGACCTATAAATAATTAGGGGATTCACAAGGTGTCATAAAGTCATATTTTCTAAAATAATAGCATGGAAAAATATGACTGTTGTGAAAAACAACTCATTATTTATTGTACTATTTGTTTGTCAAGTTTATCAATTGATTAAAAGAAAATTATGTATAAAAATAAGGGACTTCTTAAGGATATAAATTGCAGCTTGCAAGCCGCATTACAGGCAGCTCAAATAAGGCGATTTAATTAATATAGAAAAAAATTTTAATTATTTTAGAACGTTTTCTGTTTGAAACACAACAACAATATTTTTAAACTATTATAAAATATTAGAACATTATGATAATATGATATGTTAGCATACCTTGTGAAGCCCCCAAATATTTTGTAATAAAATATTACCAGTACGAAGATTTTTATAACAAGATATTTTTGTTAATAATAATAACAATAATAATAATAATAATAATAATAATAATAATAATAATAATAATAATAATAATAATATTTAAAGAGGTGTATCCGTATCTAGTCACTTGTCCAGCTATCAGCGTACCCTAGATTGTATCTAAGTACCTTATTCGCTTATCTGCTTAAAAAACTCCTACCGCATCCTTTAAGTGAGCAAAAAAAGTATTCATTGCAATATCTTATCCCTTATTAAAACTTACCCAGCGTACGGCTGGATTCAATGTCGCAAAAGCAGCGAACGAACGCTACTGCTTCGCCTTTACCTTTAATGGTGCAGATATGGAATACAAAATACCTATTCTTGGAAATTTTGTCTATCTATCCATCTGTCTGCCAGTGATCTCATCTCGTCAAAACTACTGCATAAATTTTAATAAAATTTTTTGGGGTGGTCCCTTAGTACCTCGGTACAAATATTGGACCTTTTTTCTTCTGTAAAAAAGTCTAATTTCTAAAACAAAATGAAATAAAATAATTTAGAAATAAAAAGGTTAAATTCTTCGGGAAATTTGAGACATTATTTAAAGAACAACAATTTATACAAAACATCCTGAGTAATTACCCAGAGATGGGTAACTCAATACAAACTATATACATATTTAAACCATATCTGCACCGATATAAAATTAAAATTGATATGGATTACTTTCAAAGCAAAATGCAAAATCGAACAAAATATATGACAACGTCGAGGGCACTACTTAAATACTTATAAAAATAACTTAAATAAAATTGAAAATTTTGCTATCGATAATAATAGTTTTTATCAAAAATTTTGTTACTGATAACTATATTTTTGTAGAAGCTTTTCTTATCGATAACTACATGTATTTTTATGGAAAATTATGTTATCGATAACTATTTTTTGCAAAAAAAATTTCCGCAGGTAACTACATTTTTATAGAAAATTTTATTGTTTATAACTTTGATATAGTTTTAATACCGATAACTGTAAAATTATTGTTTCAGAAAAAATTGTAATTTAAGAAAAATTAAAAAAAAAAAATTATCCAATTTTATGTTGTTATCGATATTAGTATTGTAGACAAATTTCTAATGTTACCAAACTATCATATATAATTAAAAATTAATATTCTTAAAAAAATATTGTTATTGTTATCGATAATTTTTTTAGTGAAAACAATTATCGATAACTTCATTTTTTATAAAACGTAAAATTTTGTTGAAAAAAAATTTTATGGAAAATTATGTTATCGATAACTATTTTTTGCCGAAAAAATTTCTGTCGATAACTATATTTTTATAAAAAACTTTCATAGAAAATTTTATTGCTAATTACTTTGATATAAAGCTTTAATACCGAGATGACTATAAAAGTAATGTTTCAGAAAAAAAAATTAACATATTTTATGTTGTTATCGATATTAGTATTTAGATTTACAGACAGCTTGTACACAAAATTATAATGATACCAAACTATCTCATATAAAATTAATCTTCTTAAAAAATATTCTTATTGTTATCGATAATTTTTTTTTAGAGAAAACAATTATCGATAACTTCATTTTTGAGAAAACGACAAAGTTTTTTTTTATTTTTTTTTATCAGTCGCTAATTTAAAATCGTGTTAGGCTATTGTACTGATATATTAATTATGAGATGGGGAAAGCTTTAAATCTATTTCGTTATTAAGTTCGCTCAGTAATTTAAGTCAGAATATCTCCTGTAATCGAATTGTTACATTAAGTAAATAAAAAATAAAATCACTAGAGCCTTAATTTGTTTTAACTGCACTTGTGTTATTGTGATTGTGTTGTTTAAAAACAAATACCAAACCAATTCTTCAATTGCACTTGCACTGTGGGTGATGCTATCAAACCCCCTCTAAATAAACCCATACAAAAAATGCTGCTACACAGATACATTCATGTATAGACAGACCTCTACATACTGAAGAACACATGCATCTAGTAGATAAGCAAAATTAGTGCAATTCACATTATGGGTCATATTTCAATTGGCTGGCTTAATATTGTATGGGTTTTTTTATACAAATTATCCACTGCTCCCTAGTGTTAGTGGAGGGAATGCAGGAGAATGAAATTTAAAACATTCAAACATTTTAATCTATCAAAAACAAATCAAACAATCTTATGAAAAATACTTGAGATTTTTAATTGACAGCATTTTTTATTTAAAATTTTCTTAGGTTTCATTGTCTTTGTTAAATACTCGTACATACTTTTTTTCAGTTGAATACTTCTAACATAAATTTTGTGTTACAATTTCGAAATTATTGTACAAAAAAGAAGACCTTTAAAAAAACTTAAATCAAGCAAATCATACAAATTCAAAGAGAACGAACAACTTTTGTAGACTTATTTTGTTTAATTTTTAAAAATGAGGTGGACGTCGCCTATTTACAAGAAAAAAAACACCCGACAGTGCAACTTTTTTATAATCGTCGTTGCTTAATATGGTTGCCAGTGTCGCCGTCTTTGATAGATTTGTATGTATTTGTTACCAAAACCAATTCAACTTTTTTTTAACGATAAATATAAAATTGCATGTGTGAGAACTTATATTTTGAAAGTGGCGGTGATAGTATTGAGCAAGTGTTGGTTACATTATCCGTTTTTCTTAACGGCTACAATCAATAGTAGTCGGACATTACTGTTATATGTCAGGGCTGTAGAATATTTCTATGAGTACATTTTCCTTCGAACTAATTTAAAATAAATCAATGGTGATAAGTTTTCTCTACAAACCTTAGATAAACACAACCGCGGTTGATGACATATTTCATAATTTATATGTCACATTTCATATGTCATATTTCATATGTTATATTTCATAAGCCATATGTTATCAACCGCATTCATCCAGAACAAATAATTTGAGAGAATAATATCGATGATAGTTTACTTAGAAAATCCACCATAAAAATGCCCAACAGAAAATTATCGACAACAACTTTTTGTAAAATTGTTTATATTTAAATAAATTATTACCCTTGCTACCAAATATTACTCATGCCACCAAATAAATAAAAGCGTTGATAACAAATTCCTATTTATGAAAAATCATCAATACACAATTTTCTCTGCAGAAAGTCATTTTTAACTAAATGTTCTCTAGAAACTATAAAAAATCATTTAAAAGGCGATATCCTATAGAAAACCTTTAAAAATTCATACGGAAATCATCCACAAAATTTTTTGTGAAAAAAGTTTTCGATAAAAAAAATCTTAAAAAATATCATCGATAACAAATATTAAAATCTTCGATAAAATACTTAAATCTTTAAAAACTATCAATAAAAAAGTATTCATACTAGCAATAATCGAAAACAACTTCTCTAAATATGGAAAATCATCTACAAAACTTATTCTGGAAAAAGTTTTCAATAACAAAATCTAAAAAAAATATCATCGATGACAAATTTTTCATAGAAATCTTCGTTAACAAAATTTTCCATGGAAAATCATCTATAAAATTTTTAAATTAATATTTTAATCAATTAAATTAACTTAATTTAAAATATTTTAGTAGTAATAATCGATAACAGCAAATCGATGATAAAAAATTATTTTAAAAACAAAACAATTTTCAATAGCATAAGTTATTGGTAGAAAATATTTGTGTTATCGATAATTTTTTCTAGCAAATTATTTTATAGACAATTATCTTTTTTAGGCAAATTATTTAATTGGCAATTGTTTTCCATAAAATAATTTTCTATAGAAAAAAATTGTCCATAAGATAATCTGCAATAGAAAATTATCGATAACAATTTTTCTTAAATTATTGACAATTCATTATCTAAATAAACTACACGTGTAATTTTTTTTATAAAATAAATTTCTATAGAAAAAAAATTGTCCATAAAATAATTTGCAATAGAAAATTATCGATAACAATTTTTTTTTTAATTTATTGAAAAGTCTTTAACTATATAAACTATTATTTATCCATAAAATAATTTTGTATAGAAAAAATTGTCCATAAAATAACCTGCTATAGAAAATTATCGATAACAAAAACATTTTTTTATAAAATTATTGATAAGCGATTATCTATATAAACTACTTTTGTAATTAATCAGGATATCTTATTTTGCTATAGAAAATTATCGATAACAATTCTTTTATGAAATTATTGACAAGTCATTATCTAAATAAACTACACGTGTAATTTTTTTTTTATAAAATATATTTCTATAGAAAAAAAATTGTCCATTAAATAATTTGCTATAGAAAATTATCGATAACGAAAAAATTTTTTTTATAAAAGCGATAATCTCTATAAACTACTTATGTAATTAATCGAGATTTCTTAATTGCTATTGGGGTCATCTCTTTTTAGAAACGCCACTGTAAAATTAATTTTTTCGTTAATAGAGCTTCTTTGAAAAAAACAAAAGAATATGCAATTCTAATATAAGTAATAGGGGGATACCTAGTGATTGCTTTTAACAAAAAAGGCTTGAAGAAAATTAATCAAAAATGCAAGTCGTCTATACTTTCCAAACAATTTTAATTTATTTTTTTTTTTCCTCTTTTTTAAAAGATTTCGAAGTCCTTTTTTTAGAAAATCTTACTTGTCCTCGTGAAATCTCTGTAAGAAATAATTAGTAGTCTCACAATGATACTTCATTGGTAATAAAAACTAGTCATGGTATAAACATACCATGACCCCAAGTAAGGAAATAGTTTTTTTTAATTTTTATAAAATTTTATAAGAAACTATAAATTAAAAAAAAATATAACTTTGATCAAATAGACACCTCCCTAATTTTAACTCATGCATTTACCAACGATTTAAAAAAATACAAATTACATGTGTGTTAATGTAAGACACATATGTATGTGTGCATGTAGGTGTGTATGTATGTATGTATGAATGTATGTTTGTCTGGCTTGCGTTTAATACAGGGGAAGGTATGGATGGTGTTAAACTTGTCATACATTCTTCATTTCATTTTGTACAAATTCTTAAAAATAAAAGAACAACAACTGAAACTATCAACTAATAAGGTATATTAGTTGGCTATAAAAGACAGGTAACTGGGTGGATAAAGCCTCAGTCAACTACTGTCAATACTACGTGGGCAAACGTAACCACCACTTGTACGGTACCTAAAAAACAATCGGCTAAAATGCAAGGAATAAATATGTGATGGTGTCTGTGGCAACATTAAGGATAATAAAATAAACACTATTTTCTAAAAGATCATTTCAAAAATCAAATTAAAAAAAAAACAAGGATTAAATTGAGAAACTCTTTTATAGCGATAAATTACAAAAATAATAATTTTCATACAAAAAAATATTAAAAATTACACAAAAGACTGTCAAGGACTTTCTTACAACAAAATGTGATTTAAAAAATAATAATCAGTTAAGAAGAAAAAAAACAAACCAAAACTGTCTTACAAATACACAAGCACAAACAAACTCACTTGCACACACATACACACACATACACACAAGCACCGAAGAAAGAGCGATTTATGTTATAACGGTCATCAATAATAAGCGGTTTGGAATTTTTAACATGTGTTCCCGTTATTATTTATTTAAAGAAAAATTAACTTGACTACAACTACAACAACAATAGCTTGAATTACTAAACACTACACTAATAGTAACTGTAAAATGCACACACGGTCTGCAATTTGACTTAAAATTTGCTTGAATCATTTAAACGAAGAAATTCATGTTAAAACTCTAGTGATTTTAAAAATTTCGAACGATCTAATGGTTCTTATTGCAGCTGCTGGCCACTGCACAAGATTAGATTAGATGACTCTTGTGCGTGTGACAGCGGCTATTGTGAGATACTAAAATCAACACACTGCAAGGTCTTTAACTTTTGATGAAAGTATCACAAGATTGCTTATATTTTCTACAAAGAAAAAATTTGAACCAATTAATTTTATTAATTAGTTTCAGACACAATTTTAATTATTTCTTTAATTGATTCAATTACACATACTTTAATTATTTTTTTAATTGATTCAATTACATAATTAATTAAGAAAAAACAAACTAAAATTTTAATTAAATAAATAATTAAATTAATGAAACATTAAATTAAATTTGTATCTGAAACCAATTAAAATATTTAATTGATGCAAAAATTTTTTTCTGTGTGTTTTAAATTAAACATAGAATTTGATTCAAGTACTCAAGGTGCCGAACATGATTTCGTTAATAATTGAAAAAAATATTTCATTGATTTAATTCTGCCAAAATTTTGCATTAAAATCGTTCAACTTTATGTTAATCAAGGCAGCATGGGTCCAAGCTTGTCATACTACATTGTGTGCTGTACTACACAATGGGGTGCTGGTCTACATGGCTAGGTACTGACGTAAATCGTCACCGCTAACTGTCATTTCATTATGAATAGATTGTTCATATTTGTTTCGATAATCAGGACTCAGTTCTGTAACGTTTTATTGCAATATCCGATTAAGTAATAGGAATGATGGAGATGTGGTCTATGATTACGCCACGTGAGATTCTCGAGGCACCGCTATAAATAGAGGCAATCACTGTTAGGTGCGCTTAATTGACCGATGGAATCCTACGGTCCTTACTTCTTTACAATAAGCTTGGCAGTAACATTCCTGTCAATATACATATATACTCGTACATTGAAAACTTACTCCCAACACTCAGGCTATTATGTCTACCCATTATGTGTGAAAAGGGATATTGTAGAAAAACAGGTGGTCAAGTTTAGGAGTAGAGTAAAGCTAAATTTCTGGCAACTCTGCAATTGCACGTCATATTTGTTTTTAGGGCAGAGCCACAACCATGGCACAATAAACAAGGTAGACTCGCGGCGAAAAAAGAGTACAACTCTGTAATAAAAATACGTACATTTTGTTGTTGTATAAATCATTTTTGGCTGTCAAAATAAAAAATGTTAGTACATTTTGACACTGTAAGATGGTGATAACAAATAGTCAGCTGAGCTCTCGAGTTTACCTGTTATGAATTCACCTTGGCCACAACGTTATGGTGGCTAGTAGGCGAATTAGTTATACCGGCAAAGATGGGCGTCGTGAATGACTTTTCTAGTCATTCATATCAGAAAAATTGGTGTTGACATTTAGCGCGGCTGATATACAAACACGAGCGCAAGCTAATATGTATGTTTAGTAGTCGAACTGCTAATTACTTATAACAAAGCAGCCAACCTCTTGGTTGGCGCCACATACCATTCATCGAATCTAACTATCAACTTACATTTTGCATTTTGCGAATGCATTATTTCTCGAATTTGTCCAGTCGATTTGGCCACCAAGATCGTGCTGACGTCTTTATAATGTTTCCTTTAAAGTTTTGTGAGGACATTGGCTTAGGCGAACAAGACAACAAATCTATACGAACTGGTGCCATCGGCAGGCAGACACAAGGGTATGACTTGTCGTAACCTAGTTTACTGCCATTAGTTCGACTTATACCTAGTGGTGGCGACCGCTAACAGGCTGCTAGTTAGATCTTTCTTCCCTGCTATGATGCTAAAAAGTTGATCGCTGGCTGTGAACGTGAGCAAGTGGTGACAAAGTCCGGTAAGAAAAGAATATTTTATTTAAAAGAGCAGTGCTAGATATAAACGTAGATTACCGACACTAATCCTAGCCAAGACAAGATCATAGAAAATCAATACGGATTATATCCGATATACCTTTTTTATGAGGAAGAAGTGCTAAGGCTCAGGGCAATTTTTTTAAATAGTTTTCGAGGAGGTTTACACCCGGAAAGCTCAGGGAAAAGAATTGAATATTTGGGGCAAAACCAAAAGGTAGAACCTAAAGGCAAGGATTTACCAGGGCGCCGAAAAGTGTTACCACAGAGGCTTACGCGAGGGGAAAAGAGAAATTGTACAAGAAAACAAATTGTACACAATAAAAAAAAGATAAGACCACTCATGGTCAACAGGAAACGTTTTATTTAACAAGGATCTTGGCGGACTGAGCATTAAGCCCGGAGTAACCGTAGGTTTCTTATATGTAAGTCAAGCGAACTCTGGCTACCTGTCAACCTCTAGTTATTTTTTATTGAGCTCAGCTCTGTGTGGGTAAACATATTTTCTCCTTTACTCCGAACATTCAAACATAATCATTTGGCCAAGCTGCAGAACGGAATGAATGTTACTTGCATACTGTGCCTGGAAGAGGCTGAGATTAAATCCTATTTTGTGAGTGAATGTTGAAAAAAACCTTAATATAAAAATTTTATTAAAAAAGTAGAAACTAAACTTTTTTTAAATTTGAATACAGAATTCATGGCACAATAAACAAGGTAGACTCGCGGCGAAAAAAGTACAACTCTGTAATAAAAATACGTACATTTTGTTTATGTATAAATCATTTTCGGCTGTCTAAAAAAAATGTAGTACATTTTGAGACTGAAAGATGGAGACCAAAAATAGTCAGCTGAGCTCTCGAGTTTACCTGTTATGAATTCGACTTGACAGAATTTATTAAATTTATAGAGACCTAGGAGTCTTTGTTTAAACTTTTAAAATAAATAATAATTGTTGGCTGATGTCATATCTTTCTTGAATTGAATAATGAAAAAAACTACTGAACTGGCACACTGAACAAAATTTCCTAGGTAATATTAACGAAAAAAAAAATTGTTGAACCTTTAAGCCTGGTACTCTGTTCAGTTTTTCATGCGGAATGCTGTCAAATTACATACATAAAAAAATTTCTATGAAAAAGTCATGAAAAAATGTTGCAGAAGTAGTGCTCTGTTTTTGCTGTGGAAAAACATTGAAATGTTTCTGGCAACATTTTATCAAAGCTGTGAAATAAAGCAAAGGGGCATTATTTCGTGTGGAATTTTTCAAACAACAGCTGATCGCTTGGCTTTTGTTAACATTTCTAAAACAATGTGGTATACTTGAAAACAATAAAATCGTAAAATTTTTTTCAAATCGCGAGATAGACACCACATTTTAAATGTCAAATTTTCCCTGTGAAATAATAAATGTTGCTCAACATTTTTCACAAATTCGAATTTGTAAAAAAAATATTTAAAATGCGGTTTCTATCTCGCGATTTGGAAGAATTTTACGATTTTTTGCTTTTAAATATACAACATTGTTTTAAAAAATTTTCCACAAAATATTTTACAAAAAATTCCACATGAAATAATGCCCTTTTGCTTTATTCCACAGCTTTGATAAAATGTTGCCAGAAACATTTCA
Organism: Phasia obesa; assembly: GCA_949628195.1. NCBI lineage: Eukaryota > Metazoa > Arthropoda > Insecta > Diptera > Tachinidae > Phasia > Phasia obesa. The sequence continues at coordinate 136,393,833 of OX451218.1, read as the reverse complement.
ACGTTTTTCCACAGCAAAAACAGAGTACCACTTCAGCAACATTTTTTTAATGATTTTTTTATAAAAATTTTGTATGTACATATTTATGTAGTTTGACAGCATTCCGCATGAAAAACTGGTACTCTGATCAGGCTTTAACGACAAAAATAGTTAAATGAACTTAATTGGGGTATTCAAACGGTCGTTCTAAAGTCATAAAGTTGTAATTTAGTGTGTTATTTTTAATTAATTTATTTATTTTTAATAATAATTTCTGCTTTTCTATTTTTTTGGCGGCAGCTTGTTTTTACCATCGCTGGCTTAACTTAATAGCTTTAACCACTTAACTCCGGATTCTTTGGCCAATTTATGACAAAACAATAAACATACATATGTAGAAAAGTCTTAATTTTGTATGACTTTTTTACACACAAACCATCAACAATTTTTTAAAACTGTTTTAAAATATTATGACATTAATACAATATTACTCGATAAGACACCGTTTGAATACCCCAAATGTTTATTCAAATCTATATACAATTTAAAACAACCCACGAAATTAGTTAAATTTACATTCATAAAAGAAATTAATGCGAGGTCAGTCGCTGAAGGTACTCTGGTTTTTATTGCCCTAAAGAGATGGACACTAATACTTCTTAAGAGGTGAAAGGTTTAATATCTAAAGGCACTACTGAGGCAATAGCTTCACGCAACGAAGTATAGAAAGTTGCTTGGATATAAACAAAGAAGCTTAAGATAATTAACTACATTAATTACAGGTCATAGAAACTTTAAGTTTCATTAGGCAAAAATAAAGATCGAACTGGATGTTACTTATAAGAGACTCAGTGATGAGGAAGAAGGTCTACTGCTACTAGTTGACAGTCTGAAATCAAGACAGTCTAGAGTTTAGGCTAGGCACTTAGTGCGAGACTTAACGAAAGTAAACTAATCACAAATTACATTTAAGTTGCCTAAAATCATTGGGGACCAAAGTAGATTAAATTGGGTCCCATAAAGTTACTTAAAAGAGAGCCAATGAAATTTATCTAAATTTTTTTTTTTCGCATCATAATCAAAGAAGCAAAGAAGGCATAAATTACACAAACAAAAATATTACAGTTATTTATTATATTTTGATCGGAAAATCTAAGGATTTTCGCTTCAAAATATCAAAATTCGGCCTACAATTTTTTATAATCCCGGGAAATCGATATCACGAGATTGATATAGCGAGTTTAAATCTTGAACTATATAGGTAAAAGTTACATTTGTTGTTGTTTTTTTCCTCAGGGTATGACACCTACTTTTGCGATACATTGTGCAAAAATTAGTTAGGCGCATTGGTTATGGAAAGGAGGAAACAGGTTGTAGTATTTGTTGACATTCTATTTGAATTTGCCCACATTAAAAGTGACAGATAAGAGTTGTACGAGAAGATGATTCACATACGAACTGTTGTCTAAAAAACGAATTCTCTCTGCAATGATTAGTATGATTCGCTGGCCAATCGACATCAGACGGAGCGCTTTGTGTGTAAAAACGTGCGGATATCGGAAACGAATTTGCTAATCTTGTTAGAGCACATTTCATTGTATTAATACATCCCACTTTGATGAATACCCTACTGTCACCTATTAATTTCTACGACCTCTTCTATACGCGCACGAGTAGATCTAGACGTTGTAGCACTGGCCCAATTGCCGGATCTAGGTGGTATTAATATTGAAAAGATAAGATGAAGTGAAGTATCTTTTACACCATTTCCAAAAACCAAGGCACTAGAAAGCTTCTTTGGAGTCTTGAAAAATCGTCCAAGAAAATCAAGAGCTTTAGATTCCTTAATACTTATGCCATCTATAACTACAGATGAAAAGCACCATTTTTAGTCATTCGTCTATGTCATACCAGGTGTGAGCAGTAGAGCAACAACTACAACAAAACAACAATTTTGACATTAGATTAGCAGATATGAAACAATGTTTTTTTGACAAGACATTAGCAAAACAACATGAGCAAAAAACAATCAGCTGGGTTATCAACTCCACCTGGTGTGAATTCGCCTTGGTGTAAGCATACAACATTGAGTACTTAATAACAATAACTTATATTGTTGTATTTGTCTATGCAATTATTCTTACGTATTCACGTAATTAGTTACAAGGTACGATTATAGCGTAAGCTAAGAAAAAACTGTTTCAATATGCATTGAGAATTTTTGCACATAACAGCATTTAAAACATTAAGTCGAATTTACAAATGTATCTAATATTTAATTTAATAATTATGTTTTCTTTTTTTTCTTCATAAATAAATCAAAATCTATGTATGTATGTATGTGATGGCTGGCCGTTTCGAAAAGAAAATACAAATAAAAAATGAAGACGTACATGTCACCTCGTTACCCTGTTTATAAGCCGATTTTAAAACAAACAAACAAATAAAAAAAAATAAAATAAATAAAAATGAGAACTACTCGTACAAATACTTAAAATTATGTTGTTTTAAATTACAATTTACACCCTCAACGATTCAACGAAGACCACTTTAAGGGCTTCTAAAGAACAAGAGCTCAAAAGGAAATATCTATTATAAATACATACATGTGTGTGTTGTACACATATGGCTATGTAAGTGCAAATAATGTAGTTCTTGTAAGTGTCGCTCGACACAAACCAACAAAACCAAACCAAATGAACATTCAAAACGAAATTAAAATATTTAAAACGGAACAAAGGCACTTACATATGGCTGCAAGGATATTTATTTAAAGAAATAAATACTTCCGGTTGAGAAAGTGCGTTAGAGTACGATGTATAATGATGGATGGGGTATCATAAAAAATGCCTGTTTTATTAGGGTTTCTATGGATCGAGTAGACGTGTGCGTATGTATGTGTAAGCATTTATGAGTAGATAAAGGTGTAAAAGTCGCTTGATATTAATTACAAATTATTACTTTTAATCATAACTACTTTTTATTTCTATTTGTAACTGGACATACATCAGTTAACAGGTTTTAAAGTTAAGTTTATGCATGCACAAACATGTTGGACAGAAATCAAAGCAATTAAATTTTACATTATCAAATTGTTCTGCATGATATTCGGAATTATGTATAAATTTTAAGAATTTGTAAAGGAATTTTTAATAAACCTGCGAGAACAGCGAGAAGAATTTTGTGAGTGTGGTGAATTTTAAAAAAAGTTAATAAACCTTTACTTTTTAAACCGCTAGCCTAAAGCTGTTTCACACTATAATACAAGTATTACTACTTTTGAGGAAAATAAAACTCCGACATGGTGTTATTTTTATTGTTTTTTTCTGAAAACTTACAAAGAGTGATAAGATCAGGGTTGCATTTTATTTAAAAGTATTATAGTGTAAAGCGCCCTTTAATTTTTAAACCGCTTGTCTAAAGTTGATTCATATTATAATACCAGTATTCCTACTTTTGAGGAAAATGCAACCCTGACATGATGAGTTGTTATTTTTATTGTTTTTTTCTGAAAAGTTACAAAGAGATATTATATCAGGGTTGCATTTTATTCAAAAGTATTAAAACTTGGATTATAGAGTAAAGCGCCCTTTTTAAGACGCTAGCCTAAAGCTGTTTCACACTATAATAGAAGTATTACTTCTTTTGAGGAAAATGAAATCCTGACATGAAGAGTTGTTATTTTTTTTCTGAAAAGTTACAAAGAGTGATAAGATCAGGGTTACATTTTATTTAAAAGTATTATAGTGTGAAACGCCCTTTAATGGCTTTAAAAAATTCAAATGACTATAGTTGACATGTAGTCGCGCAAAACTTTTGTTTCTTATAATGCTTAAGGGGACGCCGGCACTACGCATTAATGTAGGATACCTCGAGTGTATTAAAAATTAAAAACATTGCTAATTTCTTAGTCCTAAATTCTTTAATCCGATTTTTAAAATGTTTAATTTTGGTGACAGCTCTGGTCGGACTCTAAAAAACACGACTACAGTTCTGTCAAAGCCGGGTGAAATTGCAATGCTTTGGGCGGATAGTCATTTAGGAACTACAAAATTAATTCCATTTTTGTTTTTTTGTCAATCCGACAATGCGCTTTATACGCCTTTTAATTTTGCATTAATAGGAATATGAAAAATGTCTTATAAAAATAATGAATTTTTCTGATTTTTCACAATTAAAAAAATTACGAATTTGTCATCTTTTTATTTTAATAATTTGACGATTTTGCAATAATTTTATCTGGCAACTGTTTTGTTATCTAAACCACATAATTAGAAGCATGCTTTTAGGATAAATTAAAATTTATACCTTGTCTTCCAAGGCACTTTCATCAGGTAACCTCATTACGAAGGGGAAATAATACGGCGAAAAATTTTTTTTTTTAATATATAATTTGATAGTTCAACTTCTATTTAAGGGAAAAAATTGTAAATTTAACTGTCAAAATTCATATAAAAAAATTGATAATTTTCGCCTTAATATTTCCGTAGTGAAGCTACCTGATTAATATGCCTTGACCTCTTCTTTGTAACTTAATTATAATTTTCTTTCTGCTAAATTTTCAGGTGTCTACACCTTTCGGTTGAAGAGATACAGACCGACATCATTGGAGCCATGACACATTTATCAGGTAGGTAGTAGAGGAAATATAGGCGAAAATTAATAAAATTTTTTATATGGAGTTTGCAAGTTAAATTACCATTTAAGGAGAAAAATCGTAAGTTTATCTCTGAAAATCCATATAAAAACTTGATCATTTTCCCCTTAATATTTCCCTCCGTAGTGAGGCTACCTGATAATTGTACCTTGATTGGAGCGATATCAATAGGGTTCCGTTGGTAATCTTTCGGTACGGAACAATCAAATATGCAAAGTATTTAGTTAATTGGATTTGTTGCGCCAATAAATGAAATACTGTTGAAGAACCACGTTGTTAGGTGCGGTTAGGGGGCGCTTTCGAAAAATAAAATTTTCTTCGCAAAACTGCCCTCTTGTTTAGAATTAAATTACACGATGAAGTTTTTCATGAAATCAGTTGCATGAAATCAGTTTTTTGATAGCAAGAGGTGTAGAGATGCAAGAAAAAACAGGCAACTTCGAAAGAGAATTGAAAAAATTTCACGAAACAATTTCATGGTGTAAGTTACGTATTATACATTCGTACGACAAACACGCGACTCTGTGTGTTTTACAAATGAAAATTAAATCTCTTTGTTTGAGTCTTAAAGTTTCACAGGGTGGATAAGTAAGGCGCGCGTCCAGTAAGACCCTCCTTGTTTCTAGACCTTCGGGTGATTTACACTATAGCATTGGCTGATTGATTGGCCTGCCTGAAATAGCTGTACTGCGGTACAGTTATTAGTACTTGCATTAATTAGCCATGTGCTTCATGTTGCTTAATTTTTCGTCCATAACCTTAAAAATTCAATTTATTATAACTATGAGTCTACAACAAAAAACTGCTAATGTTTAGTCTGCATTTTTGAAGTAGACGACTTGTAGCTGGTTTTTATTAATTTATTCCCATTGCAGTAAAGAATAATTCTCTCTATTAAGGGTTTAATAAATAAATAAATATATCGTCCTACATTCTCATAAATAACACATTCAAATATATGAGTTATTCAAATATATGAGTTATTCACATTCAAATATATGAGTTATTCGACTTATTTCCTGGAGGAGGCGGATAATAATTTTTAAATCAAAAGTCATATATTGGTGTAGGAGCTTTTTTTTAAATAAACGATTTCGCCGAGGTTTTTGGAAAGGAAATATGCCACATAAAGTCCCCCCGGGGGTTCCAATTGTCACTGCAGGAATGGCAAATGCTTTGACGCGGTTCACTCGGGGAAAATAGGGGCACCAGACGCTAGGGTTCCTAGAGCCTAAATCTGGAAGAAAAGGTCTGTTGTTTTAACACGGGTCCTCTTCGAGGCCCGACCAGTGCCCAAAGGACTGGTACCACGGGAATCGGTGGCCCCACAGAGAGCCTATCCTCTCTGTGACCGGTTATTGGTGAGGTCCCATTCGGGGGTGCACGTGGTGGTTGTGGTTTAAGATCGATTTATGTAGGTAAGGTGCAAGGTCGATCAAGTGTGCTGTTGCACTCTCAACAGACGGAGTTTGGATAGTCTCCAAACCCCTAAGCAAGAGGTTATAATGTGGATCTAGGCTTGCCTTGGAAATTCTTGCCATATTATATAAATTGCTACTCATTGTGACTGTATCACACACAAAAAGCGATTGGTGGCAATCGTAAAGTGTTGTTATACTACACAATGGGGGCGCTAGTCTACGCCTAAGTTTCACTCGGTGGTAAGACCACCGTAAGGTTAGGCCAACTAGGCAGGTACTCACGTTAATCTTGTTCCACAATGACACATAAAGTCCTTCCAAAAACAATAAACCTTTTCGTTGTGTCAAAACTAGATAGGGGACTGATGGTGCTTAATTTGACCTCGAATTACTAGTGGTATTAACCAGATAAAAATAATTTAGGCAATATCTCAAGCCCTCAATGGTAATTTTTCCCAGATTAAATACATATATGTATTTCAATTCAAAAAAAGTATTTGTCAAAATATATACTCGTACATATAAAAGGAAAGTCGTCCGGAGAAAAATTTTGTTTAAAATTAAAAAAAATACAATTTTGTTTCAAACATTTTTTTAGGTGATTCACTAACCCATTGTCTACATTAGCCATCAATATGTCTTAACAAAAGTCAAACTTCATATAACAAAAAAAAACAATATTAAAAAAATTTTTGTTTTTGTATATGAAGTTGAAGTTGCCAGACACTAGTAAAGATTTAATTCACAAATTTATTTTTTGCTGGAACTCCTTATTTTGGTGGCAGGCAATGACCGTAGCAAGAAGAAAAGTGTCAAAAGATATATTAAGATGTTAATTGAAGTATTTTAGGCTGCGTGATGAACGATATTATTAAAAACGTTAAGAATATTGACCTTATATAGATCCAGGAAGATAGAAGCCGATCTTTGTCTCTGATCGGTGCTATATATTATCATGATATTTTGGGAAGGAAACATTCAGAACAGCGTCGTAGTGTTATCTCAGCCATTCAGCAAAATGATGTACACATATGAGCTGGTTTTCTTGAAAGTAGTATAAGTCTATTTTTTCATATATTGAGATATTTAAGGGTTTGTGTTTGAATCAATTTAAAAATATTGGCCAAGTTTAATCAAATAGAGTGATGTTCTTTACACTATACACCCTTTTAATTTTATTATGAAATAATAACTACTAAAATTATTTGAAAAAATAAACGTTTCTTTAGCTGTACTTGGACTTATGCCATTTTCAAAAAAAGCATTACAAGAAATAAAAAGATCTTTAAATAAAAATAAAGATATTTTAAACTGAGTTTTCTTTTACATAAGGTAACAAACTTATTATATCATTATATTTCTTTCTTGTTTTGATCCTTAAAGCTTTATAAAGTGGTCAAATATTAATTTTGCTGAGGTTTTTTAGTCTTCCTTTTTTTTAAATAAATATATAAATAAAAAATTCGCAAGCGTCGCTGTTCAATGTTTCGTTTTGGCTTGTTCCTTTACTTGATTTTTCATTTTATTAGAAGTATGATAGTGTGAAAACGAAATGTTATGTTACGTACCTCCCCGTTTCCATTAGACATTAAAATGTCTTAACAAATGTCAAACTTCATATTAAAATAAACATTATTTTTAATACTGTTTTTTTATATAAAGTTTGACTTTTGTTAAGACATATTGATGGCTAATGTAGACGGGGGTTTAGATTTTTTAACAATCACAGCAATTATCATTTGTTTTTTTTTTTCTTACAAAATCCAATGCTAATCAGTAGTATAGTGTGAAACGGGCTTAAGTAATATCTGTAGCTGCGTGCTTTGAAATAGCAATAATCAATAATATGTGCAATAAAAAAGTTGTTTTAATTATAATTATTAGGAATGGACTTATACCACTTTTAAAAGAAATATTTGTGCGATAACATTGTACAGCAAAACTGTTTTTGTTTATATTATGTCAAAATAGAACTCTATTTAAATTGTATTTGTAACAATGGAGAGGTGTCTATAGCTTATTAAAATTACCGTTAAGTTAGTTTTTTGAGAAAGTGGACTTATACCACTTTCAAAAAAAAAACAGCTCATATGTAGACAATTGAGATTAATAGCGTAAAACCGAAAACCAGGTTCAGCCAAATTGATAAATGAGTTTTCAATATTGAAGGAAAAAAAGTAATTTTAAATGGAAATTGAAAAATCGCTTTTGTTTTTTTAAACTATTTGGAGTATTTTTTATCCGATAAATCGGTATATACATAATGGGTGATTTTTTTGAGGTTAGGATTTTCATGCATTAGTATTTGACAGATCACGTGAGATTTCAGAGAAAGATGCTCAGTATGCTTTGACATTTCATCATGAATAGACTTACTAACGAGCAACGCTTGCAAATCATTGAATTTTATTACCAAAATCAGTGTTCGGTTCGAAATATGTTTTATCGACAAATTTTGTTCAGCGATGAGGCTCATTTCTGGTTGAATGGCTACGTAAATAAGCAAAATTGCCGCATTTGGAGTGAAGAGCAATCAAGAACTGCCCATGCATCCCGAAAAATGCACTGTTTGGTGTGGTTTGTACGCTGGTGGAATCATTGGACCGTATTTTTTCAAAGATGCTGTTGGACGCAACGTTACGGTGAATGGCGATCGCTATCGTTCGATGCTAACAAACTTTTTGTTGCCAAAAATGGAACAACTGAACTTGGTTGACATGTGGTTTCAACAAGATGGCGCTACATGCCACACAGCTCGCGATTCTATGGCCATTTTGAGGGAAAACTTCGGAGAACAATTCATCTCAAGAAATGGACCGGTAAGTTGGCCACCAAGATCATGCGATTTGACGCCTTTAGACTATTTTTTGTGGGCTACGTCAAGTCTTAAGTCTACAGAAATAAGCCAGCAACTATTCCAGCTTTGGAAGACAACATTTCCGAAGAAATTCGGGCTATTCCGGCCGAAATGCTCGAAAAAGTTGCCCAAAATTGGACTTTGCGAATGGACCACCTAAGACGCAGCCGCGGTCAACATTTAAATGAAATTATCTTCAAAAAGTAAATGTCATGGACCAATCTAACGTTTCAAATAAAGAACCGATGAGATTTTGCAAATTTTATGCGTTTTTTTTAAAAAAAAAGTTCTCAAGCTCTTAAAAAATCACTCGTTATGTATGTAAAGGGTGTTTTTTATAGAGGCATAGAACTTTAAGATGCAATAAAACAACGATGGATTATTCGATTGACATGAATTTTATTTATCCGAAAGATAATCTTGTGGCATTACATTTTACATATGATTTCTGGCATATGACCGCCACGGCTGGCGCGGATGTAGTCCAATTTTCGATGACTTTTTCCAACATTTGTGGACGTATATCGGCAATAACACGGCGAATGTTGTCTTCCAAATGGTCAAGCGTTTGTGGCTTATCCGCATAGACCAATGACTTTAAATAGCCCCACAGAAAGTAGTCTAGCGGTGTTAAATCACAAGATCTTGGAGGCCAATTCACAGGTCCAAAACGTGAAATTAGGCGGTCACCAAATTGCACTATTTGCAAGCGTTGTTCAGGCGTGAGTCTATTTATGATGAATTGCCAAACCAACTGAGAATAAATCACTTGACAGCTGTTAAATCGGTCGCCATATTGAAAAGTAATGCCAACTTAAAGTTCTATACCTCTATAAAAAACACTCTTTACATAAATGTTGTAGTGTTATAAAAAAATGTGCGATTCCTAAGGTTTTTTTATACAGACTGTTTTTTCGATGTTCTCCCTCGTTTACGAACTGACCTTCAGTGAACTTATACAGTTTGTCCAACCATATAGTCGCCCCTAATTATAATGAAAAACATAATTATAATGCAAATATGTGTATATAGAATTAAGAGCACATTTTTAACATTTTAATTTCTCGTTCTCAAAAAAAAAAAGACATAAAACCCTAAAAGTGCACCTGATTTATGAATAGTAAAATATTCTTCATATAATATAATTTTATTTTACTTCATCACTAACGTTTAACTGGTGTTAAGTGAAATATTTGGGTTCTTAAATAAAACGGTACTTATTGCAGCTGCTGACCACTGCACAAGATTAGATTTAATGACTCTTGTGCGTGTGACAATGGCTATTGTAAGTTGCTTACACCAACAAAAGGATCTTGAACAACCAATGAAGTGAATTTTAATAAAGTGAATGTGTTTTAAATTTAAAATAGATAATAAATAAATTTCTATAAAAACTACGAAAAATAAAAAAATAAATGCTGTTAACAAAAATTTTGTTTATAAAAGAGTTTTATTTTTTTAAGAATAATTTTGAAACCTTTTTATTAAAAATAAATAGCTTGAGATAATAACCCGCTTGTTATAGTCCTGTGAAAATTCACGTAAAATTTCGTATCATAAATATACGGTGAAATTTTTGTTGCCATTAAAGTTAAAAATTGAAGCTATCAATGCACTTTGAATGTAAAAATGAATGTAAAAGAATAAGTTGTGAATGTGACCGTTATAGTATACAAGGTGTATAGATCGGTTGTAAAGTACCTCTGGGTTGAGGAACATCGTTTGTCCGTCATTGTCGTTATCTCTTAAAGTCAATCAAGCCGTCCTGGTTGCTTGGTCTTCAAGTGGTTTGCGTCTCACCCTCACACTGGCTGATTGGCTTCCTCGAATAGCTGTACTGCGGTGCTGATATTTGGTGGTTTCATTAATCAGCCACGTATATTCGCTTTGGTTACCGCGTATAACCTATTAAATTCTTTCTAATAAGTCGGACATTAATGCAGCACCATCTATAACTCAATGGAGGAGAACCACTAAACTCATCTTTTTCACTGAAGGAGTAGCATTAAACTCAAGTAAAGAACCATTACTCAACTTTTCACTGGAGAAGTACCATTAAACTCACTGGAGGAGCACCATTAAACTCTTTTTTATATTACCTAGTTGAATTTGGAGTCTCACTTCCTATACGAAGGTATAGGTCGCGCTGCAGATTTTGGAGGAAGCTAAGGATATCTTACCCTGACTCCTTGGTGACGTACCTCTGTCATTTTATTTATTTCTTATTTTTTTTTTTTTTTTTTTGTTCAGAATACAAAAACAAGTATTTAGATTCGGAACAACAATAAATTAAATATTTTATTTGAGGCTGTTTACTTTTGAAGTTTTTTTTTTTTGGTATTAAATTATGGCTTATATCTAAAGAAAGGTAGCCTCATATAAACTTTGGGTTTCCGTAACGTCGTAACTCCGAAACCCCTCAACTTCTTCATTGTACATATTTGGCTTAAAATTAAATTTTACACAAAAAAGGCAACTTTTTTCTTTACCATACGTAGTATAAGGTAAAGTATAGTAATCATGAAAAAAAATCGAGGTCGGGATTTCGACGGATTTCAGGTCTCCTGATTCATTTTTACTATTTTCACGATGATGTCTGTGGGTGGGTTCGTGGGTGGGTGTGTATGCCACTATTTTTGTGGAGTTTGTACAGGTCATACCGTTTGACATATCAAAATGAAATTTACTATGAGCCTTTGGTATATGGAGATGAAGAGCTGTATAGTTTTGGGCATAATTGGGAGAGGTCAAGGGGTAGTTTCCTTACACCCAAATTTTGTGAACGGTCTACAGGTCATACCGTATGACATATTAAAACGAAATTCAGTACGTGCCTTTGGTTTATGGAGATGAAGAGCTGTATAAATTTTGGGCATAATCGGGAAGTGGCAAGGTAGAGCTGGCAAACTATCGATAGTACTATCGATAGTATCGATAGTTTTGTTTTCATTAGACTATCGATGGTTTTTTTCTCGATAGCAATATTATTGTTGAAAAAATAAATTAATGAACTGGCAATTAGTTAGTTAAAAATGAAAATTCACCATTAGAAATAGACCCATTGCAGTACTGGAAGGTAAATTATGTAGTTAATTAAGCAATTTATACAGTATTATATCTATCCACAGAACAATTCTGATCAGATGTCACTCACAAAGTCATGTTCTTTACGTTACTTATGCATACCAGTAACTTCTACAGAATCTGAAAGAATGTTTAGCAAAGCCATTATTCCAGATATAAGATCTAGTTTTAAGCCAAAAAATGTTGATATGCTGCTCTTTTTAAACAAAAGTTTTTGGATTACTCAAGAATTATAAAAAATTACGATTATAAAATAATTGCTTGGGCAGCCTACATATGCACAACATATGTGATATACGAGTACATAGTATTTATCATACATGGAATTAGATTGTATTAGATTGAGTAATTAATTGACAATTTCATTAGCATTGAATTCTAAATAATGCTAATAATTTTTTTTTCATTACCATTGTTTTCATTAATGGTAATGCTTTTTAATGAAAAAGTTTCATTAGTAAATATTAAAAAAACAAAATCATTACCATTAATTAATGATTAAATTATAAATAAGCATTATCGTTATTGGCCACATTGGCAATTAACCTTTTTGTGGTGATGTTTTTAAAGATAAAAACAAACAAAAATCATAAAAAAATATAAAAAATTTCTGAGAATTAAATTTTTATGACAAATTTTAAACCCGATGGAGAATGTGTAGTACAGATTTTCAAAACTAGAGTGAATGCAATAGTAGTGTTGCAGGCATGAAATTGGTACTTTATTCGTAGTTATTAAAACCAAATGCAATCATAAATTTGTGTTTAATAAAAACAATGATTTTTTCATCAATTATAATTAGTAATTGTACAATTTCATTACACTTCCAAAACAATTGTAATTAAAAATAAAACAGTAGCATTAAATGGTAGTTAAACTTTTTTCATTGTAACTATTTGAAATAATGCCAATGAAAATTCAATGGTAATGAAAAAATCCCAAGTATGGTAGTTATAATGTATGTATGTACAATTTTTTTTTTAGAAAATTTATCTCAAAATGCGTTGTAAAAAATTAATTATAAATGAGTTTTTGTTTTTATACTAAGTTTTTATGCTTCATATTTTTGTTTTTTTTTATTATCTTTTTTTTTTAATAAATAATATATTAGTTTTCTTTTATTAAACTTATTCAAATAATTTCAAAACTTGATCAATTAAGTTGATGGAGTTAATAATACAGAATACTTTGTCATATAAAATGTGGAACCTAACATTCCCAAAAAAATCGATACTATCGATAGTTTTCTATCAAGCTATCGAAAATATCGAATGGCGAGACTATCGATAGTTTGCCAGCTCTATGGCAAGGGGTAGTTCACTTAACACCCCAAAACGAAAATAATTAATTTTTTGATTCGAATATTCTTTGAACTTTTATTCTTTATATAATATATCAATAAAAATATATGTTTCCATTGGGTATGGTAAAGTTGCAGTTGTAGTGTAGGCCACTCCAGTTTTGTTTTGGTTATTATGACGTGGCCGTAAACTAGATTTGTTCCCAAATTATTTTGAGATTTTTAAAAATAACAAAAACAGCTTTACAAATGAGAAACTAATGGGTTGAGTGCCGCGATAGGCTCTTTGGTAGCGCGCTAGTCGATCAACCCGGGGGTTGTGGGTTCACTTCCCGTCAAAGACTCTGTGTGTTTTCTGCACACAAGCAAGATGTTTCGCAGATAGTGTTGTCTTTAAACAAAAAAGTCTAGGCTCATAACAAAAACATTAAATTTAAAAAACAAAAGGTAAATAACGAATTTATGAAAACTCAGTAGCTGGTTGAAAAGGCTCAACGTTTAAGAACCTATCTGAGCCCGTTTTGAATTGAATTAACCAGGTGTGTGATCTTATCGATAAAAATCTTCTCCCACTCCTCTTCGATAAAGTCCTTCAGCGCTGTCTTGCTCGTCATCATTCGCTAGAGGATTTTTCTCTTAAGTAATGCACATAGGTTCACCCTGGTTTCATATCTAAAGATTGTGGGGAAGTAAGTAGGCAGTATTTCTGGCACATTGTATACGAGTTTGGGATTTTTTTATATGTCCCGTTATAAACAGTTAAATACACATGCATAAGAAATGTGTCGCATACTACGTTTTAGGCAACTGTTGCGACCAAAAATTTTATTATTTTCTATCTATTTTGCATTAATAACTTAAAACGAGATTAGCGCGTAGACTTATGGCTGTGTAAGTGTAAGGCATAATTTAAATTCTGCCAACACATCTTTCAAAACGAATTTTATAGAGGAATCAAATCTTTTATATTGGTAAACTAGTTGTGGCCCCCACTTCGTCAGCGTCCTTGCAATATTTTGTTCGATTTTGCTTTGAAAGCAATCCACATCAAAGAACCCTACGTTTCTAGAAACGCCTTAAGATATGCTACATATTATTTTATATATATTTTACGTTATAAAAAATAAAGTTTTCATATCCGGTTAGTTCAACTGCGTACTTTCACTGCTTTTTCTCCACTTACTTATACCGTACAATTTTTAAAAAATTCTGGGAGGCAATAGCATTTGTATCGGTGTATCACCTTGTTTGTGCCTTATTAATGGATCTTTCCCTTAAAAAAAAAAATAATTATAAAAATAATATTCTAATTAGAAGGAAAAAAATACTTAATGTTCCACAGCAAAAATAAAGGAATAAAAAAGGGAATAAAAATAATTATCGATAAAGGAATTTTCTTTAACATGAGATTATTCAAGGGGAAATTATTTACGATTACAATTTTTGAGGGAAAAATTATCCATCAGCCACCCCTGACTATGTATATCTGATTGCAGAAAACAATATTTTATACTATACTGTCTGATAAACCAAAACAACTTAATGTTGTTCTCCTTTTAAAATTAAAGTAGCAAATATTTTTCAAAAATTATGCATCACTAACAAAATGAAATTTATATTCCAGGTAATGGAGCAGTACACAATGGAAGGAGATGTGTTCGAATTATCCAAGCTAATTATAAAACAGATTATTTTTTGTAACCACAATTTGAAATTTGGTCTAGAAGTAAGAACAAACTTGATCAGAATGCATCATATAAAAACAAGTCAACTCGCCTATGTCGTTCGGTCTAGAACATTTCACGACACCGTGGCCGTCAATTCCCATTCGATTGCAGCAACTAAGTCTTCGTATGCCACAACGCTGCAAGTTTTATCAAACAATTTGCATTTTCATCCAAATAAATCAAGAATCAAAGCCCATCATAGATCATTAGAAGCTTTGAGTATTTGTCGATGCGTGAACAAGTAGTCGGCTTTTCGAGTAGTCGTTGAGTAATGATGCTTATTTTTACCGCAACAGATTCACACCACATTTGAGTCTGAAAAATATGTATAAGACAGAATTTTGTAAAGGAACTCCATTCTCAAAAAGTAGCTGTCCATACATTTATTAAGATAATGAAGAAAATCATATTACCGTCAATGTCAATGTGGAAATCGGAGACATTTGAATAAGACGCTACCAGCCCAGCCGCTTTGTTGAAATCAAAGCGTTTCTCCTTCAGCAAATAAAATCGCTCTAAGACACAGCAAATTTTCAGTCCGTATACTTTAAGGATACGACCTTCGGAGATGACCGCCCGATTTTTTTCTTTAAGCTTATTAGAAGAGTAGAGACTAAGTGGCTAAACCGAACGAGCTTGCACACCTTCGTTAGAAAACACGACACTACATAACCATGAACCTGCGACTCATGGAAATCTCATATACGAGTCGAAACTGCAAGTTGGCAGATAGGAAATATCTCTCATATATAATTGTCATAAATTAAAAAGAACATTTTTCTTAAAAGATTAATATTTTCCTTTTGTTTAAAATATTTTGTAATAATTTATTGTGTAAGCCTAAATTCTTTTAATAGCAAAACCAATTAAGAATTAATAAATTTCTATTTTTCTTTAATTTTTTTTTTTATGCGGCTTCGGCCATGCCGAATCTTATATACACTTCACCATAGTAATGGTAAATATTTCCTTACTCTGTTATGTTTCTCAATTTCACATTATTACAAATATATCGAAAATCTTTTTATCGAAAATCTTTTAAAAATATTTTATCGAACATTGTTTGTAAATATTTTATTTAAATTTTTTTTTGTAAATATTTTAACCAACATTTTTGTAAAAATTTAATCGAAAATTTTTTTTAAAAGTTTATATTTTATATAAATTTTGTTTCGGCTTGAGAAAATTTTTAAAATTTTATTCTCATCAAATAAAATAACACATACAAAAGAAGAATTTTTGTTTTCTAATTTTATTATTTATTTTCTTTGATTTGAAAGTTTCCCAATATTTCGATCAACTTCATTGATAATCTTTTATAAAAATTTTATCGAAATTTTTTTGTAAAATTTTATCGAAATTTTTTTGTAAAAATTTTATTGAAAATATTTTGTAAAAATATATCGTATTTTTTTTGGAAAAATTATATCGAAAATGTTTTCTCTTAATTTTATCCATTTTTTTTAATTTTATTGAAATTTTTTTTTGGAAAAATTTATAGAAATTTTTTGTTTAACTTTTATCGACAAAATTTTTTAAAAATTTTATCAAAATTATTATTGAAAATTTTTTGCAAAAATTTTATTGAAAATATTTTGTAAAATTATATCGACATTTTTTTGGAAAAATTTTATCGAAAATGTTTTCTCTTAATTTTATTAATTTTTTTAATTTTATTGAAATTTTTTTTTGGAATAATTTATAGAAATTTTTTTCTTTATCTTTTATCGACAAAATTTTGTAAAAATTTTATCAAAATTATTATTGAAAATTTTTTGTAAAAATTTTATTGAAAATATTTTCTAAAAATTTTTGCAAAATTTTTTTTGTAAAAATTTTTGCAAAATTTTTTTTTGTAAAAATTCCGTTTTAAAATTTTATCGCAAAATTTTGTGTAAAAATTTTTTTGAAAAAATTTTTTTTGCTACATTTTATTCAAAATTTTATCGTATTTTTTTTTTAATTTTATTAAGAATTTTATCGAAAATTTTTTGTAAAAATTTTATCAAACATTTTTTGTAAAGTTTTATCGAAAATATTTTTTAAAAATTTTAGAGAAATTTTGTTGTTAGGACCTTCCTACAATTTATAATGCGGTAGAATATTCAGACTAAAGCAGATTAGGGGTCACGTTGACCACCCTAATGTGCCTATTGACTGCTCCTGGTTCCCAGTGGGCACCCTGTGAGTCTATCGGCTACCTCTTTGTGTATTGCTTTCTATAAAGGCCTTTAATACAAATCAAAACAGAAAAACCCAACCAACCTAAAAACACCTTTTCCACCAGTGGTGAAGGGTATAATGAAGTGGTTATGTTCGGTTAGCCAGCTATGCAGTACGAAAACTTTAATCACTTGGGTCCTAAGAATATGATCCTTTTATGTTACATGCAAGAAATGAAACATGGAATCGGAAACAAAAATTAAATAAAGGAGAAGATTAAAAAAAAAGAGAGGAGAAGAGTAAACTTGCGTTTGTTCGCCAAATAATAAATAGATAAATTCCTAATAATAGTAGCTATAATAAGCACTGGTTGGATTGATATGAACAGACTACCGATTACGAACATTTATTATTCAAAAGCAGAATATTCTGATTTTTTTGCTGTTCTTCCGAAATTTTTTCCTTTTTATTTAGAGTAAAAAAAATTGTGGAATGAAATAAAATAAATTTTGTTAAACCAAAAAAAAACAAAAATTTTTTTAGGAGTTGAAGTAGCTGTGCCTGTAACGTGTTAACTTTTGAATTTTTCTTCTATTTTAAAAATACTTTTTATAGAAGAGGTACCCCAAGGCGAATTTAAACAGGTGATTGCACGGTCGAAAATTCTCATCATCTGTTTAATTTAGAAATGTCAAAAATTCAATAAAAACAAAATAAATTTTGAAATTAAATTTAAATTTTTTTAATTGTTTATTGTGTGGAAGTTTAAATAAAAATAGAAACTATTTAAAACAAAATTAAGTTATCAAGCGGAGTTCGGTATTTCATGCAAACGGTATTGCAAAAGTTAAAGTGTAAAAAATAATAGCTTGTTTGTTAAATCCAACAACCAAATTCCAAAATTTTTTGTTGAAATTGAAAAAAGCTATGATATAACGCATTTGCTTTTTCTCAAAGATGGTGCCAATAGAGATACGTGTGTGCAATTTGAAGATTTAAAATAATTTCCTTGGTATGTTAATTATTGCAGCCCGAAAAGTTTTTATTATTTTTGTTTACTTATTTTTTTTTTTTTTTTGTTTCTACGAATGTTTTTGACAAGTGGCATAGATTTTGTAAAAACAAATTGCCTGTTGTTTTTTTTATTGTGTAGCCCTGCAATCACCTGTATATATTCGCCTTGAGGTACCCGTCTCTTTTTTGGTATAAAACTTTTTCTTGTGCAGTTTACAAAAATAAAAAGGTGCGGCCAAGTCTTTTAAATTGGTAAAATTGTATAAATTCGGGAGTTTACTGCTCTTTTTCTCTTGGAAATGAGATACATACATATTTTACGGGAAAAGGTATTCTATATTTGAATCCACAATATTTTTGAATTTTATCCAGTGGCTTTAACGAATTTTTACATTCCGATTAAAATCTATTTGTTTTTTTCAAAAACGTTTTCCATCACATACCTGATTGTTTTTATTATAATCGTAATAATCGTTTTGTTTAAAAAAATTGATAAAAGTTGCTCTTTAACAAATTTTTGCGATTTTATTCATTAAATTTTATTTATAAAATATAATTTATAAAAATTTTATTTTAATTAAAAAGTAAAATCCACAATTTGATTTGTATTTTGGTTTTTAATCTCAGTCAGCTCTTTTTGACAGCTGAAAATTAAATTTTAACCTACAAAATACATGTGCTTTATGTTGTTGTAGTAAAGCTATTATCTAATATTATTGTGACATGCAGTGAACTAAATTTTTTATACTAAACATAATTCACAGTAGACATACAGCAGGGTTGCATTTCGTATTTTATTCAATTAGTGACGTAATTATGTACTCGTATGGTAAATTGATCTCAATTAAGTCCTGAATTGAGTAAATATTCTAATTGCGCAATTAAGGCTTATGTCTAAAAAGGGTAAAAGGGGATAAAGTTGAAACTATTTTTGTAACTTACATCAACAGCTATAAAATTAATATTTTTAATAAGTTCTGTACAATTTAATTACGTTTAGTAAATATTATTTTTATTTTTATAGTATTATACGTCGTACGTTCACATACATAATTGCTTTAACATAAAATTCTTGCAGTGGTAAAAATACTTAAAATTAAGGGCTCAGATAAAGAAAAAAATATTATAATAAAGAGATAATAAACTCATAGTAATTATTGTAATCTTTTAAGATATTTATTTTTTTATTTGGAATGAAGACATTTTTTACGAAGCTTGCACACACAGTTTTTGAGATGAACTGATCTTGTCGCCCAAACTGAGAGCCATACCCTAGAAGAAGATAAAAGAGATGATAAAAATATGGTTATAGAAAGAAAAACAATTCGGCTTTTGTCGAATATTTTACAGCCTTTATATTGCAGAAAAATCAGATAGTTATAAATAATGATTTAAAAAAACGTATTTTTGTAATTTTTTTTTTTTGTATATTTTAGATTTTAAATAATGCAAAAAATAAAATTGGTAAGAGTCAGTTTCTTGGTAGAAAAAAAAAGTGGATAAAAATATTATGAACATTTTTTAGATAGAAGCGACGAATGCTGAAGACGAACGTAGCTGTCCGGAAAATGGATTACATTCTGCTAGTGTCTAAAATTAAATTCTCCCTATTTTTTCTTTAATATGAATTACCTAATTGGTAAATAAAATTATTATTTATTTTAGAAAGAATAAATAAACTTCAAATTTCATCTGGACAATTAATTAACCAAGTAATCGCAAGAATGATTAGTATTCACCAAATAGTAATTAATATTGATTTTCATTTTCTTTTCCTTGCCTTATTAAATACTACAAAAAAAATTAAATTTCTTACTTGACTCTTGGCACGTATTCTAATATGACCCGTGACTTTCGAATCTGGATCATCTACTGGTTTTTCAATACTTAAATTAGCCAAGGCATTCTCACCAAAAATGGACCTTAACAAGAAAAAAAAATATTTATTTAAAAATTTAAATAGTAAAAAAACTATTAGCAACTTACTTCGCATACATGTTAGCGGCCATGAAACCACATTGACCCGACAAGGCTTTTTCGGGTGTCAAACATTTCATATTTGTGCTCTTTAGCAAATGTTTAAGATATTCATGTAAATCAGTGAAAGTAGTATTGACTGTGACCTTTAAGAAAGAAAACTCTCATTTTATTTGATTTAAATCACAAAAAACTCAAACTAACCTTATTTTCCCATTCAAAATCTTGCCACATTTGTCGAAATTCTGTATCAGTGCAAGAGGCTGGTATTATATAGTCCATAATGTCAATGTGAATGGTATTTAATACCACAACATTTGTGTTGATAGAAGTATCATAAACTAAAAAAAAAATATCCAAAAATTAATAAATTGTTATAAAATATAATTTTGAAATACTATTTTTAATTAATTTTGTTGCTCACCTATATTTCCAAATATGATGCCATTTTCTGTAGAAGAGACCTTAACATTAGCTTTAATATTGCAGAAATCATGGGGAGCCAACACCACTGGATGAGGACGTTCTACCAACTTTAAATCTCCCAAAGTAGCTAACTCCAAAGTACAGTTTTGCAATGTATCATCTTAAACAAAAAAAAAATATTAAATATTTAAAGAAATATATATATAAAATTTAAACTTACTTGTTTGATTGACGATCAACACATCTAAAACAATATCATACTGATTTACATTAACATAAGCCTCAGCATAAACGGGATCAGAGAAACCGGTTAATTGTGTTACCTTATTCAACTTACTGTTTGTCGAAGTTATATCACTTAAGTTGGTAGATTTGGTGCCAGCCAAAGCTTGGTTTAAACTGGATTCAAACAGATTTTCACCTAATTGATTCTCACGTCCATTTGAGAGCTGTGAGAAGACAACGGGATCATCGGGCTGCACTTTAGCAGCAGCTCTTTGTTTTTCTTTAAGCACACGCTGATCTTCTTCGTGTTGTGCATCCAACATTTTGCCAAGAGCTTCGCGACAAAAACGTTTAAAGATTTCAACAGCTTCTGCAGTGGATTCACTTAAAGTGCGCAAACAAATGAAAATGCGGTCGGTATCGTCGTTGGTTATAGGTTTGACAGGAAAACCAGATTTGCCCAAATGAAGAATAGAGCTCATAATAAGCATAACTCGAGTTGTTAAACGATTTTTGGCACGCTAAAAGTGAAAAAATACCGATATGTATTTTGAAACTAAAATGCTTTTGCTTTCATTATTTTCTTTCAATATAGCTTTTTGCAAATAGAAGAACAATGCTTAAAATTAGATCATATGCATCTATATCGCTTTTAAAATCTCTTTTATTAACTTCTTGAAATTTATATTGAGAACAAAAATTAATTGCTTGTTTAAAAGCACCACAACAGCAGTGAAAATATATCACATTTCTATTTTTGCTTACCACATCTTGTTCCAAATCGGCATAACGCAATACGAGTTTGGTCAATGTGGCTGATAAAGCTGCACCAATAAAGAAATCTCCATCCATAAGATATTGACGCAATGGTGGACGTTTTTCTTTTTTAGCAATTCTGAAATAATAGGAAATAATAAGAATTAAAAAACAACACAAAAAGTAATGTTTAACTTACGGTGCCACGCTGAAAGCACTTTGAGTGGCATAAGTACCATCAGAAGTCACTTTATTGTTAGTTACTGGTGCAGCTGCTGGTGTATTATTGGCAGCATTTGTATGTTCTTCAGTTTGATCTCCAGCCAAACGTCTTTGCTCAGCTTCAACCATGGGAATTTCACCCAATGTTTGACAAATAACATCAATTACCTCCAAAATCTGATTTTTGTCATCAACATATTCACCCAAAATCCAAACAGCAGCACGATGTATTTTTGATGATTTAATTTGAGGGAATGCCTCTATTAAATGGCCAATAATCAAACTTCTCAAAGAAGGGAATTTTTGTATAGCTTCTCTTATGAAAATCAATACATCTGCCGCCGCCAATTCATTAGTATCCGAAAGAAATTCAACTAAAACAGGTATAACGCTAGCGGCTACATCCGGAAATTTAATGGAACAAGAATGTAAAGTGCGGACTAAAAGTTGGCGATATTTGCCAGTGTCCTCATGCTCCACATTGTGAGTTTTGGAGACTTCTTTCTTTAAAACCAACACCATTTCATTAATATTTCTGGATGAAACCAAATCCATGGCCAAAGCCAAGGTTTTACGACGCACTTCTATATCAGGCGCCGCCAAGACACGTAAAATATCCATTACTAAATCTTGCATTACTTTTTCCATATTTTCATTTTCCTTCATGGCAATTAAACGATCCAACACAATTAGCTTAACATTGTTATCACTCTCTTTGACAATCAATTCGATATAGCAGCCAGCAGCTGCCTTAATAGCTGTCGGGGCCGACGATAAGGTTATCAAAGTACCAGCAGCTTCATACCGTACTGCATTAGAAGATGAATTTAACAGATTGTATATGCAACGTATGAAACGTGACCGTTCTGCTGGATTTGCATGACATACTTTGTAGATCAGCTCAACTATAACCAATTGTAGAATATCGCTAAAAGTATTAACTTGATCGATACATGATGCCAAATAATTAAGAGCTCTCTCTTGATCAGCATGCAATAACATAAGAAAAGCATTACGTTTACATGACATATCTGGTTGGGTATCCAGGAAATTTGCTATTAACTCAGGACCATCGGGTACAAGCCAATCAAAGTTTTTGTAAATGGTGAAAATAGCAAGAACTGCATTACGTCTGACATACGAGTGACGATGTTCCAA
The DNA here is from genome assembly GCA_949628195.1 of Phasia obesa. Lineage (NCBI taxonomy): Eukaryota > Metazoa > Arthropoda > Insecta > Diptera > Tachinidae > Phasia > Phasia obesa. The sequence continues at coordinate 136,370,867 of OX451218.1, read as the reverse complement.
GCAAGCACGTATGGAAGGCATCAAAGGTTCCAGAAGCTCTGGTTCTTTGAGTTTGCACAAAAAACGTAAAGTGGAGCCACGAAGAAACTCGTTGGGATGTTGAAGATCCTGAAGGAGAAAAATACTGTAAATTAGTTTTAAAAATAAAAGCAAACTAAATTTAAGTAATTAGAGCAAAATATCAAGGACTCTAAGTTGTTATAACTTCCAGGTTGGCTGGCTTCCGACTGACAATTAGCTATGAACTCGTCAATAAGTCTCTGTTCGACCTGGGCATGGAGATCGACAAAATTAGACAAGACCACATTTTGAAACATACTTTAAAAAGAACAAGTAAGAGTGCTATATTCGGCTGTGCCGAATCTACTATACTCTTCACCGCGGTGATTTTATTTATACAGAGTTAGGTACAAAATTGGAATAATTTAAAGGACAGTCATTTAAAAATACAACCACTTTTTCTCGTATACGGTATATGTACATATATTACATATATCGTCACCCAAAATTCCTAACCATGTAAAAATTGTATAGAAACTTTTCTTGTAAAAATTTTATAGAATTTTTTTTTTTAAATTTACAGATTTTTTTTTTTAATTTTATAGAAAATTGTTTTTGTAAAAATTTTGGAAAATTTTTTTGTAAAAATTTATAAAAACAAAGATATATGAACATTTGTAAAATATATATGAACATTTTTTTTTAAATTTTATAGAAAATTTTTTGTAAGTATTTTATTGAAAATTTTTTTTTAAATTTTTTTTTTTTTTGAAAAAAAATGTTTATTGAAAATTTTGTGTTTTGTGTTTTTATTATTTTTTAAATATTTATGGAAAATTGTACATATATCGTCACCTAAAATTCCTAACCATGTAAAAATTGTATAGAAACTTTTCTTGTAAAAATTTTATAGAATTTTTTTTTTTTAAATTTACATATTTTTTTTTAATTTTATAGAAAATTGTTTTTGTAAAAATTTTGGAAAATTTTTTTGTAAAAATTTATAAAAAAAAAATTGTAAAAGATATATGAACATTTTTTTTAAATTTTATAGAAAATTTTTTGTAAGTATTTTATTGAAAATTTTTTTAATTTTTTTTTTGAAAAAAAATGTTTATTGAAAGTTTTGTGTAAAAATTTTATTAATTTTTTTTTTTGAAAAAAATATTTATGGAAAATTGTACATATATCGTCACCTAAAATTCTTAACCATGTAAAAATTGTATAGAAACTTTTCTTGTAAAAATTTTATACAATTTTTTTTTTAATTTTACAGAAAATTGTTTTTGTAAAAATTTATAAAGAAAAATTTTCTAAAAGATATATAGAACATTTTTTTAAATTTTATAGAAATTTTTTTGTAAGTATTTTATTGAAAATCTTATTAAATTTTTTTTTCATTTTTATTTAAACATTTTTGGAAATTTTATTTAAATTTTTTTTAAATATTTTGTAAAAATTTTATAGAAAATTTCTTGGAAATACTTTTTTAAAATTTTATTAGAAAATTTTATTTAAAATTTTTTCTAAAAACATTTGAAATTTTTGTACATTTTTTTTAAAGTTTTTTTGTAATTTTTTTTTTTTGAAAATTTTTCTTTTTAATTTTTTGTAAAAATTTTATGGAAAATTTTTCGGAAAATTTTTTTTTTAATTTTTTGTAATTTTTTGTTTTTAAATATGTTGAAAAATTTTTTGTAAAATTTGATTAAAATTTCTGTCTGTTTTCTATATTGGTCCCAAGAGATCTGTATGTACTCCTTGTGATCTACCTGTAGCGTTCTAATATTTATTTAACAAAAAAGGGAAAAAAGAATTATGTATTAAAACATAAAATGCGGTATTGCATCATTAGTGTCCAGAGATTTAATCTCTTATATAACTTCTGCAGAACTTATTAGGATCAGATTGCCTAGCGATATCTTGACAGTTTGATACTACAAACGTTACAGGCCTCTGCTACTATCAGAATAAATCCATATACCCGGAATTCGGATTGTTTTAGCCTATGGTACTGCAGCAAATCTCCTTTAAATATTTCAAAAGACCCCAAGTTGGGCGGTTTAATTTAACAACTCGACGACCTAACAACCTTACCTTAACAAAAAATTAATCTTCAGTTAAATCATTGACAAATCTCAAAATTACCTAGTCGTACATAATATCGGACGCAGCATTTTTTCTTAAAACGTTCTATTTTGAAAATGTAACTTTATTTGACTCACCTTTCTGTAGGCATCACACACTAAAATCATTTCCTGCAATAGTTTCCCATCGGACGATGTCTTGGGTACAATTTCCCAAAAGATAAGCAACAGCTTTTTAATGGTATGATTTTGTACGGGCAATACAAAACGTATGATGGTCATTATTAAACCCGACAAACGTTCTCCATTCAACAGCAACTGTATAACTTTTTTCAAAGTATCAATTTTAACATTCGTGTCTCCTTTTTCCAAATCTTGTTTTAATTGCATTTCATTGGGCACTTCCAAATCCGGAGAATTGATAATGGTGTAGCACGGCACAGTAGTTGTTGACAAAGCCATTTTTCTAACAGTTTGTCAAACTTTTTTCACTTAATTTACAAACAACAACAAAGAAGGAAAGTTTCTAATGCAATTTTGCAAGTATTTGTAATATTTTAAAATAAAATTTATTAAAAAATATGTAGCGTTTAATATTTTCGCAAGATTTTTAGTTTAAAGAAAATTGACGTGTCAGATTTTTTGGGTACACAGTTATCAAAAACAGTATTATTGCTAGGAATGTGGGGGTAGAAAAACGATAATTTTAGTACTTTTATGAAAAGTATCGTTTTTGTTACTGTAAATAATCGCCATAATGTGTTCTCTTCATAGGCAAATCAAAACAACAAAATACCTTCTCAAAAAATTAGTAGCAGCAGAAAATAATTATGTCTGTAAATTGTTTGCATTTAATAAAGTTATTAAATTTACAAGAAAGTAATGTTATAACACATCAAATACTATTAGTAAAAGGTGAAGTGGAGAATTATAGGTGTTATAAAGAAAACGATATAGAATTATTTGTGGATAATGTTGATTTTCTATCAACCGGCTTGTCAAGGGACTCTGGAAGATTTAAGTTTTTAATAGATTTAGGCTCAGAAAATAAAAGTTGTGAATTAAAATTTTCCTATTGCAAAGTAAACTTAATAATAAATATTAAATACCAAAGAAAGCAATCAATATATAAGATTCAACCTTTACTATTATTGGCCAAAGGTGAACAGCAGCAGTGCGAAGAGTTAAGGTTAAGTCAACAAAAAATTGATCTAAATCTATTATTAATCCAGTCAGTGTATGCAGAAAAGCTTAAGGAAGCGACTCAGGAAAGATTAACTTTTGTGTATAACGATAAATGTAAATTATTTATTTCCAAACTGAATCTAATAGAAATACATCAATTAAATGAACAAGACTTGTGGTTGCAATTCGCCAAAGAGCTATTAAAATCTAATTGGGGTACGCAGGACGAATTAAAGTTTATAGCTTTTATAAACTGTAGCAAATACCACGGACAAGACGTACAAAAATCTCAAGATTTTTCATATCAAAATATAAGGAAGCACATTAAAGGCCATGCTGCCTTGGGAGCAGGCGGTTTAGCTTTATTCAGTACTACTTACTTTTACAGTTGGCCCAGTGAATTTGTAAATATTTTAAATTGCTTTCAAAATCAAGAAAAAATAAATTTAGCTACAGAACCGGATGACAGCAACTATCGCAGAACTAAGGCGGGAGTATATGCCTCAAGTTTGGGAGCCGTTTGTCATGAAATAGGTCATATCTTTGATTTGGGTCATGATCTACAAGGTGTTATGGGCTCTAATTTTGATTATATAAATAGAGTTTTTACGCTACAAACTAAAACTGAACATTTACCTGAAAGAATTGTAGAACAGGCGTTAACAGCCACTCAACCAAAACCCCGTTTTACACGTCTTAAAGATCCAGCCAATGGTTTCTTACAACGCTATCGGGAACAGCAAGAAAATGATTCATTTTATTTTTCTCCCAATTCTGCAGTAATTTTAGCCCATCACGCTTGGCTAAGAAACAGCGTGGAAAACTTTAGAAGTAAAAAGTTTGAGGTACATTTGGACAAGTCTTTGGGTATTATCAAAAGTTTAAATGTACCCTTAAAAATTATTGAAATACGTGAGTGTGTTAATAGTTTGGTTAAAGAATGGTTTGTCTTGCAAAAATCATTACAGGAGCAGCCAATATATGAGTTTAATTTAAAGGACTTGAAAAGTTTTCTTACAAAGGATTATTATCTGTTTGTTATGAGTGTATACGGTCATACGAAGAAAATAGATTTTTAAAAAAAATTCTTTGGTGAAAATACGCTAGAAATAATGAATTTAATATAGACAACATACTACTAAAAGCTGAAAATAATCATTCAACTAGTTGTTTTTAAAATGAGACAATGCTGATTGTTAGACAAAAATATAGGAAACGCCTTAACTAGTGCTAAAATATAGAAATAATAAAACACTTCATCTAATTTTAAAAAAAAAAATCAAAGAATAATGAAAACTAATTGAGGTTACAACAAAATATTTAACACTCAAACTAGTTAATGAACGAACATATAAAACTAATCTCGCAAATCAACTTTAATTGATACCTTAAAGTTTTTAAATCGTCATCGTTACTTCCTTCCCTCATGCAAATACTCTACTCAACTATAATTCCACTCAATAATTTGCAAAGAAGCCAATAAAGTCATTATTAGCTTTTCCAATTTTCTATCTTCTCAAATGCTAGACATGCGTAAGTTTATTAAACTACTGCTCAACATTATCAGCTAGTCGTGTTGTATACAATGCATCTAACAGATTCAATTCAGACTACAAAATAGCAACAACAAATAAATAAATGTGATCATAATAGATTAATACAACTAATGCTGTTTACATCAACTCGTCATTAATTTTCATCTTTTTTTTATTGTAATTTACAAGTATTTTGTGTATTTTGTAAGTGTCAACTAAAACAATTTTTATAATAAATATGTATTAATTTGCCAAGTAGCAAAAATACACAAAAAAATGATAAGATAGCAAATATCGAGTGATAAACATTTACAATTTATTATAATTGAACCAGTATTGATTATCTTCCAAATACACATTTTGTTTTTTTGTCAGTCAGTTAAAAGCATTTTACTTTACACATACATAAGCGTAATTTTTAAACAACTAAGCGGCCAGTAATACATAGGAACAATGACAGAAGCTCGTATACAATTCGGCAACCTCAAAGGTTTTCCAGCTGGTGATCATGATAAGATTGAAACAGAAGAATTTTTAACTGCCTCCAATGAAATTGTGGATGTTATACGTAAGTTTTCTATTATTTTTTATTTAATATAATTTTTTTTTATATAAATTCTCGTATGTATGTATATTATGTAAATATAGTAAGCAATCGATGGTATATATTAAAGTGGCAGGTCTCTGAGTTTTTCAATATCAATTCAAATTACCTTTCGGTGAGGTGGTGAGGTAAGACAGCTATATACATATAACAATTATAAGAAGAACAAGTAAGAGTGCTATTATAGGCCATGCCGAATCTTATATACCCTTTACCATAGTAATTTTCTCTTACTCTGTTATGTTTCCCAATTTCAGAATAATATATAATCGGTTTTTACTGTTATGATTTTTAACTACATTATTAGAAATATAATATAAAGATACATATACGAATTTATTTTTTGTAAAAACTTTATCAAACATTTTTTTAATTTTTTTTTTTAAATTTATACCGAAATTTTTTTACAAAAATTTCTTATAAAAATTTATCGAAAATTTTTTGTTAAAATTTTATCAAAAATTTTTTGTTAAAATTCCATCGAAAATTTTTTGTACAATTTTAACGAAACTTTTTTGTAATAATTTTATCGAAAATTTTTTTGTAAAATTTTATCGAAAATTTTTTGTAAAATTTTATCGAAAATTTTTTCTAAAATTTTATCGAACATTTTTTGTAAAATTTTATTGAAATTTTTTGTAATAATTTTATCGAAAATTTTTTTCTAAAAATTTTATGGAAATTATTTTCTGAAAATTTTATCGAACATTTTTTGTCAAAATTTTATCGAAAATATTTACTAAAAGTTTTATTTTTTTTTTTTTGTAAAATTTTTACCGAAACTTTTTACATAAATTTTTTATAAAAATTTTAATGAAAATTTTTTATAAAAATTTTAATGAAAATTTTTTGGTAAAATTTTATCGAAATTTTTTTGTAAAATTTTATCGAAATTTTTTTGTAATACTTTTTTCGAAAATACTTTTTTGTAAAAACTTTATTGAAAATTGTTTGTAAGAATGATATCAACAATTTTTGAAAATTTTAATGGATATTATGATGTTTGCTAACTGTTTTTACGTTTTTTATAATAAAATGCATTAATCGGGCATATTCTGTAATTCCGCTTTCCCATAATTTTCCATGTGGATGTGAAAGTAAGAATACCAAAACCAATAATGCCTCATAATAAAAGCAATATCAGGTAAAATTATAAGTATTTATCTGTGTGTATGTATTTATCTTATGTGTACAATATAGATGAAAGCATAAAATAAAAGTAATGTTAACTAAAATTTCCTTATCTTTTCAGGTTCCTTTGGTGCCCTATTTACCCCTGTAGTTAGTGATATGAGCGGCAATATAATCGTAAGATCTTCATTACTTTTTAAATACCAAAAATTATTTAACATTTCATTTTCCTTTAGAAAATTCGCAAATCTTATGAAATGGACATTATGAAATATAAATATTTAGAAGATTTAATTATACTTAATGTAAACGTTGATAATAACTTTGCTGCCGATGCCTTGCTGTGGCTTAAACGAGGTTTACAATTAATTTGTTTATTCTTTGAGAACATTTTCAATGATAAGGAGAACAAAGAAATTGTAAAGAAGCATTTACAAGATGCATATGAAAAGACTCTGAAACCCTATCATGGTTTTATTGTACAAAGTACAGTAAGAGTAAGTTGAAATAATTGTTGCAAGAAAAAAAGCAAATGTTATCGATTATGAAAGATTTTTAAAAGAGTTTTAATTATATAAAATCAATCACAAACATAATTGTTCTTGTTTTTAGAAATAAAAACTAATTTTACCAAACAGCCTAGTAGTTATCGATAACAAATCTTGTTATCGATAATATTACAAAATAGAAGATATGTTAAAAACTTTCTGATTTATTGCAGTGCATAGCTTATTGCATACCAAAATATAAAAATAAAAAAAAATATGATAAGATAAGATATGTAAATAAAATAAGAAAAGTGTAAATGTTACATTTTCCAACAGGGCTTCCATTTCAGAAAAATCTGTAATCGATAACATACAAATTTTTGAAAGTCCCACTTTATGATCCAATTACCTTTTAAATCTTTTTTAGATCATTTATAGCTGGATACCTACTAGATCTCAATTAATCGGCCAAGGGACTCAACATGATGAAAACATGAAAGTTCTCGAAACATTTCTGCCTGCTATGAAAAGCCATCTTGATCGCATTGATAATTTACTTAGAAAATATAATTTCAATTAAAACATTATCAGTTAGCTTTTAGAAAAGATTTATATTTAAATTATAGCATTTTTATATTTTAATTATTAATTTAACTAACAATAAAATTATAACACTCTTTTAAAATATTTCATTTATTAACGTCCATTGGTTTCTCTGACTTTGGCCATATAATAGCTAAGCCGAAGACAAGCTCTAGAGCCATTATAACAAATAAGCTAAGAGTTATAATCGTAATCAAACTAGAGAAATTTTGAGCCGATAATGATAGAAAAACTAAAACTGGCATTTGTACAAATGGTGACAGGATAAGAAAAGTACACAAATCACCGGGCTGCAAAGAATCTGAAATATTAACCAACAATAATAACAAACAAAGAAACGATGACTTACTTTAGAATGTAAATTTCCTTTATAGCCCATATGCAAACGATACAATTCCGCTATAGAACCCACCAAATAGGCAACAATTACACAAATTCCATGTAAATCGTACAAATTTGAAAGCTAATTTTGTGTGATATTTTCATTAGTCCTAAATTTGTTGCATTAAATATTACTTACGTTATACAGGATATAAAAACCATAGACCACATTCCAGGCTATCGATAAGTAGACATTACAAAACATTAAAATTTGTAAAATCAAGCTGGGCTTGTAAGGCACATCTACAAATGAAATATTGAAAAAAATTATTTTTTAATTATTATTGTTCCACTTACCTTTGATAGCATTATTCATTATTTTAAAAACATAAATTTGACAATATTTCAGGAAATATTTGACATATTCAATCAGTGGTTGCTCATAGCAACCCAAACCACAACATGTTTTAAACAAGTTTCTAAGAACAGAACAACTTACAAGTTAACAATTGCTGCTGTGAAACTTTATAAGCTAAAAAATTACAATTTGATATTTTAATGACTAAAAATTAGTTTTATTCGAATAATAATAGACAATTAAAAATTTCACTTACTTTAAAAGACCTTAAAGAATACAGTGCAACTACTAAAAACTTATTGAAAAATACACGAATTTGGCAATATAGGTTCGATTTTATTACACAGTGTAACACGTTTTGCAAAAAAATGATCATTTACTCAAGCTCATATTTTGCAAACCGTTTGGAATTTTGATGTACTCTCTGAGGCAAAGTTGTAGCTCTTGTCATAAAGAACAAAAATTGTTAACATATAAAATCAAAAAAAAACTCCATCTTCAAGGTCAAAATCGCAAAAAACTTTAAAAAATTAAATTTTTTTTACCTTTTTTCCCCTGTTCAGGTCCATAGGTAGCAAACCGTTCAAAATTCAAGGAAACAATCAACTACAAAAATGAACCTAAGATCTCAATAAACAACTTTCTAGAACATATGAACTTCCTAGGAATGATTCTTAACACCGTTTAGGTAGCACTTAGGTAGCCGCAAAAGTTTTTCACTTTCACAAAAATGACATCGAGGCCCCACATCTTTGAGGGCCCATAAAAAAAACCTGGAGGACTTTGGGCAAAACTGGGAGACAGGGGTTTTTTTTTTTGGTCTTTTACGACGTAGTGGTGTCCGTATACGGTTATTTTGCCATGACTTAAAAAATTACACAGTGTGTTATTAAAGGGTAGTAGACCCTATACTCAGTTTTGCAAAATGGTGACCAAATTGTATTTTTATTGAAACTAGTGAAGTGTTTACCTAGTTAATAAAATAATAAATTTCTGGTTTTTAATTCCTTTTGCAGTTAGGGTGCTATCTAGTAGAACTCCACGAGGTTAAGCAAAAGAATCGTCTTTATTGAAAACAATCGTCGAAATTTATACTAAATAATTGCTTACTTAGCAATTCTATATACAGTGGTTAGTGTAGCGACGGAAAGAACACCCTTGGCTAGATTTGTAATATATAACACAACGATCAGTTGTACAACACCAAAAGGGTTGACTGTAGAACGATTGATACAGTAGCAGTTTGACTGAGTGTTTTCAGTTTAATACGCTGAAGCAGCAATAGTCATTAAGTGTGTTGACTGTTTATTATTGAATGGTAACATGATATTCTTTTATTTAAAATCAGCCAAAAATGTTCTTGTTGTTCTTGTTGGTAATGATGAACTTGAGTCATGCTACACTAGTGATTGCGCTTAATTTTGTTCGGCAATTATGTAGCCGACAATTCGTTTAATAAATTCTATATACATTTTATGTAAAAAAAAATAATTCATGTTGGGGCCTTTAATTATAAATAAAAAATTATTCCTGAACTTTTACAAAAAAAAATTATTCCTGAACTTTAAAAAAAAATATTTTTTTTTTTTTTTGCTTTCTTCAGCATAACTTACAGCAGGGGCTCTTAAATTTTCACTAAAAATATATAGAAAAATTATAGCCACCATAAAACTAAACAACTTTTAAAAATATATCAATACAATCTGAACGAATCTTGAATACGAATCTTAAATAAAAATTGGTCACCAATTTCGCCAAACTGAGTATAAGGTTTTACTATCCTCTGGTAATAGAATCGAACCTCTGCTTTCACTTCGTTGAATTTTTTTCACTGTTGCACTGTGTAAATAATAAATCCATAAGTTTCAAGAATAATAAATATACAAAACGATTTTATTCCTGCATTCAAATTTTATAATACTTGTTTAACACGATCAACACAAACAACAACTGCAAATTGTTCGCAAAAAAACCCAAAAGGGCAAACTTGTAACAAAATTATTACTTCAGAACTTAATGAGGTAAACTGGTATTGAAAGCAGCTCTTAAGCCAGATACTGGAAAAGAAGAAAAAAATATATTTATTCACAAATCTTTTTTTCTCACTTCAAAATTCAAAAACACTTACAAAATGATTTCTTTTGCAAATAAACCTGATCATTCAGTATATTCGCCAAATATTGATGACAGCAAATATAAGTAAATTCCATAGCATCTATTTGAGAGTTATTTACAAAATCCGTATCGGCATAATCATCAGTACTGTCATCTAAATCAACGGCCAGAGGGCCATTGCTTTCAATATTTTTCACACAACTTAACCATTCGTCTCGCAATATCGAAACCAGACTTAAAAGTTGTTCTACGCCCGTTTTAATAGAGTTTACGCTGTCCGTCAAAAAGCAGTGCTCACACACTGTACTTAAATAGGACTTATGTACCATTTCCATTTCTTTAAGATTCACGCAATTATCAATTTTAATATTCAACTGTTCGCCCATTGATTGCAAAACATGGGTCATGAGATGGAAATGTACACTTTGTATGGCATACATCATCCAAAAACGCAACTGTTCCAATCGTCGCATTATCAAATCAATCATTTCGAATTTGGCATACGGTATGCGGCGCTTGTTACTACGAGCAAATTGTAACTTCTCAAGGGTTGTAATGCCCCACTTGACCTTGAGAAGAAAACTAAAGACTTTATTGTACGACTTTATATCTTCGGCACTGATAATGTGGGCTAATTCACGGCTTAAATTATAAGAGACAATTATCTCTTCAACCGCTTCGACTACTTTGGTGGTTTGACACCTGAATACTGAATTAATTTCTAAGCGGTAAAGTGATGACATTTCGGGAAATTTGGCACAAATAATATCGTCCAGTTGCATGGTTAGCAAAGAGGGATTGGCCCATGATTCGCCAGATTCAATCTAGGTACAAAAAAAAAACAGTTTTTCTGTAACAGTTCTGTAATTCCACATCTACTTAAATATGAAATATTTTCACATTTTTTGTTTTCTGAATTTCACATTCACTTGTTTTTATATCGGAAATGAATATGAAATCAGAACACAAATCAATGTGAAAATATGTTATTTTCGACTGGATGTGAAATTGCAGAACATAATCGATTATTATCGATTTGTTGCTATCTCTATGATAGTATTGTGTTAACAAGATTCACTATGAAAATTCAGAAAAATCGATTAGTCCTTGTAATATTCCATCGATAACTCGATTTTCATAGCGAATCTTATGGTCGATAACTGGATTTTCATAGAAAATCTTGTGGTCGATAACACGATTTTCATAGAAAATCTTGTGGTCGATAACTCGATTTTTATAGAAAATCTTGTGGTCGATAACTCGATTTTCGTAGAAAATCTTGTGATCGATAATTCGATTTTCGTAGAAAATCTCGTGGTCGATAACACGATTTTCATAGAAAATCTTGTGGTCAATAACACGATTTTCATAGAAAATCTTGCGGTCGATAACTCGATTTTTATAGAAAATCTTGTGGTCGATAACTCGATTTTCGTAGAAAATCTTGTGATCGATAACTCGATTTTCGTAGAAAATCTCGTGGTCGATAACACGATTTTCATAGAAAATCTTGTAGTCAATAACTATATTATAAGAAATTTTTTATTATTAATGTATAATAATTAATATTAAAAAGTTATAATTAATTTAATTATAATTTTTTATTATTATTTTAATTATAATTTACTATCGATAAATTATTTTTATCGATAACCTAATTTTAGTGAACTACTATAATTTTTTCGATTTTAAAGAAATCTTCGTCATTACAAAACCAAATATTCAAATCTTACCTGTTGAAATAACTTGCTATAAAACTGATACATTAAATCACTAGCCTCCATTAGCAAAACTCTTCGAATATTCTGCAAATGTTTCAATATCATAAATTCTTCACGATACAGACGCATAACGAAACAATTTGCAAATGCAATACGAATTTTTAATATTCTTGTTAAAGAATTTATAAGCACTTCCTCCAAAGGCAAATACTTCTTAGATTTTTGCAAAACATCATAAATTGTGCGAGCATTTATGGTATCGCTTTGCTCTACATTTTCCTGCACATCATCATCTTTAAGAGCCTTACTATCTGTTAAATCTTCCTGGCTAATGTTCAAGGCAAAAGCCATTTTAAGAAAATCATCTTGGGTGGTTAAGTTCGTTAGTATACTATTTTTGTTTGGTTCGGGAGTATTTGCGGCAGCCTCGTTGTAGTAGCCACTGTCTTCAGAAATTTCTTCGGTGTTAGAATTCGTATCTAAATTATTGTCTATTTCCGTTTGCAATGTTTTAACCTGCTTAAGAAAATCTTCTATAAAAACATTGTACAATTTGCCCTGCATTGCATCGCAGTTGTAACGTAAGTCACCAATACGGTTGATTTCATAAAGCAGATTAAGGGTAACGCCTGCTTCAAGAGAATGTTCCTTAATTAGGTGAAACAAGCTGTTCTCCTCAATCATTTTGCTTACATGAGTTGGAACGAAGAAGGCTTTTTGTTTATTTTTGCAATATTCGCGCACGCACACAGTGTGGTCATCGTTACTTACTCTGTTATAATTAAATTGAAATTTTATTTAAAAAAATCTGTAATTAAAATTATTACCTTTCCACAATATATTCTTGTTGCCAATCATCCAACCTTCCTTCCGTCCACCATGTATCAATGATTTCAAGGAATACTTTTATAGATGCCAACAGCAAGGATATAAATAAATTTGCTTTCTCGACATTATTCTCCACCTTGTAACAATGCGTTAAACTGGCCAATAGAAATGCTGCACATATGTGAGAAGGATATTGGTGCCAATTTAAGACAATCTGATGATGACATTCGAACAATGATTCTAAGTGACGAAAAGACTCTTTTAAACTCAACCGCAAATTGATAAGGGTGTTAATATCAAAGTCTTTCTGGTTTAACAAACGCTTTTCATAAGCCAATATGTCCTGCCAAATGGGCGATAAATGTAAATTTAAATTAGCGGCATAACATTCTAATGTGCGTGGTGGCATTCTATCCTCACAATTGTATATTGATTTATGGAAATTTCGCAAAATATGCATCATGTTTATGAAGGGAAGGAAATTTTCTTGTAAATACGATTCAAAAGAGTTCTAAGAAAAATTTTCTAATTTTTACTGAGAATAAATACAAAAACTAAAATTCTTACCACACTGCATGATGGTATCGTTACCATGCTCTTTATTATCAATTGATTGTCATGATTCACTTCAAAAACACTACATTTTTGAGGCGTATGAAACATCCACAGCAATTCACGGATAACATGCTGTTCGGTGATAGTGCTGGGAATTTGAAAACGTATTAAATTATTTGAAGTTTCATTTAAATATCTGCAATAATTTATGGCAAAATTAGCGTTCTCATGTTTACTCTCAACGACGGCATTACACAGTTCATCTTTTGTCGTTTCCCACCAAGAATGCTGCACGAGATCTTTTAATTTTTCTTCTGCATTGGATGCATCGAATTTACGAAAAGGAATGCTTTTTTCCGGAGGTTTAAGTTCGCCGTAAAATGATTGATTAAAAGATGTTGTACTTGAAGTTTTAATTTCGCTTAAGGTAGGAATTTCAGTAACAGTTGTAACGCTATTTGTGACGGTAAGATTTTCTTCATTGTCTGACCAATCCTGAAAATATGTGCTTTTTAGTTTAAATTTAAACTGCTTTAATTTATATTTTACTAAAGTAAATGTTTGTCAATTAACGATTGTTAATTAACAATACATGTACATAGATATGGTTATTTAATTTATGAAATATTAAAGGCCAGGATTCACTTGCATGTGTGCACAAAAAAGTGTGACAGACTTTTTGACAGGTATGTACGATTTTATAATCTTTTGAAAAAATTCATAAAATAGTATTTTTCCATGCGTCAGCGTTGCAAAATCTTATTTTGTGTGATAGTGTGGCATCTACATTGCCATTTTGAAAAGATTTTTAGAATAGGACAGAATTCTTTCAGATTTTTTAGTGATTGAATTGTACGATTATGTAGGATAAACAACAAATAGCATCGTATAGGTATAACTAGACTATTTTATGGCGGAATGAGATAATATGGGTGCCAAAGGAATGTTTTTTAAAAGTACTATCCAACCAAATTGAAATTAATGAAAGAAATTAAAAATAAAAAGAATTAAGCAAAAATAACTTTATTAAAGCAGACCAAAGAATTCTCTAAAATTATTTGTGACCCTAAACTGCTTTTTACAACCACCCTTTTCCAAGAAAAAATTTTCAATTTTTTGAAATACTTACACTCAACTCTGAATCGGTGCTAAAATTTTCCGAAACTGGAATAAAATCTTCTTTGAGAACATTTTTAAAATATTCTTCCTCTTCATTTTTATCATCAACTTCTTCACACATCGCCGGTTTTATGTCAATATTGTGTTTATTTTTTCTCAATGCACCCGTTGGATTGTAGGCCAGTGTAAATAAAAAATCTAACAATGACCAGTGTACATCCACTTCATAGTGGTCAACACATAAGGGATGCCTAATTATCTCATCACATAGTCTGCCCAAATATTCGGCATATTCTGGACAGTTTTCAGCACAAAACCGTTCCTGTATGCCCTCAATTTTGCGACGTACATCATGGCTGTTTGTACTTAAATTGCGGTGATTGCGTATAATATTCCAACCAAAATGTACGCATTGGGCCATATTAACATCATCGTCCTATGAAATATAGAACAAATTATAGTTTTTCCCATAATTCTACCCATCTGCTCAACTTACTGCAAATCCTGTCAATTGCCGCACCAATTCTGGTATATATTCCTGTATAATATCATTTCTTCGATCTTGAGCAGACATTTTCGGTATGAATATTATAATAGAAACTGTCAAGAAAAGTTTAAGAAATAATTTAAACAAGTCGAATAAATTTGTTTACATTTTTTTTAGAAAATTTTTTTTTTGTTTATCAAATTTTGGTTTTAGGAGCAGATGTAAAAATATGTAGTAGAGTATCATAGGGTTGCTTAAAAACGTACAAAAATGTAAAAACGACTCGAATTGATAAATAAAAAAACCCGTTAAACTTAATATACAGCTATAACAAATTCTGTTGTAGTAGTTAAGTTTGTTATAAATAAATCAGGCAAGTACAAGTTAGTCTCGACATAGGGTTTCGTACTATGTTTAGTACGACTTTAAAAATTTAAATAGTTAATTTTTTTATTTCTTATGGGGCACCCTTTAATTTTAAAATTAAAGTCATATTCGAAGGGTGTCCATACTAATGGACACCCTTCAATTTTTAGTAATTGCTATAGCGGCCGAAGTAACAAACGAACTGTAAATATTACAAGAGTCTCCCTATTACGGTTTATAAAATAAGGCTATTTACATAAAAATCATATCACTGTCGGAATTTTATTAATTTTATTAATTGTTATAGCGACCATGACAATTTCCTTTCTATAAATATATCAAGAGTCTACACATTAAAAAAATAAGTCACTATACGTGAAAAACAATTCACTGTCAGAATACCCTTTAAGTTTTAGTAATTGTCACATCGGCCATAGCAACACATCTTCTGTACAAAATTTTAAGAGTCTACCTATTACGGTTCAAGAAATAAGGCGTTATACATGAAACTCACGTCTCTGCCGAAAAACCCTTTAATTTTTGTTATTTATTATAGGGTTCATAGTAATACCCCATCTGTGAAAATTTCAAGAGTCTACTTATTATGGTTAAAAAATTATGCCATACTCATGCAAATCACGTCACTGTCGGAACAGCCTTTAATTTTTACTATTTGTTATAGTGGCCATAGTAATATATCTCCTGTAAAAATTTCAAGATTCTACCTATTATCGCTCAAAACTTAGGCTACATACATGAATATCAAGGAACACCCTTTAATATTTAGGTTCAATTTTGTATACTTGTTTATAAAGCGAACATAGTTTTACTTAATGTTTGCAAAATTTAAATGTTTTCCTCCTACAGCTCAAGAAATAAAGACATAATCGTAATTAACACGTCACTTTATATACATGCAAATCACGTCACTATCGGAACACCCTTTAATTTTTAGGTTGATTTTTTTATACTTGTTTTTATAGCGAACTAAGTTTTAATTACTGTCTATAAATATTACGTGTATGCCTGCTACATTTCAAGAAATAAACACACATACGTGAATAATACGTCTCTATAGCAACACCCTATAAGTTTTAGTATTTGTTGCTATAGCGGCAACAGTTATACATCTTCTGTGAAAATTTACAGACTCTACCTATTATGGTTCCAGAGATAAAAGGCGCTGACAGACGGATGGACAGACATTGTAGCGAAAACAGTAGGGTTACGTTTTCTCCCTTTGGGTACGGAACCCTAAAAAGAATTTAAATATAGTTTAGTGGTAATGCTGAGAAATAAAAACTTTGTCTCGTAAATGAAATATGCATTTTTAAGCAAAAAAATTGAGAAAATTTGGTGGAAACCGCTAGGTTAAAGCAATTGGAATAAAGCAATTGTGTATCGTTCAAAATGATAGGGGCGAGTGCTCTTGCATAAATACTTAAATTCTGTCCTTTTGAAACTATGATGACTGTACATCATACCTCAGAACCGAAAACCATTCAAACCGGCTGTGCAGGAAATATTTATAAAGCGTGTTACGTTACCTGTTTAGGATAAACTGTTTGCCAGCCCTGCTAGTTCTTGCGGCTTCTTCACTGGGCGGAGTTCTCAACCCTTAGCTTACCTAGGTACGTCACAAAATAAAAATATCTACAGGTCACTACACAAAAACTACACTACACTCACAAAAAAAAAAAAACCCATCGAAACCTCAAAAATCGGGAGATAGATGTTAATCTCCAAAAGCCCATTCCCAACCATGTCTGTAATATCACCATCATCAAAACTATCTTTACAGAACCCAAAATCCGTCCTTCAACACCCTATCTGACTCAACAATCCCAATAAAACGATTTACTCACATTCCATTTTTATACTTAAAATTTATACATCAAAATTTATTAATATAAAATTATAAAATTCCTTACACATATACATATATCTATACATATACTTATTCTCTAACCTTTTAACTAACAATTTCCTTTTTATTAAAATTTACTATCTTAATCAATAAAAAGCTAAAACAAAAATTCTCTTTAAATTTTTATAAATATAAATATCTTATCTTTTTCTTAATCTTTTCAGGCCCAAACTACTATTTAGATCCTTTTCTTTTTGGAACGAATGAAGCTAAATTACACGCCTTAAGGAGCTCCCTGAGGATGTTTTGCGGAATATCTTCTAACCTATTCCTGGATAAAATCTTCAACACGCCTAGTTTGTGCCCTACGTTCACTATATATATTTATATTTATAATTAATTAATATTTTTCTATTTTTAGTTTTCTTCTATTTTTCAGGTTTTCTTCCCTAAATGATATTTAACACTTAAAATGAAACACTCACGAAAGCACACAATATTGTTCACAAAACACACACACTCTTAACTCTAATTTATACTATCTAGAATTATTAATATAAAATTAACTACTGTTTTAATATTAATATTTGACACTTTTTCTTTCTATTCTTTTATCTTTAATTTTCAAATAAAGCACAATTAATTTTTTTTATTTTACATAATAAAATATTTTCCTTTTCTTTTCGTATTGGGTTGAATAAAATACGTAAGATTTTTTTTTTTTTTGGACTTATCATACACAAAGGCACAGAGTAGATTTTGTTCTCGATTTTTTTAATTATAAAATTTACGGCCTACCTGGCTTCACCACTCGGGCTTACCCCACTAGCTTCCAAGGATTTTCTTGAATTTTTCCCTTCTATCTAATCGGATGTATTCCAAGACACAGACTTTTGTTGCTTTATAGTCCTTTTGCCGACTATAGAATTCAAGGATCCACCAGATAGACGTTATTTTTTTAATTTTTAAATATCCTTATTTGATTTAACACCACTTTATAAATTTTTATCAACTTAAACAAAAAATTGAACGATTTTAACAATACTCTCTCACTTTGTATAAGTTTCAACCAGAAAAATAAAGCGATTTTCTCATATTTTGAAGTATTTATACCCATGAAATATTGCGGCATTTATTTACTCCTGAGAATGCATATAAGGATTCTCCCTCCAAATCCTTTACTCGCTAAAATTTACATAAGGATTTTCCCTCCAAATTCTTATTCGCTGAAATTTACATAAGGATTCTCCCTCCAAATCCTTAATCCCTATTTAACTACATATAAAAAAAAACGCTCTTAACACCTCTTACTCTACCTACTCCCTCTCCTAAATTATCCTTTTTATCCTTTTTCAGCTACAAATCCAATATATCGCCGATTCCTTAACAAAAACTTATACTGTGTTCCTTTCAGCAACCAGGGTCTCAGCAATTTCAGCAATATAATATTTTCATTCATAATCTCTACATAAAAAGGATATTCAAAATAAACCGCTAATTTGCATATTATTTTATTTGTTTACCTCTGGCATTCTACACATAATTACCGCGTTGCCAATACAAAAACAATCTTACTACGAAACACCCTCTTATACAAACACGTTTATAAAAACCATCATTGATAGTTGCAAAGCAAAACAAAACAGATGGTAAGAACAATTTTTAATTCTTAGCTTTTTCTTTTATTTCTTTTCAGATTATTTATTGGACAATTAAATAAAACTAGACAGGACAACTTGGGTAATCGTAAGTATCGTTCCATTAATAAATGCTACCAAATTAATCTTTTAATTTCTTTGCAGGTCATCTTACTAACAAAACTAACCCCAAAAACATACCAAAAGAAAACAATTACTAACAAAATTAACATTCATAAGAAATGTAATGACTGGGACTAGAGCAGGAACTGGTCACTCCCTCGCATTTCATCGGCTCCTCCCTATTCATATAAAAAAAACGCAAACAAAAAAAAAAACAATAGTAGAAACATAAAAAAAATTCAACGACAAAAATATAAAAGAACCAATCGTCGGCAAACAGCACTGGGACATTGGCCGGAGTTAGTGCCTCCATGACTTTAGTAGCCACTCCCTATCAATGATATATTTTATTAAGGGAAATGAGGAAATTGCATGTTCTTCCTCTTCCCGAAGCATAATTCCTAGGTGAATCCACGCCAAAATTTTGTTCAGCCATTGACTTAGCCTACACTGCAACAAAACTCCGTGGTCACTAGCGTTAGTCAGGGGGAACGGTGTGCAGTGTTATATTATGTCAAAAAAACCAACGTGGGGAACTCCCACACCCTGATATCTCAAAAAGCCGGGCAATAAATTGTGCCAACGAAAATGTATGGAATTCAGAACTCACACACGTACGTAGTTACATCAATATTAGGCACGAATAACAAAATCACAATAATTATTACATTTCTAACCCTAATATTGCATATAACATCGCAGATTCAACAAAATCTATCATTGCACTAAAAAAAGGTTGTACATTGGTCGGCTAGTTTCTGTACCCTCTCGTGCCTTTCATCAACATGAATATAGACAGGATCACCATATTAAAAGAGAAATTCGCCGACTTCTGCCTCTTCCCGATGAAAAGAAACATAGTGGCTTCCCATAGTTTCAAAGAATCCTTATTCTCCTTCATGTAATTGGTCCCCGACCAATTGTAGCACCTATAGCGCAAATAATCGAATGCTTTAAAATGTAAAAGCTTATTTGTTTCTTATAAATTTTTATTCATTTTCTTTCTTTCAGGATCCTTAACTAGTCATGGAAATGCCATTATATCTTATCATAGGATATCGACTCTCTTTCTGATGGTTCACATCTCAAAAAAAAAACTTTCGACATGAAAGTTTTTGAAACAACTCTATCTCTCATGTCGGTCAACACAGAAAAACATTTTTGCAGGAAGTAACATTGGACACTATGATATACTTGATTTACTTTGTTTATCCATTCTTTCTCTTTTAGGAAATTCAACAAATTACACATATGTATTTGATCTACAGACAACACAGAACTTAATCCTATATTGCACCATAAAACTAATAATATCAAGAAAAATTTGGACGTTACAACATAAACCAACTATATCACAGATATTCCTAACCTATTATTGCACGAGTAAGCAATTTTCTTATTGACTGTCTATATCACAGGTACGTAGTGTTATCACAGATCTTATTTGTTCAAAGAGTAATTTCTTGATTTTGAGGAAATACAAAAAAAAAGAAATGAATTTTTTTGTTTTTGACCCTACAATAATTAAATTCTAATATCTTTAACATGATACGCCCCCAGTGATCTACCTTGTAAATCCTCCAACTCGTACATGTTATTACCTATCGGTTTAACTACCCGACATTTCAAAAATTTTCTACAGAACTTTGAGTTTATGTTTTTACTAAAGTTACTCAGGATTGTATTTCTGCGATAAACTTCTTGACCTGGGACAAACTTGATGTTTCTTGCACCTCTATTATATCTTTCAGCACTACGGTTATAAGCTCTTAGCATATTTTCTTTAATTTTGTCCCGCATAATTTGCATTTTTTCGTTCCGGCTCAATTCTACTATCTCGTGATCTGTAAGAGACTGTAATTTTCTACCCATCATATAATCTGCACCACTAGTATACATGTGATAACCAAAAAGTGCAAAGAATGGGGTTACACCTGTAGCTGTATGGACTGACGTTCTTAACGCACATTCGATCTCCGATAAATACATATCCCAATCCCGGTGGTCTTTATCCAAGTAAGCTCGTATGGCTGACAATACGGATTGATTTACTCGTTCACTTGCATTGCTTTGCGGCGAGTATACAGCGGTTCTTATATGCTGTATTTTGTATGACTTTACCAAAGATTCAAAACTTTTTGCAATGAACTGACTTCCGTTGTCACTATGTATCACTTCTGGCACTCCGAATTTGTGAAATATTTCTCTTACCAGAAAATCAATAACGTTATTGGTAGTAGCCTCTTTCATCGCTTTTAAAAATATGAATTTGGTAAAATGGTCAACTACAACAAAAATATAACAATTTCCCTTTTTAGACCTTGGGTACTTTCCCATAAAATCTACATAAAGTTTTTGAAATGGTCTTTCAGTTATTACTTGCTTACCTATTTCAGGCCGAAGATTTATATTACAAGGTTTCGTTTCCTTACAAATTTGGCAAGATGTAATAAAGTTCTTAACTTGCATAACCATTTTAGGCCAATAGAAAAACCTCTTTAGCCTTTCAAGCGTTTTTGTAATACCTCCGTGCGCTGTTGTTGGATTTACATGAGCATTTTCTATAAGGGGTTGCGTAATAGTGTCAGGAATCCAAAGTTTCCATTGACTTTCCTCACATAATGGATCAAAACCTATTCTTTTATATATTAATCCATTTTCAACTTTTAAATCTGGTAATATTTCTGAATTTTTCTCTACATGTGCAACTAATTCTAAATATTCTTTACTTTCGAATTCAGTTGTCTCAAAACCTAAAAGATCTGTAATATTTATTTCCTCTACGCATGGCAATCTAGACAACATATCTGCAACAATATTTTCAGAACCTTTTCTGTGCTCTACTTCGAAATCAAAAGCTTGCAGTTGCAACGACCATCTAGCTAATCTGCCTGTTAAATCTTTCAATGACATCAGCCACTTAAGACTAGCATGATCTGTTACAATAGTAAATGGCATCATTTCCACATACTGTCTAAACTTTTTCACCGCCATTACAGCAGCTAAGCATTCTTTTTCTGTTACTGTATAATTTCGTTGACAAGGATTCAACTTCTGCGAATAGAATGCGATAGGATGTTCCTCTTTATCACCATTCATTTGGTATAAAACAGCCCCTATGCCGTAATCACATGCGTCGCATTGAATATAAAATCTTTTTGTAAAGTCTGCGTGACGCAATACTGGTGCGGACGTTAATGCTTTTTTTAAATTTTCAAAGGCTGCTATGGCTTCAGGTGTCATTTCAAACTTTTTAGATTTTTTTAATGCATCAGTCAGTGGAGCTGATATTACAGAAAAATTCTTTATAAACCGGCGATACCATCCGGCTGTTCCCAAAAAGCTTCTAATCTCCCTAACTGATTTAGGCACTGGTATCACGCGTATAGCTTTAACCTTATCCGGGTCGGTTTTTAACATCCCTCCCCCAACTATAAATCCTAAATATTTCAGGCGTTGAAAACAGAACTGGGATTTACTTAATCCTATTGTAAGGTTTGCATTTTTCAAACATTTGGCCACTTCTTCTAACAAATTTAAATGCTTATCAAAATCATCTGATATAATCAACAAATCATCCAGATATATGAATACGTTGTCTTTAAGATGCGGTGGTATAACTTTATCCATTAAGCGACACAAACGTTGAGCCGCATTGCAGAGACCGAAAGGCATTACACAAAATTGATAAAGCGGTCTCCCTGCAACGGTGAACGCTGTGTATGGCCTATTTTCAGGTTCCAGCTCGATCTGCCAAAATGCGTATTTGAGGTCGACACTGCTTATGAAATAAGTTTCGTCGATTCTGCTTAATATGCCGTCTATATTCTGTAGAGGATACGCGTCCTTCACAGTTAATTTATTTAATTTCCTAGCATCTAAACAGAATCTATTCTTTCCTGGTTTTCTGACAATGGTGGTTCTATTGCTCCAAGGGCTCTCACTAGGTTCGATAACGTTAAGTTTCAACATGTTATCAATTTCTTTATACATTATTTCCTGCACTGCTGGTGAAATAGGATAATACCTATCTTTAACCGGTTCTGCGCCATCTATTAGCTTTATACTGTGTCTTTCTAATGTAGTTTTGCCCAAGCCTTTTTTCTCAAAAGTATCAAATTTCTCTATAACTGCGTCTAATCTTTGCTTTTGGTCTTTGTTTAACTCATGAGGTTCTAATTTATGTTCTGGATTACTTTCATCTTCATCTAAGACTCTACTTATTTTCAATTCCTCTGCACGTATTACATCGGGAGCTAAATTAAAAGTGCGCCAAAAGTCTATCCCTAAATATAATGATTGTTCCAAATCTGGACACAGATACAAAAGAATATCGTTCTTTTGATCTTTGTACTTTATGGTTACATTTACTTTACCTAATATTCTATGGTGTTGACCACTTGCAGTCTTCACGCTGGAGAATATAGGTATTATTTTTAAATCTAATTCTTCAACTATCTCCCTACATTCTTTTCCTAATATGCTAACAGTTGCTCCACTATCTAATAAACCTGATATTATTTTTCCTTCTAAATCTACTTCTACAAAAACTCTACTATCATAGTTCTTATTATTTATCCTGTTTACTGACTCTATTATTAATTTATTTGCCTCGCGTTTTTTCTTATACAATTCTCTAATTCTAACAATTCTTTTCGATATTTGTTTGCGTGGGTTTTCTGCATTAAATATACGGGATCGGATCAAATTGTAATATCTTTTTCTTAAATCAATTGGCATATAATGTCTTATTTGTGGCAAATTATTTTCACAACTGATGTCAGATTTTGTATCAACTATTTCCTTATTCTTGTTTAATTTTCCATTGCGGGGTTTCTGGATGGACGTAGGTCCCCACTCATTCCCACATCCCTCATCCGGTTTTCCTGTTTGCAATCTGGACATTTCGGAGCTATTACATTTGGTTTACCACATTTATAGCAAAACAGACTCCTCTCGGCAGCATCACAGTCTCGAAAACCATGACCGGGAGACTTACAGTTCCAGCATATTAACTGTTGTCTCGGTTGCATATTTTTAATAGCGGATACTTCTTCCAAATGATTGTCATTTTTTTCCATGTTCTCGAAGCATACCTCGTTTACGCTTCGAACTGTACGCTGTGGCGGCATACTGCTGCGAATATCTCTCCTGGGAAAGTTACGTTCGGCTTCTATACATTCTGTACGTAAATGTTCAACCGATGATACGGCAATCGGATAAACAATTCTTGCCACGCTTTCTCTTATGTTCCGTTTCAATATCTTTATCATGTCGCATTCAGGTATAGGCTGTACAAGTCTGGATCTAAGTTTACACATTATGTGGAAAAATGCATCTATTGATTCGCTAGGCTGCTGTTTCCTTTCCACTAGGTCCCTCATTATTTCGAAGTTTGACGTATTGGTGCGATATTGGTTGTAGAGCTCACATCTGAGTATTGGCCATTGCATGTTACCATGAGTTCGAATGAGCAACCAATACCAGTCTTTAGCTGGACCCGTGACTAAAAGGTGAAAATCCCTTAAAATTTCATCCCAGCTTATATTGTAGTGGACTTGAAGGTGTTCAATTCGAAAAATAAAATCTTCTACACTCAAGTAAGTATTATTGCCATCAAACATAATCCCCCATTTATCTACGCGTATATTAATCTTTTCCAAATTTCTATTAGAATTTTCTAAGGATGAATGACCGCTTGGAATTGACCTGTTCTCACTCAAAGGATCAACATTAGCTGTAGTAACTCTATTATTCGGTAAGTTGCTAGTTGAAGGCAAAATATTTATATTATTATTATCAGCTCTATGTGGAAAATTAGGAAAATTTGTATTATGATAAAAAGGACGATTATCAGTGGGATAAATAATTCTGTTCACGTACTCATGTCCGCTCACAGCATTACGAAAATCTTGATGAGATTCAACTGATTCCTGAACTCGAGACCCTGATTTTGAAAGTTCTCCGACTACCTTCGTTAACTCTCCTATTGATTTCTTAATTTCGCTAACTTCATCTTGAACCATTTTTTTAACACGTTCCTCTAATGCTCTTTGAACACTTAATGTTTCATCCACAACCAAATCTCTCACTTCCGGATCTATTGAAATAGCCGGCAAACTTGTAGATGGACCCTGACTAGTATTTATTACATTAGCACTAGAATTATATGCTGCATTTACTGCTTGCTGAGTTCTAGTATTAATAGTACTGGACAAATCTCTAAAATTTTCGTTATTTGCCATTTTGGACCTATAATTGCTAAACCTACGTTGTTTGGGTTGAACTTCTACCGAACTATTTAAATTTGCTTGTTGTATGTTTCGTTTTCTGATTCTGGTATTATATTTTGATTCCCTGTTCATTACACGTTACGAACAAATAAACAAAAATGATGAAGCCAAGAATATATCAAATTTTACACGAAATAGCACGCGACGAATAAAAAAATAATTATATAAAATTTTAAAAAGAAATGAAAACTTTTAATTATATAAAAAAAACTGGTAAAAAAAATGAAACTTGTTAAAATAGAACAAAACTACATACACTTGCATAAATAAATAAGAGAATAAATAATAAGATACTAAAACAAAATCTACGAAATACTATAAGTAAAAAAAATGCAAACAAATAAATATATAAATAAAATAGAACTAGTAATAATAAAAAGAATATAAATAAAAATTTCACAACTAAATAAAATTAAACTAGAAATAATAAAAATAATATTATAGACGTGAACTACTTAATTAATACTTTCATAAACTATAAATAAAATATAATAATAAATGTATAAATAAAGATATGATTAACTATAAAAAAAATTATAATAATTTAAACAAAAGCTATTCAAAATTAACAGAAACTATTTTCTTTTATTTGGAATTGTTGTTGTCAGCGGCGGTGTGACGGTTAAGATATATATATATTATTTTTAAGATTCCTATATGGTTTTAATAAATCAATTTTAAACAAAAGATTTGCCTAAACGGTTTTGTTTGTGCTCTTCAATATTCTAAAACTACCTATCATATATGAAGAGGCCAGTAGATAAAGTTTATCGGCACAACGGACCTCATAGCATTACGCTAAAGCGGCTGACGATTCACTCTACTACTGCTCCACAAACACAACGTTAAACTGATTCTAAACATTAATTATTTCATTACTAATAAGAAGAAAGCTAAGCAACTAGACTGAACTTTGTTCAATTACATAGGACATTACCTTTCATCTTCTGTATTATTCGTTAAATTTTCACTGTTGTCTAACGCAAATTTGAAACTGTTTGCACAACGGACTTTTTGGGCATAATGTCAAAAACGGATACAATTCAATTTCCAAATTATCAGACGACTTGTGAAAATTTAACGTTGGGCTATTATCTTGTTACTATTATTTTATAGCCTAGTGTTTAGGTCTCCTACACTAAATTATTTTCTGTATTCTTCTTTTTAGATTGGGCGCCATATTCTGTTACGTTACCTGTTTAGGATAAACTGTTTGCCAGCCCTGCTAGTTCTTGCGGCTTCTTCACTGGGCGGAGTTCTCAACCCTTAGCTTACCTAGGTACGTCACAAAATAAAAATATCTACAGGTCACTACACAAAAACTACACTACACTCACAAAAAAAAAAAACCCATCGAAACCTCAAAAATCGGGAGATAGATGTTAATCTCCAAAAGCCCATTCCCAACCATGTCTGTAATATCACCATCATAAAAACTATCTTTACAGAACCCAAAATCCGTCCTTCAACACCCTATCTGACTCAACAATCCCAATAAAACGATTTACTCACATTCCATTTTTATACTTAAAATTTATACATCAAAATTTATTAATATAAAATTATAAAATTCCTTACACATATACATATATCTATACATATACTTATTCTCTAACCTTTTAACTAACAATTTCCTTTTTATTAAAATTTACTATCTTAATCAATAAAAAGCTAAAACAAAAATTCTCTTTAAATTTTTATAAATATAAATATCTTATCTTTTTCTTAATCTTTTCAGGCCCAAACTACTATTTAGATCCTTTTCTTTTTGGAACGAATGAAGCTAAATTACACGCCTTAAGGAGCTCCCTGAGGATGTTTTGCGGAATATCTTCTAACCTATTCCTGGATAAAATCTTCAACACGCCTAGTTTGTGCCCTACGTTCACTATATATATTTATATTTATAATTAATTAATATTTTTCTATTTTTAGTTTTCTTCTATTTTTCAGGTTTTCTTCCCTAAATGATATTTAACACTTAAAATGAAACACTCACGAAAGCACACAATATTGTTCACAAAACACACACACTCTTAACTCTAATTTATACTATCTAGAATTATTAATATAAAATTAACTACTGTTTTAATATTAATATTTGACACTTTTTCTTTCTATTCTTTTATCTTTAATTTTCAAATAAAGCACAATTAATTTT
This sequence comes from Phasia obesa, assembly GCA_949628195.1. Lineage (NCBI taxonomy): Eukaryota > Metazoa > Arthropoda > Insecta > Diptera > Tachinidae > Phasia > Phasia obesa. The sequence goes on along the minus strand of OX451218.1, from coordinate 136,343,283 downwards.
TTTTATTTTACATAATAAAATATTTTCCTTTTCTTTTCGTATTGGGTTGAATAAAATACGTAAGATTTTTTTTTTTTTTGGACTTATCATACACAAAGGCACAGAGTAGATTTTGTTCTCGATTTTTTTAATTATAAAATTTACGGCCTACCTGGCTTCACCACTCGGGCTTACCCCACTAGCTTCCAAGGATTTTCTTGAATTTTTCCCTTCTATCTAATCGGATGTATTCCAAGACACAGACTTTTGTTGCTTTATAGTCCTTTTGCCGACTATAGAATTCAAGGATCCACCAGATAGACGTTATTTTTTTAATTTTTAAATATCCTTATTTGATTTAACACCACTTTATAAATTTTTATCAACTTAAACAAAAAATTGAACGATTTTAACAATACTCTCTCACTTTGTATAAGTTTCAACCAGAAAAATAAAGCGATTTTCTCATATTTTGAAGTATTTATACCCATGAAATATTGCGGCATTTATTTACTCCTGAGAATGCATATAAGGATTCTCCCTCCAAATCCTTTACTCGCTAAAATTTACATAAGGATTTTCCCTCCAAATTCTTATTCGCTGAAATTTACATAAGGATTCTCCCTCCAAATCCTTAATCCCTATTTAACTACATATAAAAAAAAACGCTCTTAACACCTCTTACTCTACCTACTCCCTCTCCTAAATTATCCTTTTTATCCTTTTTCAGCTACAAATCCAATATATCGCCGATTCCTTAACAAAAACTTATACTGTGTTCCTTTCAGCAACCAGGGTCTCAGCAATTTCAGCAATATAATATTTTCATTCATAATCTCTACATAAAAAGGATATTCAAAATAAACCGCTAATTTGCAATTTTGCATATTATTTTATTTGTTTACCTCTGGCATTCTACACATAATTACCGCGTTGCCAATACAAAAACAATCTTACTACGAAACACCCTCTTATACAAACACGTTTATAAAAACCATCATTGATAGTTGCAAAGCAAAACAAAACAGATGGTAAGAACAATTTTTAATTCTTAGCTTTTTCTTTTATTTCTTTTCAGATTATTTATTGGACAATTAAATAAAACTAGACAGGACAACTTGGGTAATCGTAAGTATCGTTCCATTAATAAATGCTACCAAATTAATCTTTTAATTTCTTTGCAGGTCATCTTACTAACAAAACTAACCCCAAAAACATACCAAAAGAAAACAATTACTAACAAAATTAACATTCATAAGAAATGTAATGACTGGGACTAGAGCAGGAACTGGTCACTCCCTCGCATTTCATCGGCTCCTCCCTATTCATATAAAAAAAACGCAAACAAAAAAAAAACAATAGTAGAAACATAAAAAAAATTCAACGACAAAAATATAAAAGAACCAATCGTCGGCAAACAGCACTGGGACATTGGCCGGAGTTAGTGCCTCCATGACTTTAGTAGCCACTCCCTATCAATGATATATTTTATTAAGGGAAATGAGGAAATTGCATGTTCTTCCTCTTCCCGAAGCATAATTCCTAGGTGAATCCACGCCAAAATTTTGTTCAGCCATTGACTTAGCCTACACTGCAACAAGCGAAGCCCGTCATACCATTATCTTTAGTAAGGGAATATCGACAATGCAGGGAATCTTTAGTAAGCAAACTTTGTGGGTTATAAGCGGGAAAACTCGTAACGTGGCAGCACTTTGACCCCAGTTTTGTTTTTTATTCTGCTCACTTGAGATTTTTTTTTAATTTTTCCCATTCATTTCTTCAAATACGATAGGACTTTTAGCAACCATTTCTACGGTACCCATTTCATTGCCCCATTCCGCCATAAAATAGTCGATATATGAACATCAAATTGTACATAGAGATTTAGTAACTCTGAAACTAATGGATTTCGCCAATTTTTTTATTTAACATTTTTTACTTAAAATTTCATATCGCACATTATTTTTAAAATTTGCCACTAAATTGGACATTTCCTATAATACTACCACATTGAGCGATAAGCAGTATGAAGAGGATAGTGTAAAATAGCTCTTTTGCCAATGTTCCAGATTAATAAGAATACGAATAAATAATTTGGGATTACCTGCTTCCAATGAACCAAAATACATCAAAGGCAGTGATTGCCAGCCACCATATGTTCCGATTTCGTAAAGAATTCGTTACGACTGGTCCACAAATTCTTCCGATTTCGGAATCGAAATAATACCGAAATCGTAACGATATGTACAAAATCGCAACGATTTCTGCGAAGTTTTCTGCGAAAACTAAATGAATGGGTTGACATGACTTCGCAACGATATGTAGGAACGAGGCATTGTAGTTTGAAATGTTAAAAAACATTGAAGAAAATTGAGAAAGAGTGTATGTATTTTATTGCTTTCACACTTCTGTACTATAAAATTTGTAAGCACATATGTATGTACAACTTTTGACGTGTCCAACAGCTGGGCGGACGACACTACCTAGTAAGATAAATATTCCTTGGTTTCATACATATGTATGTATATCTTTTATTTATTCAGACAAACAACTGAACCGAAATGTCTTAACGAATACTTTACTACAAGTCTGGTTTCCGACAAACTATTGAAATGTCTTAACGAATTCTTTACAACAAGTCTGATTTCAGAAAAAATCGAAACCTTTGGTTTGATGGGCAACTTCTTTTGTCCAAAATTGGTACGTTATGGGCACTAACGATATGTAGTTTCAACAGGACGGCGCTACGAAATACATAGCTCATGTCCAATTGGACTTTCTGCAGAAGTGATTTGAAAGTAGGTCATCTCAGGTAGAGGTGGTAAGATCTGGTCACCGAGGTCGTGCTTTTTGATACCGTTGTACTTTTTTGTGTGGCTTTCTTAAGTCACAGTTCAATGCCTATATGCCACAAACCACAGCGGCTCTCAAAGCCAACATAACTAATGCCATCCGACAAATTCAATAATGTAGAAAAGAGTGTACCACCGTTTTTCGACCATATCTTCACCATTCTAAACTAAATCTGACAAAATAGTTTACTAAAAAATGTCTCAAATTGCTTAAGGATCTTTAAAAAAGAAAAACGTACAATTTTAAATCGACTTCCCCACCAATATCAATCCAGAGTTTATAGACTTTAGGTTCGAAAATAAACATTTTAGAATTTCGGAATAACAGATATGTGTATATACATTTATGTATATAGTATGTATCCTTATCACCTGTGGCCAAGGGTATAAAAAAACATCTAATGAAATTATATTTGACATATTTTTTATTTATTTTTTAGTATTAATAATAATTAAATAAAAACTATAGTTATCACATATATATACATACATACAAACATTTTATTTACAAACTGATTAATTAAGCAGTAAAATATTATTATTATTTAAATCCCATAATGGCTTCTATTGAAAAACTTAATTTTGGCTTTTTACTCGTGGATGTTTGCGTTTCCGCTTTTTTAATTGCCGGTGTAGATGAAGTTTGATGGAGAACATTAAGTGCAGAAAATTCTAACTCGTTGTTATAATTTTTTTCAGTATTGCAGGGATATGGTAAATAGTAGGAACTTTGCAAAGCAGGTAAAGTATCAATATCGTAATAGGGCGGTTGTGTCAGGTGGACAACGGCCGCTGCATTTATCAAAGTCGCATCATTGACTTGATTGAGTTCGGGATCGGCAAACGCTCTACGCTTACGTATGCGTTGTATAAGTGGAGAATTCCAGCCAGAGTAATGCTGATTGTACTCTACAAAGAAAGAAATGAATAATTATTTAAATATAAATAAAATTATATTTTGTCACAAACAGTTACTAATCCCATATATCCTGTGGTTTTATACTAAACATAAACAATTAACACATTAAATTTTACAGACGGACACTTGTATTTCCTGTTTGTTTAGTCCAGACAGTATGGCACCGAATTGTCTGAGCTGACTTTAATGATTTTTTGTATTGCTACGACTCGGATCATTTTACAAAAACACATGTAACTTTAATAATGTGTGTAGAAGAAAGTCAGTGTGGGTATTTGACATTTTAAAGTATAGCAACACATGCAGAATTTTTTTTTTGTCAGTTGGATACTCAATCTAGCATACAATTTTTATAGCCAGTTACTAACCTACGTATGTATGTATGTATTTGTTTTTCGATACCCTACTCCAATTACATTTTTCAAACGGGACTAGCTCAAATCGTAAGGATACTTACTCTGGTTATTTTCAAATTTAAAATTTAAAGTGGAAGAAGCAGCCATGGCCCTTAACTCTTGAAAAAAAGTGTTCATCTAATTTTATGCATTTTAAAGATTATATTACACAAAACAGCATAGAAACTCAGAGTATAGAAACTTAGTGACATAGAACCTTTGGATTGAATTCACTTTTTGTTAGCATCTTGCCTAAGTACCCGTATGTAGTAATTTTTAGGTTAAAGAGGCAGACAGTATGGCAAAAGACAGCCAGACTCTATGGCTTTGTGTGTGGAGTTTTCATGGAAATTTCTTTGAAATACTTGGAAAACATATGTACCATTTGTTTTATTTAAAGATCAATTTGTTTTTAAGACATATTCAAAATATATTTTTTTGTATATTAAAATATGTTTTTTTGTATCTTGTTTGCTGAAGCTAATTTTTTTTTTCATAAGCTTTTACAAAAAAGAAAGGTGTTCAAAACACCTTAATTTCTATTTCCTTGCTTTCATTTTTGATTTTATATGCAATCTTCACCTTGGATAATTGTATATATACATATATGTACACATGTAGATGGTGCAGATAGAATATGATATGGAATACAAAGCTCCAATTTTTAAAATTTTTGTGTCTGTGACAGCATCACCCAAAAATGAGAAAACAATCCAAAGGTGTCGCGATCATAGACAAATGAAGACGAGACAAGTGTACTGTAATGCACTGAAGTGGAACTTGTCCTAGAAACTAGAAGAGTCTAATTTCTGAAGTAACTCCAGTGTGATGATATGCAAGAAGATGAGTTCGAACATGGATGCGATCACTGGACCACTGCCTAAAAACTATGGTCAAATGGACTTAACGATAACAATGGAAGTCGATAAGTACCTTTTTATAGCTGGAATTCCTACCGCCATCAACATGTCTTAACAAAAGTCAAACTTCATATAAAAAACTAGTGTTAAAAATAATATTTTTGATATAAAGTTTGTCTTATGTTAACACAAATTGATACCTAATGTAGACGGAAATAAAGCCGAAAGTAATAGAACTGATCTAAATAAATGTCAAACATCGCATTACACCGACAGTGCTGGGAGAAAATACAACCAGAAATCAACCCCTGTCTTCACTAGCCATCAAGATGTCTTAACATAAGTCAAACTTTATTAAAAAAAAACATTATTTTTGATACTGATTTTTATATGAAGTTTGACTTTTGCTAAGACATTTTAAACCCCCGTCTTCATTTGCTATCAACATGTCTTAACAAAAGTCAAACTTCATATAAAAAACCAGTATTAAAAATAATGTTTTTTTTTTTCATATGAAGTTTGACTTTTGTTAACGCATGTTAATGTCTAATAGACACGGGGGGTACTGACTAATGTAGACAGGGGCACTTTTCACGATTTAAAAAGTATTGATATGTTGTATGAACTGCAAAAAGATATATAGCTAGTAAGATGGGAGCAAATCCACAATGTTGACGATCAATTACAATTCCTTCAGACAATTCAACACAATATTTCAGGATCATGATTTTGCATATGACACATGAAAAAAGAAATTTAATTCAGCAAACTCCAAAAAATGAAGAATTAAATAAAAACTTTTTTAACTTTAACAAAGCCTGCTGTTAAAGAAACTTATAAATCAAAAATTCTATATGGCCTAATATCTATAATCGCCACATGAATTTTGAAATTTGTTTGTTTGCGGGACACTGACGATGTTGAGAGATTTGTTGATTTTCAAAAATCATCGCTAATTTTTTTCGAACACGTATACGAATTTGATCGCAAGCGTATTGATCGTGTTAATTACCGTTAATTAAGATCATAACTAATAATAACTAAATTATTTCTTTCTTTCAAGAAAATACAAAATTTCCTTTTAATAAAAATTACAAAACATAAATATACTTACTTTCCATGGCTGCCGTGGCATACAAAGTGGTTTGTTGTACATGTCTCAAACGCTGTTTATAGATCTTTTTCTGTGTCATTAAGACTTGTTGGGTGCGCTTCAAAACCGAAGAATTTTGCACAGACGATGAATCGTCCGAATTTGTCTCATAAGGTTCTTCCATAGTCTGTTGGCGTCTCAAAGCTACCTGGGCGGCCATAACACGTTGACGATCGACCACAAGTTGACAATTGGGACACGAACATTCGCGCCAGCGGCAAAGTTTCTTGTGGCCCTTGACACAGGATATAACACCATGATTGCGGCATCTAGCACATTTAGGGGTACGCAGCATGCGTCTTTCTTTTAAACTCAACGACAAAGAGTTTGTGCTGGCCATTTCATCGGATGAATATGATGTATTTAAAGTGGATAACTCCGTTTTATTATATAACATTTTAGAGAATTTTAATTAGTTTTATACACTTCTCACTGTTTTTTATTAAAATAAAATATTTACAATAATTTCTTAATCTGTTATTTATTCGTTGTTTGCTGTGTGATTTGTTGTGTTGGATATTTAAAACTGATCTTAGTAGCGCTTGAAGGAGGTCCTCTTATACAAATTTTCTTATATTCATAAGGATTTAAAAATTACCAAAAACAACAACAAAACTTAAAGAAAAATCACTTTATTTGGGAAAATTTCATACTTGACTGGAATATGTATAATTACTTTATATTTATATGTTGCTGTATGCCGCCTGCTGTTCTTTGCCTTAAGTGGTCTTCACTGTCTGCCTGTCTGTCTGCCTGTCTGTCTGTCGGTCTATCTTTTCACACTAGCAATATTTTATTTTTTCCATATTTTTCTCAATTCCACAGACAGTATGTGCCCCACTACAACTGTCAATGTCGTCACGATGTCTGGTAATGTTGGGTGTTAATCCGTTATTCTTTAAGCTGATTGGTTGTTTGGATTGTAGGTACATATAAATTTAAACCAATTACTTTTGAGATAAATTAACACTAATGCTATGTTTACTCACTCTTGTAAACATTCATACTTATTTTAATTTGTTAAAAAAAGAAAACAATTTGTTGTGGTTTGGAAACAGTTTAGTTTTGTATTCTGTTTAAATTGTTTATTATTGGTAATTATTTTCTCAAATTATAATATTAAGAGATCAATATTAAGTATCAACAATTAATTATGTATCTTTGTCTTATTTATTTAAAAAGGGAATTAACAATATAGTTTTATTAGTTGTATTTTTGTATAATTAAACAATTAGTAAATTTTATGTTTATCTGTAGATTGGCAAACAAAATTAAAAATTTGGTAGGTATATGATTTTAATTTTTATAATTAAATATAAATTTAATTGGTTTAAAAAATTTGTTTTATTGCGCTAATTTTTTTAATTAGAATTTGTGTGAAATTTATATCAAAATATTTTAAAGATTTTTGCCAGAAGATTTCATAAATAATATCGTAAAAAATACCAAACTTTTTAATAGTGTGTTTACATTGGTCAATTGTTTGAAAACCATACGATAAATTAGTACATACATATTTTATCGATTTACTTATTTTTATATTTAATTTTTTTTATTTCCCTTACAGCGTTATTTGGCAATTTTGTATGTATGTGGTTTATATTTGACATGTCTTAGCGGTAAAAAAGAGTGAGTATGAAGGTCTTCATAATCTTCTCTGTACTCCTTCTTTAAGGCCATGATTCACTATCATACTCAGTGCCGCCCCAAGGGGGCGCAAACTTGTGTAAGGAGTAAGACATATCGCCGTCATCGTTATGGATAGGAGCACGAATATTGAATATTTGACGAAAAATTCGAATGTAATCAATGCCTATTAAAACAAACAACAATAAGTTGTAGAAGATAACCTATCTATGCTCCACTCGTGGCTCAATAGTTCCCAGGTGTAAATACCGTTTTTCAAATGTACGATGAATGACGTCGGCGAGTGTGCGAATTAAAAACGGCTAGCCTAGCTATTGAAAAGTTAGTATTGGTTCTTTCATTGCCCACAAAAAAGTAATAAAGAAGTAAAATACGAAAACATTAATATTATATTTGAAAAAACATTCAGTAGGATTATTACGAACTGAATAATTTTTTACCATCATGTTTAAAAAACTGTCTGGAGCACAAAGACTCAATTAGTAAGAGAAGAGGAGACAAGGAGACTGAAGTTCTTCTTAAGAAGGTCCCAAAGCTCACTTTCTATCTTGCTCCTTCTAGTTCTTCGGCTGTCATCAGTGAACGTGAGTACACTTAATGAAGTAATACCAGATTTAGATTCTAATGACGAAGATATTAATGAGAATGAAGCTGACAAAACAATATTAATTTCTTCTCCTAAAACTGTTGGCTTGATAAATACGGATCCATCTTCTTGGCCAGAATTCGAAAAAAAAGAATGAGTTAATTTTTAAAGGGCCCTTGCCATTAAAGGCTGATAGTTATTATCCAAAAATTACCCAAAAAAGATATTTTTGTAATCAACATCAGCTTCGTTTTGCAGCAAATGGGGAAAAAATAACACGTTAATGTTTACCATTCCAGATTTCATTGAAACTTTTTTTATTTACATTCTTAGACTCCCTAAATCGAAATATAATTAAAAATAAGTTTCTATCTCTTATATTTTTTTATTTTTACTACATAACCCTTTTGTAAATATAAGTTTGAAATAAAAAAAAATAATTATATGAGTAATATAAATTTATTTACACCAATTAATTGTGTAGGGGGCCAGATCACAATCACGCCCCGGGTGCCTACTAACTTCGGGGCGGCCCTGATCATACTCAGTCGTACGATCTGTCAAAAACAGCATGTGTGTTAAAAAAAAACTAGGATAGTTTGGATTAGAAAAGTATGTGTGTGAGAGATTTTTTGTCAGGTCTGTACGATTTGATTATCATTTGAAAAAATTCATAAAATATTATTTTTCCATTAAATCAGAGTTGCAAAATCTCTTTTTGTATGATAGAGTGGCATCTACAACGACATTTTGAAACAAGTTTTTGAGTATGACAGAATTCTGTCAGATTTTTTTTGTGGTTGAATAGTACTATTGTTTAGGATAGTGAATCCTGGCCTTTAGGATTCGTCGTAGAATTCCATACATACATATGTATATAATTTTATACATTTTTATTTGGAACTAGGCCTTCCATTTTCGCTTCTGTTGGCAGGCGTTCTAGAAAATTGTCTCCAAGGAAGCCTTCAATTTAGAATATTTTTTTTATAATTTTATTAAGCATTTAAAAATTTATTTAATGCATGTTTTAAATTTTTTACTAAATTTTTTTTGGGAATCGATCCCGCAATCCCGAGACTGTCTATCCATCAGTCTATCCATTCGTTTAAGTGTCAACTCAATGAAATCAAGGAGAATTAAATGAACTTTTGTTTTTTATAAATCTAAAAATATGTGATGCAATCACAGACAGTTCCTTAAGGTTAATTACTGCAGTAGTGACAGAATATGTAAAATCGAAAAAGACGATTCTTGCCGACAGTGCCTAGTAGAGGTTTAGACGTTTGAGGATATATATATATATATTAAATGTGGTACCTTTACTTTGGTAATGAACGCCTCAGATGAATTTTAGCAGTAACAAGTGACTGTGATGAGGTAGAAGGTCTACAGTGTGTTATCATTATAATCGAGAGTAAAGGCTAGTTGAGTCAGCATGAGACTCAATAAAAAGATGGTGGCCGTAAATTATCAATCGGGTACTAGACATCATTAAGGAACGTAGGACAAAAAAGTTTTAAACCAAAAAAAAGTAAAAATAATCCGAAAGAATATTTTTTTTTTTACCGTTGTTACCATTTAATATGGACAACAACAATTAATATTAATGTTACAAAGGTTGCAGACTTTAATCACCTTTCAAAAATAAACCAGATAGTTGTCAATATTGTATTTGACAGTACTGTCATGGCAATAAAAAAATACGTATTAGTTGTCAAAAATGCTGAAAATTGTCTCCGTAGTATAGGCATCCACACAATAGTTAAAACAATTCATTTAAAGTTTTTGATTTTTGAATTTTATGAGTTCTTGTCGGCATTCGTCAAATTATTGTCCTACTTACTGTTTAAACAATATTCAAGACAGTAGTTGGGACAATTGAGAAATTATGCATGTATTAGAGAAAAAGTGTGTATGTATTGCTATTGTCATGACAGCATTGTCTGATGTAAACTCACTGTTAGTAATAAGCAAGGGCCCCCAACCAAAAAAACTGGTTAAAATGAAAATGCATTGATTTGCTGAATATTTAGTGAAACAAACCTACCTTATTGAAAGCTATTATGCTACTCATTTAAAATTTTTACATTTTTTGTTCTCTTTGTGAGACTCTGGTTGAGATTTTGCCTGTGCTGACCCTTATAGCCCGTTCAGGCTGCCACGGAATTAAGTAATTTCGTGATTTCGGCCGAAATCAACTTCAAATTACGAATTTTCGCATATATTTTACCCAAATTAACTCATTTTACTTAATATCGTCGAAATTAACTTGAAATTACGATAGACAACGCTGGTTTTGTAGAAAAATCTACCTTTTTTTGCAAGCATGACGATATTTACTACCTTGAAAGTACGCCTTGTCAGAAATAATTAAAAAGTCAAATGAAATAATGGAAATGTATATATAATTGTACATTAATTTTGTTATAGTGTTGTTTTTAATGTTCGTGTATATTTCAAATTAAAAAGAAAGTGTTGTGCAAAAGTTTTTGCGAAAGAATTAAATTATACAAGTGTAACTAAACGAGATCAGCTGTTTGCGAAATTAACTCAAATGTCAAAAAGCCCATTATGAACACCTTAGATTTCGTTCGTAATTTCATCTCGAAATTACTTAATTTCGTGGCAGCCTGAATGTGCTATTAGGGGTTTGCGTGGGGGCTCTTGGTAATAAGCTAGATTTACATTAGACAATGCATGAATACATGAACACTTTCGCAATTGTCTCAACTACTGTTTTCAATATTTTAAAGACAGTAAATAGGACAATGATTTGATATATGCTGAAAATAATTCAATTTTTATATACGGAAAAATATTCAAAAGGGAGTTAATTGCATACCGACAATAACTCAAATTTTTGTACAAAAATATTAAAAACGAAAAAATCAAAAAATTTTAATGAATTGTCTAAATTATTGTCTGCACAATTGTCTGTGTTCTTTTATTGTCATGACAGTTTTGTCAAATGTAAACGCTAGGTTAGAATTGTTAACATAAATGCTAAAAACAACTTTCTTATTTTATTTTTTTTATTTTTTTGTCAAAAACAATACTTTGGTTTAAATAAAAATGTAGAAGAATTTCTAATAACTTTAACTGGAATCGCACCATTTAACAAATGGTTTAATAAAGATTTTAATTATTTTTTTCATTTTTATTTTAAAGATTTAATAAGTAAATAAATACATAAGTATGTATGTTGTAGATATAAGGTATTTGTATATTTTTCATTGGTTGTAATATAATTATGATTAAATATTTATATATGTATTTCGCTTTTAGTTTAATATAACAACATGTATTATTAAATACTATCAACAACATTTAGGTAGTTCAAATTCTTAAATGATTAGTTTGTATAAAACTTTATTTAGGTATTTTTCTTTTACTATTATTCATTATTTAATTTTTGGTCAAAAATTTGCTACAAATGTATATGAAAATTATTTAAAAATTTAACGGTTTTTTTTATTATTTTTAATTTTAATAAATATAACAAAAAACAATACGAGTTGTTTAAAACTAAAGGGACGATTAGGCTAAATACAAAGTTTGGTTTAAATTTGTTATAATATTTTTTTGTTTATAAATTTTTCATAATAAAAAGTATAAAATTTGTAAATATTATTGATTTGATTTTAAAATATGACAGCGATTTTTTTAATATAATTCTTGGGTGTATGTACAGGAAAAATTTAATTATCTACGATTGGTTTAAGGTGAAATTGTTCAAGGTTAAAAAATTGTACTTGGATCATTTAATAATAGATTAAATGGTAAATTTTTGTTGCATACTTATTAGGAGTAATGTCTTAACACTAGATTCCACTACTATATCTTACTTAATATTGCTTGGTCTATCTACAGTACAGGTCAAGTAATTAGCACATCTATCTATCTTACAATTTAAGCTAACTTTTGGATATTGGCTAAACATAATTATAGTGTAAAAGTTTTAATATTTTGTTTAGAAAACACTAAATTAATTGCAAATAAGTTTAAACTATGCGTCCATAATAATTTTTTCCATATAAAAACAATATTAAGAATCTGGAGTAGCTCACTCTCAACTTTACCATACCTCATGGAAACAAATATTTTTATAGATATATTACAAAAGAATAAATTTTCAAGGTATATTTGAATCGAAAAAATAATTATTTTCAGTTTGGGGTGTCATGTAAACTATCCCTCCACATCTCCCGATTATTCCCAAAAAATACACAGCTCTTCATCTCCATATACCAAAGGCACATACTGGATTTTATTTTGATATGTCCAACGGTATGACCTGTAGAGCGTTCACAAAAATTGTGGTATACATGCTTTGGGGTGTCAGATAAACTACCCCTTCCCGATTATGTCCAAAAACTGTACAGCATATACATATATACAAAAATATATACAGCATATACATACATAAATATATACAGCATATACATACATAAAAATGGATTCTGGAAACCTCAAAACGTAAAGTTCCGTTAAAATCCCGACATCGATTTTTTTTACAATTACTATACGTACGTATGGCAAAGTACGTTTGGGCAGGCAGTGTGGCTAAGATACCTTTTGTTGTCTTGGTTCCTTAAATTCTTAAAAGAGAAGAAAAATGTAACATATGCTACAATCACTGTAGTGGAGGATTTGAGATGCGCATTTGTTAATAAGTATTCTCTTGTTATGCCTCGGTTGACTAGAAGGTAGTGCGCTAGCCTATCAGTTTGTGGTTGTGAATTCGATTCCGAACAAAGAGTCTGACTTGTAGGTTAGAAAGATGCTTGGATATAATTAAGCTGGTTAGCTTCGTTAGTGACAGGGTACGAAAACATCAACAATTATTTGACCAAAATGAATACCGAAGAAGTTGATTATTAAAAACTGTGTCCAGAATAGGCTGAGACGGTAGCGCACAATGTGTATGAATGCTTATCTTTGGCTTGCATTAGGCTCTGAATATTATAAGCAGATACATATTAAAAATGAATAAGCCTTGAACAAATTTGAGCAATTAAGAAAGACTTTGTGATGAGATAGAAACTCAAAAATTAACAGACTTCACTCACACTACAGTCTAGAGTGAAGGCCAGTGATAGTACCAGTCGGGTACCAAAAATCTTAAGGAACGAATGGATCATAAAAGAGACTCATAAAACAAGTGGATCGCTTAAGTATCATCCTCTAAACATATCCCTGGTATATATACTTAATCTCTGTCCCTGATTAAGTATACATGCATACTTTATAACTGAAATAGAAAAATGATCAAACTACTTTGGTGATCGCTATAAACATAACAAATATGTAGGTGATCTGTCTTGTAAGGTATCTTAAAACCATATTCCATCATTAGTGTATTGTGTAAATCAGAAAAACTGAATACATGTCTCTACCTAAGTCGTATATAGAATAGTCACAATAGACTTTCAAGTCCATTTGCTTTTTCTGGGCAGACTTTAATATTAATAAATATTGTTCTTAACTTAAACCTCACACGTAAAGGTGAATACTTTAGTAAAGTGGTAATCTTCAAAAGAAGCTTTTATTTGCAGAGCCCCCTGGTCAACAACTTATGCATCTCCTACACTTTTTCTCGTGTACAAAAATAATAAACATTTTTTTAAACAGTTAGTTAAACGCTAAAAATGAAATAAAAAAAACTAAATTAAAAAATGGTGAAAGTATTTTCTTCCTTTTCATCCTTATTCCTTATATATTTAATACTATAATACTGTACATAAACGTCCTTTAAAATAAAAGAAGAAAACATAACCTCAATTCCTTATTATATGTACTCTGCTTTCCAAATATCATTCTACTAATAAGTATACAACGAAAATTTGTCTTAATTCGAATGCTTGCTTATCTTATTTCTTTCTCAATTCATTGAATTTCAACAAAAAGGATTGTTATGCAGGAACAACTAATTTGTTTTATGTATTCAGGAGTATCTATGTGTGTGTATGCTACATGCTTTGGGTTTATTGTTTTTATTACATTCTTAGAATACACTATTCCGCTTGGCACGTTGAGCTGTAGTTTGCATAGCGGCTACAACTGCATCTGCACCGCCAATAAATACCGGTTGATTTGTGACACGCCTCAAAACATGCCACATTGCAACCGGCTTGCGTAAAGATGAAAGCATTTGATGCCAATGACGTAAACCCTTGCCGGTAGCACAACTACCTGCTACAACATGACCAAGTGGCGTAACCGTAGTCTCATCAATTACACCAAATACCGTAAGGCGTAATTGTGTCGTTGTTAGACTATGTGGCGGTAAACTGAATATCACAGATTCATTGAAAACCGGACAACGATCTTTGCGTTTCAATGAAGTGCGTTTCTTGAGAACTTTCTTTTCATTATTCATTAAATAAACCTAGAAATACAAATTTACAGTTATGACAACTAAGCGGATAAGCGTGTCTAATATGATTATCTTTAAGAAGTTCTTACCTTAACAAATACATTTTGTACATCCTGTAAAATGTTGGGATCTCCCTTGCTTGGCACTTGTAGTTGTAAATTACGCGCCTTAACCACAACTATCGTAAGACGTTCGGCTGTCGGCAAATAACTAAGAGAAAACATTAATTCGCCCCATTTGGCGTTGCATTTGCGCGAATCTGTAAGAGGTAGCCAAGTAGTAATCGGCTTTGGCATTTCACCAATTTCCATTTCTGCTTCACCTAAATTGATTTATAAAATTTGTAATACAGATTAAATTGCTTTTAGGTAAGTAAGAGAGCGCATAATTACCAATTAGTGTATGAGCTGAACCGTTATGATACAAATGAAACCATAACGAATGTCGTTTTTGTTGTCGAGTCAACCAGAAATTGAGTGTTTCATTAAATGTTGGCGTTTGAGAATCTAAAACAACCTTGAAAAGAGAAAATATAAAGTGTGTTTTTTCAAAGATGTACAAACAACTCCGAATTGAAATAATATACATAGATATTTACAAGGGTCGGCGCTCGACCAACTGCATGCTGCTGTAGCAACCAAATGGTTAATGTCAAAAAAGTTATCGAAATAGAATTCAAACGCAAATGTGTTATTGCTTTGTATCTGGCCGGAAATTCACAATCGCCAGCATTGTTTCGAAAAGAAAAGTTCAGAAAAGAAAAGTTCAGAAATTAACGTAGTATAGTAAATCGCAATCATAGTGTTTCGAAAATTGAAGTCCAGAAATTAACGTAATCTACGACAAAGCACAGTTCAATAGGCATTGAATTCCAAGAGAATATAAAAAGTGCCAAAACCATATTTGGACGGGCTCAGTTTGTGATTTGTATTTCAATGAAAAAAAAATTCACACCTGCACAGAACACAGTTTGCTAAGGTCGAGCAGAGGTGTGGAATCACTTGACTGTTGCTTGTGAGCACAAAACTGTAGTATTTTATGACAAAATTGATACGGTTCAGAAATATGTAAAAAACGAAATAAACCCAATATAATTCTCAATTTCTACTATTCTGGAGACCAAAGTATAAACTAAAAAATATAAGATGGATCTTCGCTAAGAATGCGACAAATTATCACCATCAGACCACAATTGTGTAGCATGTAAAGCCTTTCCGGACAATCTCGATGATTTTATCCGCTCTAAAGGTGACTACATCAAACAATAACTTACTTTCTTTAAAATTAAAAATGTTTTTACGATATACTAAAGTTTATAATAAATAAGAATTAAAATTGATAAAGCTCTGTCTGTACAGACGGTTGTCAGATCTTACAATATTGTCAGAAAAATATATAGAAAGCGTCTGGCAATGTTGTCCGAAAAAGCATTGTCAGACTTCAAACTGTGTCAGCACAATGTCAGGTCTGGCAATATTGTAAGGTCTGACAACCGTCTGTACAGAGCTTAAAAATTAAAGAATTTTTTCATCAATAAAACTTCGAGCTCTGAAGCCCCTTTCACACTATAACACTGAGTATTAAGATTTTCATTGGATTTTGTAAGGATAGAAATCCAATGAGAATTGTGTGATTGTCAAAAAATCTAACGTAACATAACATTTCGTTTTCAAACTATCACTCTTCAAATAAAATGAAAAATATCAGCAAAGGAACAAGCCGAGACAAGACATTGAATGGCGGCGGCTGAGCAATTTCATGTGGACGGCAGTGGTGCCGTTTCTTAAGTTTGTTTGGCCGTTCAAGTTTTCGTTAAATAAAAAAACAAAACAAAAAAATAATACGTACATTCAATAAATTTCTAGGCATGGCAGAAACAAAGTACATATGTAGGCGATAAGACTGATGGCAATTTAAGGCACGTCCAGGACAAATAAAACATTTCATCGGCTGCGACTCACTCAGCTTGGTTCTTTGCTTTGAAAAAAAACACAACCCTGACAAAATGAAAAATGTTATCGTTTAGAAAAATTTCTAAAAATGGTTTGGTATAATTGGATGTCAAATTGCTTTCCGTATTATTTCACATTTTGATAACATACTGCTTTCACACTATCACACTTTCTCATTGGATTTAAGTATTCAACAAGTCTTAATACTCATTATTATAGTGTGATTTTCACACTTAACCAGCGATATCGGAAACAAAACAAAAATGTCCTTATTAGAAAGGTAACATAATATCATTAGTGTTTGGATAAGATATTTAGCGTGTAAACGTTGCAGCTGGGTCGGTTTTAGGGTATTCTAGAAATCAAATTATTTACCACTTTTTTAAACATACGGCAACAATCCCAGCAATGGTCAGAACAATGTAGTCTTACATCTAGTTAGTGATTTATTCGCATTAAGAAAAAATCAGAGATTAGCAAGGTTTCACTTGCTAATCTCTCGGCTGGCGTTTTTTTCTAGGGAACGATAGATTTCAGCCTCTATTATCCTAGGACCTGCAGACCAATCATATACTTAGCTGGAACAACAACCGATTAACGAAACTGACACAAGGCAAAACGACAGATGGTAGCCCCATTATCCTAGGTCCTGCAACAGCAAACCCATCATCTACTTAGCTGGAAAAACAACCAATTAACGAACTCCAAGAACTAGGACCGTGCAATTATACATGACGAAGACGCGAAAACAACTGCGACCATTCGTGTAAGATGGAGAAAAAAATAACTTAATGACGTTAAGTTGTGCGATCTTATTCAAAAATAACTGAACTATTTTTAAAATCAAGGTATTCCCAAAAATGTTCTCTAGTAAGTTATACAATGTCGTTGAAAAAACATGCCATCTCACAAGAACCCTAAATAATGGGAAGTCATGGCTCTTTACTGCTCATCGTTTTGGAAACGTTTTCTCTATCCTCAAGTTTTAAGGAAGTAAGGACCATTAAATACACCAACCCATAAAAGAAAAGGTGGTTTAAGAATCTTCCGTGGATTTTTCTAACTTCGATTGCGGCAATTTTGCTTATTTCCATATCCATTGAACCGAAATTAGCCTCGTCACTGAACAGGATATTGCGAAATAAACTTATATGTACAATTAGCAAGCTTTGCCTATTCACCATAAGCTGGCATACAAAACTAAGCTCAAGCAGTAACAGAGTTGCCAGATATGGAAATCGTATGACAGTTTAATCACTTTCGAGAAATGGAAGCTTTAACTTATGTTAAAATAACAAAATTTGTATAGACTGCTTAGTAAAAATGTACCATTTTACAGAAGTATAACTATAATTTGTGATCTTTTTGGGTAAAAGTTCCTTTGATGAAGCCATTTTTGTATTACCAAATATACTAACCTTAGTTTGCAAGGCACCAGCCTGGTCTGGTACTAAATAAATGCGAACAAAAGTATCCACTGAGTTTACTTTAAAAGGCAAAATCAAACCTTTAGCTTCCAATACACTCACTTGCAAGTCCATACCCTCCTCCGTTATGGAATTCCTATAAAAAACCAAAATTTTTTTAAATTAATTGTATTTTATTTTATATAGTTTATTTGACCTTTTTATTAATATTAATTTAACTATTTTCTTTTAAGCTTTAGGTCTTTAAATAATTTTATTTTTATTTTTTCGATATTTCGCTACTCCTTTGTGTAGCATCATCAGGAAAAATTAACAAATTAACGTTATGAAAATTACAATTAAGTAATTTAAATTAGTCAATAATGACATTAGACTGCAATTCTAAAGGAGTAAATATATTACTAAGGCTTAAAAGATTATTCTTATATTTATAACTTTGAAGGCTATTAGTTTATTTAACTTAAAGCCTTAAAAGTAAATTAATTAATTAATTTAAATTACTTAATTGTAATTTTCATAACGTTAATTTGTTAATTTTTCCTGATGATGCTACACAAAGGAGTAGCGAAATATCGAAAAAATAAAAATAAAATTATTTAAAGACCTAAAGCTTAAAATAAAATAGTTAAATTAATATTAATTGTATTTAAAAAAAAAAGAAACTCACTTATCATAATGCAAGCCCACACATAAATAACCCGTTATTTGCGTATAAGTCGATTGATCGAAATCACTATTAAAACCAGTAATCGATAAGTCCGAATCGACTGAATCACAGGAAACGGCTCGTTCCAAATTAATGCCATCCAATGAAGCCATACTTCCCGAATCTAAAGAGCTTTGCGAACTGTTACGGCGCCATAAATTAAACGAAGAATCCTCTTGCATTAAAAGGCGACCAAAGCTCCAAGTATTGCTGCCATTGTTGCCGTTTATAGCAGCCACATTATTTTGCCCCCCACACGAACCGGTACCAATTTTGCGAAATAGAAAATCTTCCGAAATGGTTTTCTGCAGCATATGCGGTCCCTTCATTTTACGAGCCACATGAGAAAAAGGATTTCCCGGATTAGAGCCGTTATTTGTACTTGTATGAAAGGCATTGGTCAGATTACGCAAAGAAATTGTGGCCGTTTCCTCTTTATCAGGAGCTTCGGTTTCGGAAAAAGAACGATTTCTAAATGCTTTAGGCAGACCTACAATGTCTTTTTCCAAAAAATTATCTTCCACATTCACAGTAACATCGTGCAAGTTATTCGTTTCCGCAAATGGATTTGCAGTTATTGTAGCAGGGTCATTGGTCGTTGTTTGGTTTGGTTTTAAGGCAGTGTTTTTTTGTTGTTGTGCTATAGGTAAATTTTCTAGAAAAGGATTTGTGTTGTTAGCTCGCTGCAAGTAATCCGGGTCACTATCGCTGTAACCGGACAAAATTTTGGGATTGTCTTCCACATAAAAGCTATTTTGTTGAGGTGATTTCCTAACCATTGGCCGTGGTATGGCCATGGCCGTTGTAGAAGCTACAACATTATTATAATTTTTAGTCTGAGGGGGTGCTTCCAAGACGGGTATATCGACCGGTCGTTTTAAATTTGATTGCAATACACTACTTCTAAACATATTTCCGTTGTGCTGGCTAACGAAAGGGCACTCGTTTTCAAGATTCACCGAAAAAGTAACAATTTTTGATTGATTTGCACCGGTTATTGCTGGCTGTGATGAATTGGGGGCTGGTGCGGGTCTTAAGGGTTGCGGTGGTATTTCACTTTCGTTTTGAGATAAATTCCACAAGGGCGTTGTTGCGTGTTTAGGTGAGTTTTGGGAATTTTTACAACTTTCCTTATCAACTGTATCGAAACGTTTAAAACTACCGCTAGAACTTAATAACAGCTCGGAACCAGAATGAATCTGCAAATGTATAATTAAAATGTATAACTTCAATTAACAATTTAGTAATTTTTAATAATTACCATATAACCATTTGGCTTAAAAAGTTTATGAGCAGAGAGTCCAATTTTTTCCTCCTTGTAAGATCGTGACCAAAATGTTTCCTGATTTCCAAAATAACGATACAATAGCATACCAAGTATTATAAGAAAAACTGCTATCAATATAATGCTTGTGAGTGTTAAAGATGATTCTTCCATTTTTAATGTACTTCCAGTGTAAGATCATGAAACTCATGTCTATCATGCTTTTCTATAAAAAAAAAAATTAATTATATATTAAACAGTTGCATGAGCAAGCTCATCTAATGGGTGTTCTCATAAGCTCATGAGCAAATGGTCATGCTTAAACAAAAACTAGCTTAATGAACACATGCCTACTCATACCATACTATTAGTGAGTAAACCTCTGTTTGTATCATAAACGCATTGAGCAATATAGCGCCGTGTTTACTTATCTCTTGTTCCAAGCCCTTCGTATGTTGTGTAGAACTTTTGGACAAGGCTTACCTTAAAATGAACGTAAGTATATTGTTAAAAATTCTGGTTTTTTTTTTTGTACACTCGAACTGTGTTCGTGTTTTACTCAAAGCAAAACACTGATTGAACTCGCCCAAGTTCATTGTTATTATGTTCAATATTTACTAATACTTATTCAAACTTGTTTATGGAAACTCTGAAGGATCTGTCTGAGTTCGCATCAAGTAATAACCACTGGATGAAACTTAATAAAATTTTGTGACCTCGGTTCAAATATAGTATACTTATTTTCATAAAAAAAATCTAATTTTCAAGAGAAAGTATATTGGAAATGCAATTTCGGATAGTGTTGATATATGTATATGCCACGAAACATGGTAACCGAAACAAAATCATTACAGGTAGTCGTACTATACTATTGGGACCGACACAAACGAAAGGACAGGCTAAGTACAGACTCTGACCACTTATCAGGGCTCGAAGTTTACACCTTTATCAAACCGAAGAGAATAGCATGGTCACCTGTGGATCGCAAAGGACGAAGACGGGCGTGGGACCGAAGGATCATGTCCCTGAAAGGGGTGGCAGGGAACACCAGTGCTTGCACCAAACCTTAAAAGTAAATGCAGAGGATATTCTCTCAGATATTTAAGGTTGATGGTTGCCCGCAAATGAAAGAATAATGAAAGTACATAACATTAAAGATTTAAAAATACTGGCAGCACCATTTATTTTTGTATTTAAAAAAATATACAATAATAATAGAATTTTCTACAAAACCTACAACAACTTGATGGGAATCAAGTGACCTAATTTCAAGGACTATGTATCCCAGACTGGACCCTACAGATAAGCTTTTAGCGTCTTTATTAGTGTAATATTTCCTCCATAAGCAAGTATAGGATGACATTATCTGTCATTGGCTGAGACTGCAAAGCCATAGGCCTAATGATAGATAATGAAGCCTATTCATAGAATAGTAAATGCGGGTTCTTTCGGGGGAAAACAGAAGGTAATCACAGTGTACAGCTCTACATTTTTCTACATTTAAACCTCAAAGCCAGAAAATTATCTGATTAATAAAGCCAATAGATGATATTAAATCAGTTTCCCTGTTTTATTTCAATTTAAAGCATTTATTTAACGAATCCTTAGCTACATTATTGCCAAAGTTAAGCGGTGTCAATGATATATAATACAAGAAGAGGCCACTGATTTTCAGAATTTTTCGAGGCCCATAAATAAAAATTGGTCACCAAAATCGCCAAACTTTACTACCCTTTGATAGTAAAGGGTGGTTCAATTTTAAGGGCCGATGTTGAATGTGAACCACAACTAAACGTCAAGTTTTTGCTGCATTTAATTTGACATTTCTCAATTTCAGACTAACTCAATTTGAACCATGGAAAGATACACAATCCAGCAATGGTTAGAATGGTCGCAAGAAATGGCAACGTTGGATGATCAATTGTCGAAGAAAATCATTTTCAGTGATGAGGCACATTTTCACCTCAGTGGAGACGTCAATAAGCAGAATTGCCTCATTTGGGGGAATGATAATCCAAGAATGATTGTCGAAAAACTAATGCACCCACAAAGAGTGACTGTTTGGCTGGCGGCATCATCGGGCCTATTTTTTCCACAATGAGGCCGGTCAGGCAGTTACAGTGAATAGTGTTCGCTAACGTGAGATGATAACGAACTTTTTATGGCCCGAATTGGAAGATATGGATGTGAACGATATGTGGTTTCAACAGGACGGTGCCACTTGCCAAACAGTTAACGAAACAATGGCTCTTTTGCGCGACAAATTCAATGGCCATGTGGTGGCGATGTCAATTGGCCGCCAAGATCATGTGTTTCGACACCGCTGCACTTCCTTCTTTGGCGTTATTTGAAAGAAAAGGTGTACGTCAATAAGCCAGCAACAATTCATGAGCTAAAGGATGAGATAGTTCGGCAAATTAACAGCATATAACTTCAATTATGCATCGGATGGAGGTGTGCCGCCAAGGTTGCGGCGGCCATTTGGCCGATATTTTGCTCCATACATAATTGAACCAATACAAAGAAATGACAATAACTTCCTAAATAATTTGTGTTTTATTCAAAATCAACATCAGCCCTTACAAATTTAACCACCCTTTAGAATCGAACCTATGCTGTCAAGTCCACGTATTTCTTTTAAGCTTTGATTTGCTGCACTGTTTTATTACTTTTTTATTTTCAAAAGGAATATTATACAAATAATTCTAATTGTTCACCGATTAACTTAATGCATCCGGATTTCTAACGAACAGGTAAAGTTCTTAAAATATGTGGGTTCTACATGACCCAATAAAAAATTAAAAATAAAAATCTCTTTTTAGTTTTTAAATTAAATTATTACACTTATTTTCGAAACAATTACTCGTATGAATAAACACCTATTGGAACAAATGCATTGTATTGTTGTTATAGGTGAATTGTAGCTATTTGTTCAGTTTTTTTTTTTTTTCTTTTAACCAGTGTTGCTTTCTTCTCGTATTCAATTTCAAGTGAAAATGCAAGGAAATATGTAAATGAAAATATGATTTTGGTTGGGCATATGGAAATGTTCATACGGAGTATGCGAGTGAATATGCAAGTGTGGGTGTGAGTGTATGTTGAATCAGTTTGACGGGCTGACAGATCCCAATTGTATTTGAAATTTGATCTCATTCATGTCTACACTTGAAACATTTGTGCATATTTCTGTTGCCTTTTACTTATAGGATTTAAATTAAGAATCTATAACAATAAGATTCAATTGAGTGTGTCTGGGCACATACTTACTTTCTCTTATGTACTTAAGAACGAACATCCACTTGGATATAATGTAAATGATTTTAGTATTATTTGTTGATTGGGTATTTTATACACACATATGTATATAACAAATATTTATTTTTTTTGGCTGTTATAATTATTTTTATAAAAATAGATGATAAAGGTTGGTAATTAGTTATATAAGCATAATCACAGTCGATTGAGTTTTGAAACACAGTTTCTATTAGAATGTAAAATAAATCAGCTTAGTACGAGTCGAATATTGCACACTGTGCAATATTGAATTTTTTATTTGAATTATTAATTAATTTTTATTAATAAAAAAATAATAAAAAAACATAAAAAATGTTTTAAAACATTTTAGAAATAGAGATATTTAAAGATGACAAATTTCTGACGGCTGGAGAAGGTATAGAAAATTTTGACGATTACGGTTTTTGTAACAAGTCTATCTAACAACTCTGAACGTAAATTTATATTATTAGAATAGAAACATGCCAGTTGTAAAGTAGCTCTGTGTTGAGGAATATCGTACGTGCGTCATTGTCGTTATCACTTAAATTCAATCAGGCCGTCCTTGTTGCTCGGCCTTGACGCTGGTTGATTGGCTTACTCGAATAGCTGTACTGTAGTACTGTTATTGGAGGTTGAATTAATCAGTCAATTGTCTTTGTTTTGGTTATCGTGTACAACCTAGTGAAGTCGTACATTCGCGTAGCACCATTTGTAACTCATTTTTTCACTGGAGGAGCACCATTGAACTCAACTTTTTCACTGAAAGAGTACCAACAAACTCAAGTTTTCACTGAAGGGGCACCATTAAACTCATTTTAATTTTACCTAGCTCCGAAAAATTTGCAGGGGCGAGGTACCCAACTTCGAGACCACTTAGCGCCCCTGGCAAGTGGATGGTGCCCATTATCAAAACTTAAGCTGAGTGATCTGCTATGCTCACGACCAATTTTGGATCACTCGACCTTTATCGATCTTTTACAAATAGCCGAGTTATTTCCAAAATATTTTTATTCTGCCCCACTGTGCCCAGTTAGTTAGATGCCTGCAGAACTAACTAATCGATGGCTTCATCAATTCTACTCTTTCTGAATTAATCCCTTCCGAGACCAATCTTCGTCAACCATTTCGTTGCTATGACCCGAAACTTAACACTATCTAACTCTGTACTTATCGGTCAGAACATTAAGAGCCTTTTTGCATTCGCCTAATTGCTTTAATTTGACACTGTGTCATTTCAAGGCTTAAAGCTCCGCTTTGTGGTAGACGTTCAGAGTGACCTCCTCCCCTTTTTACACGTGCCCAGACACCAATTCTGCCTGAAACACACTACATTCATCTGAAAGCCTGTGAATACTAGTTCCTAGAATGTGAACTCCTGCACAGGTGCTCACATTCATATTCGATCCATCCGTAAAGACACCAAACCCGTCGTACACTTTACTTCAACCAATCATCCCTATTCGGGATTACTACTGCCGAAATCAAGCTCAGTGAAGATCTGGCCTAGGCAACCAGTGAAATATGTATAGGAACAAGCTTTTCCCCAACAAATAAATTGCAATTATATAATATAAATGCAGGTCAGGCAGACGGACAACAGCTCCATAAGTTGCTTTTTTGTATTCTGTATCAATTAATATCTACACCAGCAGCAATATTTTCAACAAAAAAAACATTCATATAATTAATCGACAAAGTGTAATTTAAGAGCAAAAAGAGTGATTCGACTAATAGAACGACCTAGTTAATTCTTGGGCTATGTCTTGTTGAAAGTCTAGTTTGTCCCTATCATTATATAATTGTATGAAAACCCGCTATAATGCGTATATCAAGCAAAAAACTAAAATTTTGTGAAAATGAGCGAATTCACTAAAATGGGAATAAATTCGAAAAAAATCAATCGATTTTTATGGTCGATATCTTTTGTTGCTATTATATGTCGCTATGCGATAAAAAAATGAATCTGGAAGTTTTTTGCCGTTTTCGATTTTTTATGATTTTTTTAAAACGAAAATTTTTGCCATTTTTACGTAAAAAATATATTTTTTTCTTAAGTTTTTTATTATAACTCCGATACTATTGATCCGATTGAAACGCGATATATAGACGAATTAAAGGCTATGCAAATCTTAATTTTTCTGAATTTATTTTAATAATATCGGACTAGTAGTTTTTGAGTTATCATTAATTATTTGAAGAAACGTCTCAAAAAAATTGCAATTTTAAAAAAAAATTTTTTAAAAAAAAATCTATCCATAGAATTTAAAAATTTTACCATTTTTGTACAAAGGTAGTCATGATACATCAAATGTATATAGTAGTTACTCGAGCATATTTTTGCTGTTGCCCTGTGTAATTGTCAATTAAGGAAGAAAGAAAGAAATGTGTTACTATATCGAACACCAGTAATAGTCACTGCTTAAGTATCCTCGTTTTAAAAAAAATGTATTATCCAATGATGCCTTTAGCCCGAAATCCGCTACAATCGACCACACGTTTGGCTTTCGATAATCTTATATTATGGTGTGAAAAGCCAAGAAAAAACAAGACCATCAAGGTGAAAATGTGGTACATCGCTTAAGCCCTTTTCACATTATACTAAGTTTAAGACTTGTCAAATACTTGAATCCAATAAGATAGTGTGAAAGCAGTATGTTATCAAAATGTGAAGTAATACGGAAAGAAATTTGACATCCCATTTGAAATGTTATGTTACGTTAGATTTTTTGACAATCACACAATTCTCATTGGATTTCTATCTTACAAAATCCAATGAAAATCTTAATACTCAGTATTATAGTGTGAAAGGGGCTTTAAGAGCATCATTCACTATCCTACACAATCGTACGATATAATCACAAAAAATCGGACAGAATTCTATTCTACTCAAAAAATCGTTTCAAAATGGATTTGTAGATGCCACACTATTATAAAAAAGAAGTTTTTGCATCTCTGTTCGCATGGAGAAATGCATTTTTTTAAGATTAATAAATCGTACAGACCAAGGCGAATTCATAACAGGTAAACTCGAGTGCTCAGGTGACTATTTTTTTCTCCATCTTAAAGTGTCAAAATGTAGGTATTAACATTTTTTATTTTGACAGCCTAAAATATATACAAAAACAAAATGTACGCATTTTTATTACAAAGTTGTATATTTTTTTTTGCCGCGAGTCTACCTATTTTATTGTGCCATGGTACAAACCTATCAAAAAATCTGTCATAATTCTGTCCTATTCAAAAAATCGTTGTAAAATGGCGTTGTAGGTGCCACACTATCATACAAATAAATTTTGCTACTCGAATTGCATAGAAAAAATATTTTATGAATTTTTTAAAAAGATTATCAAATCATACTGTCAAAAAGGCTGTCACAAACATACATAAATTTCTAATTCACACTATCATACTTTTTTAACACACATGCTATTTTTTACAGATCGTAGGATTGAGGATAATAGTGAAAATATAGCCACCATACTTTCATATTTTTCAGCAACAAAACTCTTATTTTCTCTTGCTTTTGTACTAAACCTAAATTGTCAGCCCAATCGATTTTTTAAGAGTACTGCACGAAGCGCAATGTTACGTGAATTTTGGGGCACTTTATTTCAAGACAACCACCATCTAGAACTGTAGACAACAAATATTCACAAATTCACAATAAAAAAAGTTAACAAATCAAAAAAGTTTTTGGTAGAAACAATCCCAACTGGGTCAAACCAATTTGGCGCCTTTGTTAATATATGAACTAATTTCATTTGTCATCTTCTGGCTCCAAGGAAACAGTGTACATTAGTGATAGTTATGGGGACATAAAAATCACGAGTGGTTATGAATAGTGCACATTTTAGCATACACACCATACAATAGAGTGTCAGTGTCCTATGAAGTATATGTACTAGAATTTAAATAGCTGTATGCTTGGTCGGACACTACATATTCTTTTGTTCTTCTATGTGAATGAGAAAGTTTTTTTGCGAAAAAAAAACATAAAAACTGTGAAAAAACGACAAAATATTATTTAGTCTTGCACACACAAACATTAAGTAGAGCATTGACAGTTAGTAGAACTTTGACACACTTTGGGGGGTTAGAACACACACACATACACACAATTAACAATCAGCAATTTAGTCACACAGTGCAAAATTTATTAAAAACCCCCACATTTATGTTACACTATTGAATATGCAATTTTTTATACTGCTTTTAATTCATCATTATTTTGTTCCTCTTTTTTATGTAGCTTTTGTAAAGCATCATTATACAAGAACTCACTTGGGTTTCTTTTCAACATGATTTAATCTTTATCTTAATGAAACTATTCAATACAACGCAATACAATAAACCTTAACCAGGTCAATTTCCATCAGAATTTAATTAAAAAATGAAACGTTTAATCGTTTTTTTTTTTCAATATTTAAAATATTAAAGATTTTATCAAATTTTTTGCTTTAAAATTTTAAAGTATGTACATAGGTATTATCACTTTTTAAATTTTATTTTTTTTATAAAAAAAAATAAGGTAACAATTATGATTTTTTTGGGTTTTTTTTTTTTGCTCCAAAACATAACTTACTTGGCCACATCCGTTAGCACAATTTTAAGGTGCATTACGTTGAAAATCCCGTTATAGACTGTTTATTAGAATTGTTACCAAAACTAAATTAACGTCTGCAAAAAAAGTAAAAATCAAAAAAGAAAAAGGAAGTTGATTATTTTGCCCAGAGAAATTCAAGTTAAAATAGTGGTTGAAAGAAAGTGAGAATTGGCTAAAACTCACCCACTATGTTGTTTGTGGTTCTTTGCTTCTTGTTGTTGTTGCGCTGTTACAGTTATTTCTTATTTGTTTTTCTCTCATCAACATTGTAAACAAAACATAAATGTTGTTTGTGGGGGTGAAAAAGTGCACATGTTCATGATTATATCAGTGTTACCAGTTTAACATTTAGATTATTTTATTTTGATTTATCAGGGTAAAAAAGTTACCCTATTGTTTTCGCTACAATGTCAGCGCCTTCTATCTCTGGAATCGTATTTCCTATGATACAAATACTAAAGCAAGCTATAGACGATGCGACCATTGGTACAACTTTAGTAGGTGTAAGTTGTGTGTCGGTTGTACATACGAAAGATCAAAAAGTTTTACTTTTTTCATGTTGTACAAACAACACTGTTACAACGTTAGTGTACCTGTCGCATACTATTTTATGTAGCATTTGCAGTTAACATCTATACATATATTAAAATTGTAAAGGACCTCCTGTCTGTCTGGATGTCTTTCGTTTTTTGTGTTCGCATCACGTAAAAATTACTGGATAGGTTTTAACAAAATTTTGTGAGAAGGTGCCTTATCCCAATATAAAATATTTTTTCCGCAAAAATATCTTATTTCCAAGAGAAAGTAGAGAAAAAGCAGTGAAATTAAGGCGATTTTTTTAAAGGTACTGATCACTTTAAGGCATCTTTTATTTTTCAACGCAGTATATTTTAAACACGGTTGCGCAACTGTTTAAAATAATAATAAAATGAATTGAAAGGGGGATATTTTAAACACGGTTGCGTAATAAATGGCGCTGTTTTAAAATAATCACAAAATATGAATTATTTACTGCCAATGGAATTTTTCCTAGGTACCTTTATATAAAGTAAATACGTAAGAGGCCTAAAATTTGGTAGGGATTACTTAAAGGGTATCACTATGGTGACCTAATTTTAAGGTACATACATATATGTACTTATTTTTGAACCATAATAGGTAGACTCTTCATAATTTTCACAGATGTATTACTAAGGCCACTATAACAGCAATTACTTAACGTTAAAGGCTGTTCAAAGAGTGACGTGATTCTCAAGTATATGGCCTTAGTTTTTGTAGTGAAGTAAACAACACGTCAGTTAGTTTACAGTTAGTTATATCACTGCCTTCACTTTTGTATGTTACGATATAGTCATAATTGAAAATATAAATTATGCAACCAGCAATTGTTTAATTTATTTTATTTTGAAATAAACATTTGGTTATTCTTAACAATAAAATTTATATTTCTTGTTACAATGTTTGTAAGATATGACAACACTGATTGAAACTTATTTGTTTTCTCCTTTTTATGATATTCTCTATGATTTTAGTTTCGTTATTATGCAGAATATCGAAAACACACAAATGATACATAAATAAAAAAAATGGTAACACTTTTTGTATTATAAATTGAAGGTTTCCTTTTGTTACCGTTATAATTGTGATTGAGATTTGAAAACAAGAGGAATAATGATTAGAAAGACAAAGAGAGAAAAACTGAGGGTTATACCTTAAGGGAATTGTCTTTGAAGAATAATTTAAAACGGAAATTTTAATTAAAATGAGATTTATAAACTTTTATATAATTTTATTCATTTTGTTATTAAGTTCTGGAAATATTAAACAAAGACAAAATAATAATTTTTTTTGTAACATTTTCGAAACAAAGAAACCTTGAGTTTATTTTAACAAAAATCCTCCGTAACTTCTAACAACTCAATAATTGGTCGAATGTTTTTATCATTGCATCACATCGACGATGCATTAATCCAATTAAATTCTCAATTGTATCCTTTGAAATTTTTTGACATTTGCCTATACTGCAGATGAGAAGTCTTCCTTCTTATAGATAATAGATACGTAACACTATCTGTCGTTAAACTACCTGGTTCCCAAAACGATTTTAACCGCGATATCGCAC
Source organism: Phasia obesa (assembly GCA_949628195.1). Classification (NCBI taxonomy): domain Eukaryota; kingdom Metazoa; phylum Arthropoda; class Insecta; order Diptera; family Tachinidae; genus Phasia; species Phasia obesa. The sequence goes on along the minus strand of OX451218.1, from coordinate 136,313,166 downwards.
AGCTAACGGAATCTTTGGTAATGGTAGATAATGTGCTTCACATTTGCGCTTTTTTACTAAATTTAATTTTTTTCTAGAAATGTTCAAACTTTTTACTTTTTCATATTTTTTATGATTATTTTTTAAGAAAGAAGCTTCGTGCTGTTGTCTTCAACATAAACCTTTTTCTGCAACTTTTAAGGGTTTAAAAAAGGGTTAAAATATAACTAAAAATTTTTGTTAAATGAAATTTGTAACAAAATTTTATCCTTCGTTAAAAGACTATATAGCCCGTACAGGAAAATTATTTAGTAACTATATTAAACATATTGTTTTATCCTGTGAGATAATTTTTTTATCCCCCAATTGCATGTACATACATATACATACGTGCATACATATGTATGCAGTTGTAAACAAATATCACTATTGAGGATCAATATCAAGAAAAATATAAAATGTGATATCAATGAAGACCTTTCCACTATTTTACTATATACTTTAGATCTATCTTTATCCTGTATTCAGCAAAAATTATTTGAGACTAGCCTTTCTATTTGAGACTAACGATATACATACATATACTTCAGTATAAGTGAACATAATATAAACTAATATTCTAATCCTTATATTATAAAAAATATATGTATATTTTAATTCTAATAACGTATACGTAAGCATTTATTGAATAATAATGTGTTTCTTATCAATTATAATTATCAATAAGTTTTCTAAAAATATAAGTCTGATATCACGGACTCATATTCAAATATTTTGTTGTGCAATATATTGTGCAGTTCATTTTTTAAATGTTATATTTATACTAACATTTGTTAGTGGGTGTTTTGACACAAAATCTTTTTTCTATATTTAAGACCAGTACGAATTTCTGTTTCCTATAAGAAGTATGTGTAAAAAAAACAGCCTGAAATTCATGTTTTAAAATTTTCAGGTAACTTTCCGTTTGGCAGTACGCAGCTAAAGGCCAGTACGCAGCTCGCTTGAATTTCAGTTTCCTATAAGAAGTATGTGTAAAAAAACAGCCTGAAATTCAGGTTTGAAAATTTTTAGCCAACTTTCCGTTTGGCAGTACGCAGCTAAAAAGAAAACTGAACGGAATTTTTTACTATTACAGGGATGTTCTCACAAAAAGTGTAGACTTTTTTCTTCAGCTGCAACAAAAATTAATGTTCAGGCAATTGTTTGGTAACGGAATTTATGACATTTCACATTTAAATTTTTTTTTGTTCATTTCTGTGTTGTTGTGTATGTTATTGTGTACAATAAACTATAAAATTTAAAATACACGACGACATGATTTTTATTTCTACAAACGACCACATGATGAATTTTATTTTTGTAGAAATAAAGGCAAAAAAATCAAAACTGAAATTCCGTAGAGCTGCGTACTGGGCTTAAAAAGAAAACTAAACGGAATTTTTTACTATTACAGGGCTGTTTTAACAAAAAGTGTAGACTTTTTCTTCAACTGAAACAATAAATTAATGTTCAGGCAATTGTTTGGTAACGGAATTTAAGACATTTCATGTTTTTTATACATTTAAAATATGTTTTGTTCATTTCTGTGTTGATATAATGTTATTGTGTGCAATACACAATAAACTTTTATAAACACGACTACATGATTTTTATTTCTACAAAGGACCACATGATGAATTTTACTTTTGTAGAAATAAAGGCCAAAAAATCAAAACTGAAATTCCGTAGAGCTGCGTACTGGGCATTAGGTTAGTATCTCTTATTTCTGCACGCATCGACTCATATCTATCTATCTAGCTATCTATCTATATATCTATCTATCTATCTATCTATCTATCTATCTATCTATCTATCTATCTATCTATCTATCTATCTATCAATCTATCTATATATCTATATATCTATCCACAGAAATAAAACACGTGAATAATACATTTTTACTGACTTTTTAGCACACATTATTTTTCCTAAGGACATTATATTGGATCAGACTAAATTGTTCGATATATAGAAGTCCAAAAGATAAAATGTAAAATTTTTCTATGTGTAGTTAAAGCACTTAATAACATTTTTAATAAATTACAATTCAGTACTAAGAAATGCAACACTGTGCAAAAATGAAAACATCAAACAACAGTTGTCAACATTGTTCTTGCTGTATTTGACATTTGTATTTTTCCTTCAATCGTAGTTGTTGGCACGGATATAATTTATTTATATTTTATTTTAATAAAACGATTTAAGATTTTTAAGCCCCTAAAACAAGATATTTTACAACAAATTCAAAAACAACGAGTTTAACAACCTTCAAATATAATGTTTCAATAAAAAAGTGTTAAAATTGTAAGTTATTTGTTAAAAAATTGGTACAAAAATAAATTGGCGAATGCAAAATGAAGCAATAGTCATAGTGTGAAGAATGAAAAAAAGGTGAAATAGTTTTGCAAAAAAAGGAAATTAATCCATGGTTAGCTTGTATAACAAAAAAAAAAAAAATGGCAATAATATACTTCTTTATAAATAAAAATAAAAGCGGTATTGTTAAATTAAAAAAAGTGTAAATAGAAGAAGTTTATAAAAAAATAATAATAGTGGTTAAATATCTTTGAACAAGTGATGCTGCTGTGAATTTTTGTTGTTGGAAAAAGTGCGCATCATAGACAAATAAAAAACAAGATAGATTCACCTAGATTATTATATTTTTGCAAAATCAAAAATAACAATGTGTAGCTTCTTCATGTTTGATTATTTGTTTGTTGGAGCAGAGCGTTTTTATTAATTCATTGTCTTGTTTGCGGGGTACATTAATAACAAGTGTGCGTGTGTGTGTGTCACATACAAAACGGTGTTTGTTCTGTGATATTATTTTGTTTTTGTGTTTATAGCTTTATAAGGTTGTCAATTTAGTGTTGTTTTTGGTTTGGTAATAAAATGACTGGAAACAAAATAAACAGCTTCTAAAACATTTTTTTGTACTTTAAAAAATGATCACTAACAATTTGAATTGATTAAAAATTATTAACTGTTTTTGTTGTATGTATGTATATGCACGTTTCAAGAGTGTGGTGGTGCATATGCAATTACACATTTATTAAAAATATATTTGTGATTTTTGTTGATCTCCGGACATCCACATGATCTATCATTAATTTTTTATTTGTAAGGTTTGTTACGGTTGTAATAAACCTTTTATTTTTTCTAATAAACTGCCAATTAGTTTCAAATTTATTTTTTTCAAACGACTACGATGTATTTTTGCGGGTTTTGGTTTTGATGTTATTAGAACTTGATAAGTAGGCGGTATAACGGAGTGGTGGAAATTATTTGTAAAAATGGTATAGGTAGGTATAATTATTAAATACTTAATAGTTTTTTATATACATTTATTTACAGTTACGCTAAGGAAAAGGATATATGTATAAGGGGAGTTTAAAAAGTTCCAAATGATTGTGCCGCTATTTGTGCAGTAGTGTTGTCAAACCTAAGAAAAAAATTGACAACTGATAACTTAGGACTGGATATAATTTATAAGATGAACATTTTTCATAGGATTTTCTATGCTAAACACCTACCAATGATAGCTTTTAAGCTCATCATCTATTTTCGAAATAACGGTATTGTTTAAGCCATTTTCACACTATTATACTGAGTATTAAGACTTGTCAATTACTTAAATCCAATTAGAAAATGTGATAGTGTAAAAGCAGTATGTTATCAAAATGTGAAATAACACAGAAAGAAATTTGACATCCCATTATACCAAACCATTTTTAGAAAATTTTCTAAACGATAACATTTTTCATTTTATCAGGGTTGAGTTTTTAAGCAAAGAATCAAGCTGAATGAGTCGCAGCCAATAGTTCGCCGTCACCGATGATATTTTATCTTTGTCCTGCACCTGCCTAGTAATTGTTGAATGTACATAGGTGTTATTTTTTTTTTTGTTCTTTATTTTTTTTGGAACCAAAAACTTGAACGGCCAAACAAACTTAAGATGCGGCACTCTGCCTCGTCTCGGCTTGTTCCTTCGCTGATATTTTTCATTTTATTTGAAGTGTGATAGTGTGTAAACGATTATATATTATTACTTTTGATTTTTTAACAATCACAAAATTCTCATTGGATTTCTATCTTACAAAATCCAATGAAAATCTTATAGTGTGAAACAGGCTTTACCAACAGAAAAAAAATTTTCCATGGTTTTTTTTGGGTGACTTTAAATTTTGATATTTATTCTTTTACTACAATTTATATAACGAGTGATTTTTTAAGAGCTTGAGAACTTTTTTTTTTTAAAAAACGCATAAAATTTGCAAAATCTCATCGGTTCTTTATTTGAAACGTTAGATTGGTCCATGACATTTACTTTTTGAAGATAATTTCATTTAAATGTTGACCGCGGCTGCGTCTTAGGTGGTCCATTCGGAAAGTCCAATTTTGGGCAACTTTTTCGAGCATTTCGGCCGGAATAGCCCGAATTTCTTCGGAAATGTTGTCTTCCAAAGCTGGAATAGTTGCTGGCTTATTTCTGTAGACTTTAGACTTGACGTAGCCCCACAAAAAATAGTCTAAAGGCGTCAAATCGCATGATCTTGGTGGCCAACTTACCGGTCCATTTCTTGAGATGAATTGTTCTCCGAAGTTTTCCCTCAAAATGGCCATAGAATCGCGAGCTGTGTGGCATGTAGCGCCATCTTGTTGAAACCACATGTCAACCAAGTTCAGTTGTTCCATTTTTGGCAACAAAAAGTTTGTTAGCATCGAACGATAGCGATCGCCATTCACCGTAACGTTGCGTCCAACAGCATCTTTGAAAAAATACGGTCCAATGATTCCACCAGCGTACAAACCACACCAAACAGTGCATTTTTCGGGATGCATGGGCAGTTCTTGAACGGCTTCTGGTTGCTCTTTACTCCAAATGCGGCAATTTTGCTTATTTACGTAGCCATTCAACCAGAAATGAGCCTCATCGCTGAACAAAATTTGTCGATAAAACACATTTCGAACCGAACACTGATTTTGGTAATAAAATTCAATGATTTGCAAGCGTTGCTCGTTAGTAAGTCTATTCATGATGAAATGTCAAAGCATACTGAGCATCTTTCTCTTTGGCACCATGTCTGAAATCTCACGTGATCTGTCAAATACTAATGCATGAAAATCCTAACCTCAAAAAAATCACCCATTATGTATGTACCTACCTATTAAACAAGTTTTTTTTTGCTTGTAAAAAGCCATTAGGTTTTTATCTGGTATAAATGATGGAATGGGGAAATTTCTTAAAATTCAATTGTTACCAACAACACCAAATTATGTAATATATCAGATTTCACAAAATATTGAATTACGAATAAAAAAAACTAAAAACAAAATCTAAATCTAAATATTAAAGAAAAAGAAATGTATTTACTTAATTAATATTTATAATTATAAAAATTTGATATTAATTATGAATTTAATAGAAATATATTTATTAAGTAAACATAATATTAACATGTTTACTTATGAAATTAATATTGTGTGTTGCTGTTTATTGCTCTTTTAAAAATTGTTGTTATAAAAATATTTTTTTTTTATTGACATAAGCTGTAAAGTTTATTTTATAGCAAAGATAACAATGAACCAGCCAGACTGCTATATAGATATGTACGTCTGTAGAAAATAAAAATGTAATTTATATGTTGGGGGATAAGCTGTATCTAAGCCTTTATCCAAACTTAAGAAAAGCCAAAAAGCAGAATTAAAATTCTTTTAGACGCCTAATACTTTAAACAATAAAGCTCAAAAGAACACCAATAACACAGTGCAACAGTGAAAAAATTCAAGTAAGTGACAGTATAGGTTCGATACTACCATCACAGGGTAATGAAACCTACTCAGTTTGGTACTAATTTTTTTATGTGACTCGAAAGATTCTGAAAATCAGTGGGCTCTTCAAAAAGGTGTCATAAGTTTTTGTCTAACATCTCATTCATACTAGCTGTTGGCACTTAACTTTGTTCGGCAATAATGTAGTCGAGGATTTGTTTAATAAATTCTAGGTATATACATTTTATGTCAAATAATAATTTATTCCTTCACTTTTTTCGGAATAACTTACAGGGACTCTAAATTTTCATCAACAATACCTTTATAGTAAAATTGCTGCCACTGGAAAACTGAACAACTTTTGTAAACATACCAATTCAATTTGAACGTGTCTGGGCACCGTAAATAGTACTCTCTATCTTAAAAACGGCATTTTCTTCTAACCTATACATTTCTTGAATTTGCATCTTGTTGTTGTTTTCCAAACAATTTTGTCGGTAAATTTAAGTTTTAATATAATAAAACTGGAGTGGCCTACACTCAACTTTACCATACCAAATAGAAACATACCAAACATACCAAATTTATAGCGCTCTTGTTATCACATTTAATTACTATGGATGATGGTCTTCCTAATTCATTAAAAAGAGACTGTAACCACAAGGCTTCTTGACCTGCTGCTGCCAAGGCCATATATTCTGCTTCTGTTGTTGATAATGCTACGGTTTGTTCTTTTTTAGAGTTCCAAGAAATACAACCCCCTTGAAACATGAATACATATCCAGAAGTTGATTTTCTATCATCTAAGTCACCAGCCCAATCTGCATCTGAAAACCCTTCGATAGTTTCCTTCTCGTCCTTTAAAAATTGGAGCTTATAGTTTAAAGTGCCCTTTAAATACCTCAGAATTCGCTTGACTCCTTGCCAGTGTGCCTTGCCAGGATTATTATTAAATCTTGCTAAAGCCCCCACTGCAAATGATACATCTGGACGACTTACTTGTGCCGCAAACATAATACTTCCAATTGCTTCTTGATAAGGTATATTTTTCATTTCTTCAATTTCTTCTTTTGATTGTGTATTCATCTCTTTAGTAAATTTTTGATTGACATCTATTGGAGTTAAAATTGGTTTACAATCATCCATGTTAAATTTCTTTAAAATATTGCTAATATATTGTTTTTGATCTAGCCACAGTTTTCCATTCGTTCGATCTCTCGTGATTTTCATTCCCAAAATAAAATTTGCTTCTCCAATGTCTTTCATTTTAAAGTTTTCTGCTAGGCTCTTCTTAATATTTGTTTTACTTTTTTGATTATTTGTAAATATCAAAATGTCATCAACGTAGATTGCAACAAAGGTTACCTCATTATCGTTTTGTTTGTAATAAATACAAGGTTCCGTCTTTGATTGCAAAAGTCCCATATTCTTTAAAGTACGATCAAGTTTTTGGTTCCATACTCTACTTGCTTGCTTAAGACCATACAATGATTTTTTGAGTTTACATACCATGTCCTTTTCTTTACTGATACCTTCTGGAATATTCATATATATTTCCTCATTTAGTTCACTCTGAAGAAAGGCTGTTATGACATCCATTTGATCAATATCCAAATTATGTTGCACGGCTAAACTTAAAAGTAGTCGCACTGATGAATATCGAACTACTGGTGAAAATGTTTCCTCGTAGTCGATTCCATACCGTTGCGAGTATCCTTTCACAACTAATCTTGCTTTATATCTTTCTATATCACCTTTGAAGTTCCTCTTGGTTTTAAAACACCATTTGCTATCAATAGCTTTCTTGCCTTTAGTTAATTTAACAATTTCCCAAGTTTTATTTTCTTTCAAAGCATCTAGTTCTTCATTCATTGCCTGTTGCCATTGGATTTTATTGCGACTTTCTAATGCTTGTTTTATAGTTTTTGGATCTTCGTCAACTTGAACAAAATTGCAGTCATACCCAAACCTTTGCACTGGTTTTGATACTCTGGAAGACTTTCTTACAATTTCGGGCGATGTTATTCTTGCCATAGATGATCCAGGATCCCAATCGCTGCTTTGATCTTCTCTGAATGTTTCTTCAGTTTCAGAAAAATATTGTTCTTCTTCAGAATTGCTTTCTTCTGCTGCACTTTGTATTTCAGAGTTTGTAACATCATCAGGATTCACTTCATCATCTACTGGATCACTGATATCCCCCACTGAATCACATCCAGGAAATATAAAGAATTTAGAATCATCTCTAGGCATTTCTTTATAGAACTGATCTTCTAAAAATTTAGCATCTCTACTCAATTCTACTTCTTTTCTAGCAGGATCATAAAAACGATAAGTTCTTGAATGTGCACAGTAACCTACAAAAATAACCTCTTTTGCCTTAGCATCAAGCTTTTTCCTTTTCTGTTTTGCTATATGTATTATGGCCTTACATCCAAACACTTTAAGATGTTTCAAATTTGGTTTCATACCTGACCATGCTTCTTCAGGAGTGACATCATTTAACGTTTTACATGGAGTGCGATTTATTAAATATACTGCTGTATTTGCTGCTTCAGCCCAGAATTTTTTTGTTAGACCGGATTCAATTAAAAGGCATCTTGTTTTTTCGATAATTGTTCGGTTCATACGTTCTGACATGCCATTTTGTTGAGGCGTATAAGGCACTGTCGTTTGATGCTCAATTCCGGATTGACTAAAAATTTTCTTCAATCTGTTATTGCAGTACTCGGTTCCATTGTCACTTCTTATTGCTTTAATTCTTTTTCCACTTTGATTTTCAACAAACTTTTTGAATTCTAAAAATATTCTAGCACTTTTAATTGTTTATACCGCGGGAGGGTCCATAACCTGTTAATAGGTAGTGTTCGTTTTGAAGTAAAAACTAGGAATAATTTATTTTCATTTTAAAATATTATAACAAAAAGTAACAAACAATATTGATTACAAATAATATTTTAAAACAAGTGAAATATATAAACAGTTCATTCTCATTCTTCAACACCTGTAGAGCGTTTACAAAATTTGGGGGCAAGTAAACTACCCCTTGCCCCTTCCCGATTATGCCCAAAATTTATACAGCTCTTTATATCTATAAACCAAAGGTACATACTAAATTTCGTTTTATTATGTCGTACGGTATGACCTGTAGAACGTTCACAATATTTGAGGGTTAGGAAACTGACCGTTGTCCCCTCCCGATTATGTCCAAAAATTATACAGCTCTTCATCTCCACATACCAAAGGCACATACTCAATTTCATTTTGATATGTCAAACGGTATGACCTGTACAAACTCCACAAAAATAGTGGCACTACGAAGGGGAAATATTAAGGCGAAAATTTTAAAATTTTTTTTATATGGAGTTTGCAGTTCAACTTCCAAGTTTAACTGTCAAAATCCATATATACAAAAAATTGGAAATTTTCGCCTTAGTATTTCCCCTCCACAGTCCGATAGAGCATAAAAAACTATAAGGGAACGTATATTTATTTTTTCGCTAAGGTCAAAAAAGTTCACACACCAACCGCGATGAAGTTTTGAAAATTTTCTTTCTGGTTAAGAAAAATTCATAATATGTTTACTTAAAACAAAAAATAGCTCAAGATTTCGCGACGACATCTACGAAGTTTTATATCAATCACTTTCAAGATTTGAAGCTGGGTAAAACTGCTTTATTAAGCCTTGGAAAAAAGATGATGCAATAATCCGAAACCATAAGGAAGTAATGTTCTTTCTGTAAATATCCTTGAATTTTAAATATTAAATTTTTATCCTTCAATAACTAATAATTTTTCATAGTTTTTATTAGAAAAAGCCTTTGCTGCGTGAACTTTTTTGAAAAAAATTACAAAAGATTATGATATTCGTGATTACTAGGACATGGTTGACCTCATGGTACTATGCCAATAAATTGGTTATGCCCATAATGTACATATGTATGTGTAATTTACTTCGTCTTATAAAATTTTCGTTTTAAAGCGAATTGTAAACTTGTTGTTTCTAAACTTTGCTTTCCCTCCTCATTTAACATCACTTTGCGTTCAAACGGTGCGTCATAATGTGACTGTCTGCCTTTTTTATTTTTGTCATTTTTGTTGTGTTTAAATAAACTTTTCTCAAGTTCAAGTGGTCGATTAGAAAACAAAATGTATGCAAAACAAATATTTATTTTAATTTTTTTTTTTCAGAACATTGATTCTAACAAAAATAACAGAACATAAAATGTGCGCTTTTAGCTTTTTGCTGTTTGCTGTCTTACCAGCCGTGTTAAAAAACCTTCGAAAAAAGCAGCTTTAAAATGAAATAATTATCGTTTTCCAAAAGCATTTACAGTAATGACCAAAAGTATGGATAGAAAAGAACTGATTTTTTATTTAAATAAGAAAAAAGACAACGGAATTTATTGACTTACTTTTTTTTGTAAAGGTTAAGAAATAAAATATCACCCCCCGACTTCATTAGAGATTATATAAAATGAAATACATTAACACTAACACATCATTTTTTTGTTAAGTGTATTTTGGTCATGTTAATATTTTTTCCATGTCGGAACATGGTTGTTAAAACATTTGTTATAAAAGAAGAAAATTATGGTCAATCATAACATGCACATAAACACGTATTCGCCATCCCAGCTGTACAAAAAACAAACAATTTAATACCGATTCTCTGCCGCAATGATCTTTACCTTTACCAATTTAGTTTTTAAAAAATTTTGTTCCTGTTGTAGAATCAATCGATATGGAATAAAAATACAAATTTTTGGAATTCTTGTCTGTCTGTAATCTCACCACATGTTGTGAAAAGATACTTTAGTATATCGGTTAAAATATAACATTTCCAAGAGAAAATAAAGATAACTAAAGCAATTTTACCGATTAATCGGTACTTTTTACAGAACTCTACCATAATCGAATTTTATATCTGTACATATAGTAAAACCTATGTTCCAACATCCAAAGTAATTACCCAGAAATGGATGGTTCCTCTATATAAAGTATGTAGAGGTACCATAAACCATATCTGCAGCACTAAGATCCTTTAAAAAGCTAAATGTAAAATCAGACACAATCAGCCTTATTATGGTTGTCGTTGTCTTTATTCGACAGCAACACTATTGTAATAGATTAAGGAAAAATTCAGATTGTTTTCTTTAATCTATTGCAATATTATTGTTATCGAAGTACAACAACGACAACCGTAATAAGGCTGAATATTGTTAGGACGCTGACAGCGTGGCGGACACTGGTAGTAATAAAACATTATTTTTTAAGATCATGCAGTTTCTTATTGAAAGCCAGAACGACACTAACAAAAATCTGTTAAATTTAATTATGTGAAATCAGAGTAATTTGAAAAATTAATTTAGAAATAAATTAAGTCATTTAAGTTATAGTGCGAACATGTTATAAGAATGATGATATCGAACGTGTCATATTTGCTTATATATAAGAAAACTAAAATATGTAAGATCTGATCAGCAGATATTTAGAAAAATTATTTTTTAAATCAATCAATTTATTGCAATAAAAAAAAAACAATAATAATAATGATAATGATAATTGGCAAAGTCAATAAACTGGCTGTGCCAGCCACTTCGTCAGCATCCTTACAATATTTTGCTTTGAAAGTAATCCACTCCAAATTTTAAAAATCTAACTTTTATAAAGGGTGTGAAGATAAATTCGTCTGTTAAATACGTCCCAGACCTCTGTTAACTGCGTTCCACAAACTGTAACAAAAAATTTTTACAAATTGAAGCGTAAAGCTAGTAGATTTCAGCAGTATAATTTTTACGTCCAGATTGTGCCCAGTATCATAGAGGAATCTCCTTAAAAAAATTTATTAAAATTCATACGGTAGTTTTTACGTGATGCGAACACAGACAGATAGACATAGAGGAACAATTTTTCTTTTTTATTATATGTGTAGATTTTTTTTATCCACCACTGTAACTGCCGGCTTTGTTATCTTTAGTTTTTTCCCTATTTTTCTTTATTTATAATAAAACTCAATTACATTTGTTATTTACGAATTTTGCAAACTTTTAATTAGCAAAATATTTTTTTTGTTAAATACAATTTAAACAAAAAATAAATTTTACTTTGGCTCTTGTATCTTTAAGTTTTATTTTTATCTAAACAAAAAAATTTTATTTAACAATTAATAAAGTTTTTATTATGCAACTTTACCCACCTTAAACGTAAATACATTTATTCAACAGTGGATAGGAAGTAGAGTAATAGACACAGCCAGCGCTGGTAACATGCTTTCAAAGCGTGTCTCCTTACTGAAAGTAATATTTGGTTTTCAAATACTTTCTTACAGCTGTATGCAAATTACTTTTTTATTTGTTGTACAATTCTTTGCACTTTCCATATATGGAGTAGTGATAAAGATGTTTTAGTCTTAAAAATATGTTTTTGTTAACGTTTTATTACCATTGATTCGGTCAATAAATATTTATCTAAACATTTCGTATTTAGCTGTAGAATTATTGATAAATAAAAGTGCACAAAATAGGCGAAGCTTTATGTTTTTATAATGTTTTAATTATATATTTTTATTGATATGATGAGATATGTATGTCCTCTTTCATACCAGTCAAGTCTGACTCGTCAAGTATTTTTATATTTTCTTTTGAACCTGCATTCGTTTTCATACATGAATACATTGTCTCATCAATTTTGCACATATGAATCCATTGTCTCATCAAATTGCACCAAAGAAAAACGAAAAATTGACTGTACGGTCAAGTATTTACATCTTTTCATTCTCACTTCCCCCTTCGTCCAAAAACTCAAGACTTGACGAGTCAAACTTGACTGGTATGATAGGGGACTATGTGAAGGCCGCCTTACATTGACAGATAAGTGAAGCATTTGTGAAGGACATAAAATCTGCCGGTTGTGTATTGTTTTGCTTGAGCAAATGCCGGAAAAATTGCCGACAACTTTCGTGGGAGTCTGACCGACAAATATTCTGTCCGTCTACAACATTGCACAGCTGTATCTCTTAAACCATAAAGAAAGTATATTACGATCACTGTAATTGTATTGCAACAAGCAAGAATTAGGTTATAATTCTTGCTTCTTGGATCTCAGTACTGTTAACGGTCAAAGTTTTTGGATAGCAACTTCTTGGCGCTATTTCCACATTTATGTTTTTGTTCTAAATAAATAGTTCATGATAATACATATGTATGTACATATACCGTATACAAGATTATGCTGATTAGTGGAACAAAAAAGCGCAGTTCTTTTTTTTATGACTTTGTCTCTTAAATTAAACCAATTTTGTACCTAATCCTGTATAAATAAAATGACCGCGGTCAGGGGAATCGAAGATTCGGCGGCCTAATATAGCACTCTCACTTGTTTTATTAATGTTTTTCTTTTATTTTAAAAAAAATTATACCATAAGGTATCAATACTTCTATACAGTAGGCAGTATCAAAACCTCGGTACTTTTTATTTTTTTTTTTAAAGAGAAGTAACACTCAGGCAATTAATGCCTATATTAAATGTGTTACTTCCTTCGGAAAGGGATAGGAGTAGATAAGACAGCTTCGCATCTGGCAACACTGCAATTGCACCTTATGATTATTTTTAGAACAGTATTGCAGCGCCTCTGGTGTTATTTAAGCGAATTAGTTTGAAGCTAGCATAGCCAATTTATAATTATTTTAATTCGCCGACGATTTAGTGCTTGTGGTAATACCGGCGAAGGAGGGCGCTGTGCATTATTATAAGCTACAGCGAAACTACAGATATTTCGAAAATATGAACACAGGCTGTGTGATTATTGCGGCGAATTCGGGAGCAATTCTGTCTATAGCAAACAAAAAAAATCATAAAAATAGATGACATAATGGACTTTCTTAACACCTACTTTTCCCTATTGGAAAACCCTGCATAATAAGGGTGTATCAAATGCTTAAATTACCACAAAACAATTAATCAAACGTTATAAGAAGCCTTTAAAGTGCTTAAAAGCCTAAGACACTTTCAATTTCTAAACACGAGAAAAGCCAATTTATTTGCCAATTTATAACTGAATTTTACACTGTTTACAAATAAAGAAATATTTATTTAAATTTTGTTTGTTTGTTTATTTGCAGCCTCTTAATAAAAATCCCTTTTTCATAGTTAGTTTCATCTCTCACTCACTCTTTTTCTCTCTCTCTATCTCTCTTTGTCACTCACTTAATTGTTTGTTTTGTGACGAAAAGTTTTTGTGTGCCTTTCTCAAGTGCTATCAGCGACAAAAAAGAGTTTCAAGATTGAATTAACTTAACATAAGGAGAAGAAAATAAAATGCAATTTTATAAAATTTTTGTTACATTTACAATATTGACTTTTACCACACATAAATGTCTAGTAAACAGTAATTCCGCCCCCGGTGAAAATACAGCGACCGGTAATCGTTTCAATACCCACCTCAGTCCAGTTGAAAGTGTAGGCCAACCGCCAACGGCAAACAGTCATCAGCGATATCAACATATACCACCCCATCAGCAGCAACAGGCGCAGTACCATCACAACCAACAGAAATATGCGTCACAGGGTGGCGGTGGAGGTGCCGGTTTAGGTAATAATGTAGTGGGTAGTGGCTTACATCATCCTTCACATGGAGCCGTTATAGGTGGTTCACATATTTATCATGCCGCTCCCAATAGTGGTCATGCTGAACCCAAAAATACCTATAACCTCTTAAGTGAAGCCATGTCACAGGCCGTTAGTAATGAATTTAGTAAGTATTTCTTCATTATCATCAAAGCAAAAGTTTTTGTTTTAATAAATTATTTCGTTTAGGTTCTCTTGGCAGTGGCTCAGCGGATGGTGCCTGCCATGCTGATGATATTGATTGTTACAGTGATCAAGATCGCTTGGGCATGGAAGCTATTAGAAGTTTACATCGTCAATTAGATGACGATGATAATGGAAATATTGATTTAAGTGAATCTGATGACGTAAGTTTTCATTTTTCCTGCTACGAGCATTGTTTGTTATTAATAATTGCTTTGTTGTTGTTCTGTTGTGTTGTTTGCATGTTGATTGACTACAAATTATTTAAATAGAAAATTAATTTTTATTCTTCCGTTTATTTAGTTTTTGCGCGAAGAACTTAAATATGATTCGGGTTATGAAAAACGTCAAAAAGCTTTTCATTTCAATGATGACATGCATATATCTGTTAAAGAATTATGGGAGGCGTGGTTAAGATCTGAGGTAAGTTTTGTTTAATTAAATTTTAAGGGGTACCGTACCCATAGGATAAAAATGTAAACCTATTCATAATTCCGTATATCTGTATGTATGTTTCAGAACTTTGACAGCAAGTGTATTACCCTGACAGCTATAACAAACAAATAAGAAAATAAAATAATCAAACTTATTCTATTTGGCGGCGGCAACATTGTCGTTTCTTTTTAGCCGACATCACTTTGTATCGAGCTCGTCATCAAGTCAATTATTACCCTTGTCGTTTGTATTGACAACGACATCGTCATCAATTCAATTGTAATTTGGTGTTATAGCACGTTTCCACTGAGCCCAATATTCATGCTTCGATCTCTCATGTTTAAATGAACTTGCCTCGCCATTTAAAATTTTGAGAGCGAAGCACCTTGTTTTGAGATGAATCAGTTTGGATCTACTTGCAAAGCATGAATAATTTCTATCTTCTCTAATTTTTATCGCAAGTTTATCTGAACTAGCTCTCTTTGTTTACATAAAAATGTAAACAAATAAATATTCAGTCGTAAAGTAGCTCTGGGTCGGGGAACACATGCGTATGTCATTGTCATTATCGCTTAACGTCAATCAGTCCGTCCTTGTTGCTCGGCCTTCGAGTGGTTTGCGTCTCGTTCTCACACTGGCTGATTGGCGTCCTCGAATAGCTGTACTACGGTACTGTCATTGGTGGTTGCTTGATCAGCCACATGTAATCGTTTGGTTATCGTTTATAACCTATAAAAAACTCAACTGTTAACTGGAGGAGCAGCATTAAACTTAATTTTTAACTGGAAGAGAACCAATAAACTCAAGATTTTCACTGGAGGAGCACCATTAAACTCTTATTAAGTTTGCCTAGCTGAATTTAGAGTCTCACTTCCTATACGAAGGTATAGATCGCGCTGCAGAAGCTAAGGCGCTTTGGTTTCGTACATTTGCCAATTTTACCAATTTTTTTTGGGCAGAATCCAAAAAAAAGGAAACTTGCTATTATGCCGACGTCGACGGTTTATCGATAATTTGAATTAAACAAAATACACATCTCTAACTTTTTTCAAATTTTATTTACACTTTGCATTTCTTTTGGTAAATTCAGTGCGCTGCGTTCACTATTTTCGGCCAATTCTTCTTTTATTTCACACTCTGAGAATTTGCACTTACTGCTACGATTTTCCTACTATATTCCTTTGACGGTACCTTCAGGGTTTAACTGATTTCATATCTCGCCAGACCTGCAATCAAACTTTTGTTAGTTTTATTTCCTTTGCACATCTTTTGTCACCCATCCTAAGATCATCTACTTTTAATGTAAAATTAAATCTTACACAGAGGTACGGAACCTTCGTGTGCGAGTCTGACTGGCACTTTAATTCTTGTTAAAATTAAATAAAATTATTATTATTATTTAGGTTCATAACTGGACTACTGAACAAACCACAGATTGGTTGGCGCAATCTGTACAACTTCCTCAATATGTGGATCTTTTCAAACAGCACAAGGTTTCCGGCGCTAGTTTACCACGGTAGTAATTTATATTTTACAAATCATAGCAATTGCTATTAACAATCCGTGTTTTTTTTTTCTATTGCCATTTTCAGATTAGCTGTTAATAATATGCATTACGTTGGCAATGTTTTGGGTATTAAAGATCCCATACATAAACAAAAAATTGCCTTGAAAGCCATGGATGTGGTTTTGTTTGGACCACCAAGAGGTAGAAATAAATATCTTCAAACTAATCATTATATTTATTATAAAATTAAAAAAAAAAAATCTTGTTGTAAACAGAGACTGGTACCCGCTGGAAGGATTATATTCTAGTTACTTTACTGCTGAGTGCTATAATTGGTTGTTGGTATGCATATCAACAGAATAAAAATGCCAAAAGACATTTACGCCGCATGGCTCAAGATATGGAGGGCTTGCAAAGAGCTGAGCAAAGCTTGCAAGAAATGCAAAAGGTAATAGTTTTTCCTACTTCATTTTTTTCTACTGATTCACATAATAATTTTTTATTATTTCTAGGAACTTGAACGTGCTCGCCTAGAGCAGGAGAACGTGGCTACGGAAAAAATGGATTTGGAAAGACGCCTTAAAGAAGTACCCGCCTTGACATCTTCCAGTTCCGATTTAGAAGTTCAACAACTAAAAAAGGAAATTGAAATGTTACGCACAGAATTGTCACGAGCTGAAATTGAACTGGTCGACAATTGTTGGGCACCGCCGCCCCAGTTGCAGTCCTGGCTACAATACACCTATGAACTGGAGAGTAAAAATCATTTAAAGAAACGTATCTCTGCCGAAAAACAATTGCAATCGGCTAGAGAAGCCTGTGAGAAATTGCGCAAGAAACGTACAAGTTTAGTTGGTGCTTTCGTATCGACCCATGGCAAAAGTATCGACGATGTCGATCGTTCAATTGTGGAAGCCCGTAATTCATTAGGCGAAGTCACCAACGAATTGCAGGAGCGCTTACATCGATGGAAACAAATCGAACAGTGTCTGGGCATAAATATTGTCAATAACAATGGCTTGCCGTATTTGGAAAGTGTTTTGTATGGCCGAAATGGCGGCGGTAGTAGTGGTGCTTCCGTAAAGAGTTCAAGAGGTGAGCGGGAATTTAAGTATTTTAGTTTTGAACTTCAAATTCAATTTTGTAAACATCAAATTCAATTTTATAAACTTTAAAAACAATTTTGTAAACTTAAATTTAATTTCAATTCATATTTATAGAAAATTCAATTTTTTTTAAAAATTTTCTATAAATTTTTCCAAAAAATTTCGATTTTATTTATTGAAAATTTTTTGTACAAATATTATTGAAACTTCTTTGGTAAAAATTTTATATAAATTTTTTTGTAAAAATTTTATAGTAATATTTTGTTAAATGTTATTTTTTGTAAAATTTTTAAAATTGTTTTTTTAATTTTTTAAAATTTTTTTTTAATTTTTTTTTTAATTTTATAGAAAATGTTTTGTAAAAATATTATTGTATTTTTTTGTGAAATTATTTTGTAAAAATTTTATAGTAACATTTTGTAAAAATTTTTTATTTTTTGTAAAATTTTAAAAAAATTTTTTAAAATTTTTTTTATTTGTTTTTTTAATTTTATTAAAATTTATTTTAAAAATTTTATAGAAAATGTTTTGTAAAAATATTATTGAAAATTTTTTTGTGAAATTATTTTGTAAAAATTTTATAGAAAAATTTTTTTTTTAATTTACTATAAAATTGAATGTTCTATAAAATTAAATTTTCTATAAATATGTTTACAAAATTAAATTCGATGTTTATAAAATTGGATTTGAAATTTATAAAACTGAATTTAAAGTTTATAAAATTGAATTTGAGTACTGTTTTAAATAAGTATATTTTATTAAACTAAACGGCTTATTTACACAATGTTTAAAACGCTAATAATAAACAATTCCTGTCTCCATTCTTTTGCAGGTCGCATTACCAGTAGCTCAGATGATTTAGATGATGAATCTGTTCAAGGTAAGCTTAATTTTGAAAATTTTTCCTTGATCTCTGCTGAATAGTGTAAAGACCAAATAAAAATGCAAGAAAAATAACTAAAATTCATAAAAACGAAACTACAAAAAAAACCTTCAATATTCCATCATGATCAAACAAAAAAGCATTTTTTAATTAACGAAGATAACCACGATAAAATTAAAAACAATATTAAATGGAAACTTTTCTATATATAAAAAATATGAATGCTGTGTCTATCATTTTTTTTATTTTACAATTTATTCTTAAACATTATTTTTCCTGTTAATGTTATAAAATTAAGTGCATTTTTATTTAAACTCTATTTTTAATTTGAAAAAAAAAAATAGTTTTGCATTTTACTTTTTTTCTTTCTTCATTTGTTGTCTTAAGAAATTATTATAGTTTGTTAATGTTTATTTATTCTTAAAAAAAAAAATTGTAGCCAAAATCTCCTATAATTTCTACTTTTAATTTCATTATACTATTTACTTTATTTTACTGTAATTTATTACAACAAAAAAAAAATAATTTTTATTTAAATTTTAACTTTTATTGTAGCATCTTTTAAATAAACTTTTGATTTTGTTTTTTTAAATATTTATATTTACTTTTTATTGTTTCTTTTTTGAAGTTTTCGTACAAACTTGCTCTTTCCACTTCTTTGTTATTTATTATATTGTATGCTAAAATCCTTTCCGGTGCTTTTTATTTTTTTTTAAAGACATGAAATTTCTTATTTTTTATATAAAACTTTGTTTGGCTTTGAATTGTTGTATTGTATTATTGTTTTGTTTAAAATTTAAATTACATATTTGGATATCACCACACATTCAGCAATAAAATGTACATATACCTTTATGTCTTGGAACATACACTGTGTAAGATAATCTTAATTTTCTTGTAAAATAAAAAGTGCCTTTTTAAAAAGGTACATTGTAAAAAATCATTTTTTAAAACAGTAAATTTTTAAAAAATTACATATAAAAAAGTTTCTGTTTTAAAACTACCTTTTTCAAATAATACTCTTAAAAAAGTTCCTTTTTAAAAAGGTACCTTTTTAAAATAATACATTTAAAAAAGTTACTTTTAAAAATAACTACCTTTTTAAAAAAGTACTTTTAAAAAAAGCACCTTTTAAAAACAGTCCATTTCTCTTAAAAACTTAAAGCTTTTAAAAAAGTACATTTTATAAAAAGTACCTTTTTGAAAAAGTACCCTTTAAAAAAAGTACTTTTTAAAAAAGCACCTTTTAAAAACAGTCCATTTCTCTTAATAACTTTAAGCTTTTAAAAAAGTACATTTTGTAGAAAGTACCTTTTTAAAAATGTAACTATATCTTAAAAACGGACTTTCAAAAAAAGTACTTTTAAAAAATAATCTTTAAAAAATTATATTTAAAAAGTACCTGTGTTGAAAAATACATGTACTTGAAAAATAAGGCAGCTTTTTCAAAAAGAAAAAAAGGACCTTCGAAAAAGTACCTTAAAAACTGCATTTGTAAAATAGTATCTTGTTATAAAAAAAATTTTGGAAGCTTATTAATATCGAAAGTTATAAAACACTTATATATAAAGACCTTCTGAAACATCTAAACGACCTGACCTTAACACGGGAAGTAGGTAGTCCTAAAAATTGCTTCCAGAGTATTTTTAGGCTAAACAGGTGTAACATAATTTTTTTTTTTTTTTTTGATTGGTATTTTTCCTCCCACAGAGAAAGGGACCTTAATATGCTCACATTGTACTCTGAAAAAATTATGTACAATAAACTAGCTTTAATATCTTCTGACACTATGATGCAAAGGTCGATAGGGTTATTGTTTTTAAACCCAAAACTTAGTTAAGAATCGAATAGTATCTTGTACTTCCTGATATCTGTATATCAACAGCAATAAGGTTAGGTTGGCCGATTCTTTTTAATTGGGTAAAATTTACTAAAAAAAGCGAATGGAAGTGTTGCCGGACTCCATTGAAATTGAATTTTGAAAACTGAGGTTTTTCAGTGAACCGTTTTAAAGGGTTGACCAATTTTTTTCTTTTAATTGGGGTAAAATTTAGTGAGCAATCGAATGAATACAGATATCAGGAAGTACAAGTGGTCCCAGGCCATTCGAAGTGTGTCTTAGGTCAAAAAATTTGTTTTTCAGTGAGTAATTTACTTACCGGAAAACTGATAAATCGGTCATATTTCGAAGTCATAACTGCAACTCGTATAAACACGTTTAAACGGCTCTCCTGTAAAAAATTACTTTTTTATCCTTTTGAGTGCCTCGATAGACTGCTTTTCAGCGCTATAGTCTATCAGTCTGGGGGTTGCGGGTTCGATCCCCGCCAAAGACACTAGGTGTTTTCTGCAGACAAACAAAAGAAGCTTCGCAGGTTGTGTTATTTAAAAAAAAAATGCGCGGTACCAAACAGAGGTTTTTGTAAAATTTCTATTCGAAAAGAAAATCATCCAAATTTGTATAATTTTGAAATTGAACCTCCCACAGTCCTCACACTAAAACAATCATCATGACCAACATAAAAATTTCAATAAAATTTTTTTACACCGGAATAGGTAAAATGTTATAGACAACTATCTCTTATGTCAGGACAGTGTCGTAAGTATTTACGTATGTAATTTTAGCAAAAATTTAATAATTGGCTTTTTTAAACAATTTTTCGTTTTTAATTAAAAAAAATCAATCAATCAATAGGCGCTTAAAAGCCATGCAGAGGAAATAAAAATATAACGAAAAACAAACCTATCACCCAAATGAAAGGTAAGAGTTCTTTGGTACTTTCTTTTAAAATTTATTTTTGTATTGCTGTCTTGTAAATAATTATATTAACATAATTGTTTTGATATGAATTCATATTGTATAGTTTATTTTAGTTGGCATGATGGTTGTCTTATTTTATTTTGTCTTTAATACTCATTAAAATAAATTGTATTAATACCATTTCATAATTAATTTCTGGTTACATTAACTACTCCAGCTACTAAGCTTCTTTTTCAACTTAAAATTGGTATTCTATGGTATTCTCGTTTAATAGCTTTTGGTATATCGTCTCATTAAATATCACATATGTATGTATGTATTTGCAAATCATAGAGGTAATATGTACATTTTTATGCTGAAATCATTGTAGATCGTTATTATCTTAAGGCATTTTTTCAACAAACTGTTCCAAATCATATATTGTGTTCTACAAATTTTGTAACGTCGAATCTAGTTAAACGAAGTGACATCACAGTGGGTCAGAATTAATGAAACCAACAAACCAGATTTTACATCTCATTCTGTACGAATCTATTTGATAATAATTCTTGCAAAAAAAACCGCCTTCAAAACAGACAAACTTAAAATCATGTTTCTTTAAGACGGTAACTATTGCGACGCCCTGTAATTTCCGAATTCAAATTTTATACTAGTTATAGCGGTCGTAGCAATACAGGTTCATTGTAAATTTCAACCTTCTGTCTATAACGGTTTAAAAGTTTGGTCATATACATAAAATTACATAAACTATTGCGACACCCTGTAATTTATAATTTGAAATATTTATACTTATTATAACAGATATAGTAATGGACATTCTGTCTTATTGTTAAGTGTTTATCAATAACTGTTTAAAAGATAGGGTCATATATGTAGCAAATGACGTCACCTATTGGGACACCCTTTAAATTCAAATTTTAATCTAAATACTTTTTAAAGAGGACTTTGTCATACAGATTCTTTTTAAATTTTAACTTTGTGTCCATATACATCAAATTACATCAACTATTGGGACACCCTTTAATTTCCAATTTTAAATATTTATACTTGTTGTTATACCAGACATAGTAGTGAACATTCTGTCTATTTTTCAAGTGTTTGTCTATAACGGTTCCAAAGATGAGGACATAATGGTCAAATTAAACCAATAATGGGGACACCCTTTAATTTACAGATCCAAATTTTATACTTGTTGTAATAGCGGACTAAGCAATATAGGTTCTTTGTAAATTTCAACTGTCTATCTATAACAGTTGAAAATTTTAGCCATATATTAGCCATATATTACCTTTAATTTCATTTTCATATTTTACACTTTTTATTTTAGCGGACTTAGCAATACAAGTGTTTTGTAAATTTCAACTGTCTGTCTATAACGGTTAAAAAGTTTGGCCATATATATATCAAAATAAACCAACTAATGGGACACCCTTTAATTTCTAATTTTAAATATTATACTTATTATAACAGACATAGTAACGAACATTCTGTGCAACTTTGAAGTGTTTGTCTATAACGGTTCAAAAAATAGCAGAATAAAGGCGAAATTAAGTCACCTATGGGGTCACCCTTTAATTATTAATTTTATTTTTTAATTACTTTTTGTTATTGGGAGCTAGAGTGATACGCACTTTTTTTAATTTTAAATTGGTGACCTATAAAGTTCATAATACACGTATGTTGTATGGGGACACCTTTAATTTTCAAAATTATTAACTTCTTTTAAAATGGGACCAATCTGTAAGCATTTCCTTTCTAATAAAGAAAAAATTTTTGAAATCGGTTCAGAAATGACTGAGTTCTGCGGGCACAAACATAAAAAAGCAACATTCAGAGGAATTGATAACCTCCTTCTTTTTTTGAAGTCGGTTAAAAAAAAAAAACGTTCAACAAGCTCCGTGTTAAGGTTGGTCCAAAAAATCGATATTTTTATAAAATGTAATCGATATTAGTAACATCGAGTTTTTTAGATTTATTTTATATCGAATCTGGATTCGATATAAAAAAGGGTGAATTGACACAAGGTCTAAAAATTCGTATAAAATAAAAGAAAGTTTTAGAATGAGTAATTAATTTCGCTTTTATTTAATGGTTTTGCCTAAGATTTTCTTATTTATATATTTTTTGAAGTTTTGGAGATACATATTTATTCATAGAAAAAACTAAAAATTTTTCGAAAAATTATTTTCTAAAAACTTATTCGAATAAAATTATATTTTCAATTCAAAAGAATTGAAAATATCGATTAATCGCAAAAAAATTATAATAAAATGACAAAAAAATATTCTATTCAACAACATTTACCTGTTTCAGGTAACAGCAACATTTTTACTTAGCCTTGGTATGTAAATTCGACTTTCGAAAAAAATTTCGAATTTTCGAAGATTACTCAAATACTTAAATTTTCTACAGGGTTCTAAAGATTATCAAAAAATTATATCATATATTAATTTTTGGAATTATATTCGGTTTTCGAACTTCCCTAATTTGTCTAATATAAGTTTTTAAGGTCTAAATATTAAAAAAAATGGATAAAAATTAATAAACCAATGCTATTCCAGAAAAAAATCAAGTTAACTGCTTAGTTACCAATATTTTTTGGTTAAAACATTAACCTTCCAATATACATATCAAATTAAACATAAATTCAAGTAATATTTGTTTGAGCATTAAACCTAAAAAGATTGGATGTCTTTTAATCGAGTTATTTGCAGTTAAAGTTCTATGTCAAAGTTCTATGCCCACTAACATCGGTGCATTGCAGTTAACATGCAACGTTGCATTTATGGAAATTTGGTTTTCTTTATACTAAGTAGCCATAGAAAATTTCAATAAAAAAAAGCAAATTCTTGGAGGATAAAAGTTGTTTTGTTACAAATACAAATTCACTACAGTACCTCTTTAGACGGCGTTTTCTAATTACTGAGTGAATACATTACAGTCATTGTTAGCGATTTTTCAACATGGCTGTGAAAGATTTGGACACTATTTTAAACTTCACCGCTTTACAGGCAACTCGCCACCATGGAGCTCCACTTGAGGTATGTGATTAAGAACCTGGTAGTATGTTGTTGTCGACTATAATAGCGGTTTTGTCTGTGTTTTTGTATATGGAGCTGTTTGGACTGTACAGCATCAATAAAAAATTATTATTTTTAATTAAAAGGGAATTTTTATAGTTTTTATACGATTTTTGGTGAATGCTTAATGAATAATCGAAATTCTTACTCAATATATAACTATTGATTTAAAAAATATCGATATTTATTTTTTCTTTTGAAAGTGGTGATCATCTTGACATCATGTCCCCGTCAGAATTTCAATGTATATATTTTCAAAAATAGTTTTTCTTGCATGTAATCATATACGAGAAATTGATATTAATTATGATCATAAAAATAGATAAAATTTTGTTGCTGAATTTTAATAAATTTTTACAAATACTTATGTATGTAGAGGAGATGCATACCTTCTGTTCAGTAGAGGTGGCAAACAATCGATAGTGCTATTGATGCTATCGTTAGTTCCGTTTCCCTTGGCCTAAGATAGTTTTTTCTTCGATATCGATACTATCGCCGAAAATTTGGTGATTAAGTAAATTTAAGGAGCAACGCTAATCAGTTGTAGATATTTTTGTATAACTGCAACTTCGAAAGTATCCGAAAGCTAAGCTGGAACCATTATTTCAGATAGAAGATCTGCCTTAAAACTAAAATATGTTGAATTTTTTTTTTTTTATTTAATTAATACAATTACAAATTATATTCTAACTTATTTTAAAATTTACTCGCTGTAGTGAAACACTCAGAGTCTTCGGTGCGAATCAAACCCACAACCTCCAGAATGATATAATAATAGCACACTACCTACTAGCCCACCAGGGCACCCAATACTATTGTAGAGGCTACTATAGATCTCATTTTAAGATTTTATTTTTTAATAAAAGAAACTCTGAAACCAAATTTTTCTATTATTAAAAAATTAAATACAACAATTTTTAAAATAATTCGATGATATCGATAGTTTGCAAACTAAGTATCGAATATGGTGACTATCGCTAGTTTTCTAGCTCCACTTTTCAGTTTAACAATAAGATGCAGAGATAACATATCGAAACAGGCAATGATTCAACTTACAACTCAAGACAAACAAGAAGTTTAAAAATTTTATATCAAATTTTCTTAGTGCCGAATTACATTATGCAATATTTGTCGTTGCAAACTTTCTCTTTTCTTCTTTAAAATTGCATTTGTGTTTATATCGTGCAATTTTTTAGCAGCAATTTGTATGGATGTAAAAATTTGTTTACATTTTAAACTTCAAAATTAAAACTACTAATTAGAGGACAAAACGAATTTCAAGAGTACATACATGTGTGTACCCCTTTTTTATTCCCTTTTCGCCTCTCGCCTGCTAAGTAAGAATTGCTGCGAAAAAAGTTGCATAATGTAAGAGGGGACATACTAAGGGTTTCATGTCAGGGTTTCATTTTCCTCAAAAGTATTTTAGTGTGAAGTCACCTTTAACGGTGACTCTTCTACTTTGAAGTCAATTTCTTAGTCGTCTTCATTGGAAAAAACAACTAATGGTGGTTTAATATTGCAAAACATACAATAGTAGTGACTTTTTCATCCGTGAGCCAAAGAGTTCTGTGTGGTCAGTTTATTTTTTGTACAATTTTGGAGCAGTTTAATTTTACAAAAGCTTAAATCGTAAATAACTACACTTCAAAACCATTTTGTAGAAAATCCATTGTTTTCCATTGGCATTCCCACAACCATTTATTTGTTTCTTTAACATTATCTGTTCTCTAACAAATCATTTGATTCACTCGTGACACTCTCACTCTCTCTTACAAATTGTATTTCAAAAAAATCTATCAACAACTAGACAACAAACAAACAACCAAACACAAAGATGATTAAAAGAAAAAAGACATTTTTTATATTTTGCCAGGTTTTATTGATGGTTACAGTCGAAGTTCTGGTCTAAGTGGTTCCACCATTTTGAATAGTAGCACGAACATGACAAAAGATGATTCATCGGGTAGTGAGGACAATAACGAAACGCAATCGGTACAGTTCTATTTGGGCAACGTACCACCACCAGCACCTCCACCATCAGCAGCAATAACGCCTCGTACATCGGCGCAGCCAACTTTTGAAGTTTTGAATCATGTGAACAATCACAATCACACGAATAGCGGCAATGTTAGTGCTGCACCAGCGTCTATTGTGACTTCAGCTGCTGCAACGACAACAGCAACAGTACAACAGCATCAACAGGCTTCCTCCAATAGTGACAGGTATTTGTTAGAGATAATTTTTTTTTGTTTTTCATTTAAATGAGTAGATTTTAGAAAAGGCATTTACATATGTGTTTTTTTTCTCATTCTTCATTTCTATGTGATTTAATATGTTTTTTTTTATTTCTTTTCTATGTGGCCCTTAATCAATTATTTACTAGTGTTTCACATGACCTAAACCGTCATAGTCCTTCGATATCAGAACGTTCAGATCGTTCTATACCCGTACCACCTCGTACTAAAAAACACGCTCACACAAATTCGACTTCTTCTACAACTTCGTCTGTTGCGGCACCTAATGTTACATCAGTAGTCCCACCGCCATCTTCTAGTGGCCCCACAGGTCGTGCACCTTTGCCTCCACCTCGTAAATCTAATCAGAGGTTTGTTTTAAAGCTTAAATTAAGAGATTCAAACTTTTTTTGTTTTAATTGTTTGAAGCAAATCCTGTTATATGCTACTAACCGTTTTTCATTTTGGTGTTTTGGTATTTAAACTAAACTAAGCATGAGTTAGTCTTTTTTTAGATTTAAGGAATGAGCAAATGATGCAAATATAATGCTAAAGGTTTTACTATTTTGAGGAGAAAAGAATAATGAAAGGTGGCAGCGGATATTTTCCTCAGAAGGGTGTTTTGTATAATCGTATGTTTGAAACAGATGAATTCAAGGGACCTTTTACAAAATTATAATTTCGATAAAGTATTCTTAGTTCATATATAAACTACTCCTTAGCATTGAAAGCATATTTTTTCGAATTTGATACACATTTTCCATACTTATTATACTCAATAAAAAATTAACTAATTAATTTTAAAACTGGTAACGTTTTTACATTACTTTGATATGCCTACAAAAACTTCTAAGTGGAATTCGAATTTTCGAAGATGGCTCTTAACTAAAATTTGCAATGTGCTTGGAAAATAAAATGAATAAAATACCTGAAATGGCTAATCTTAGTCGAATTCGTATTTTAAAATGAAAAAAAAAAATACACAAAATTTGTATATTTGTCTTTTCTTCTATTTTCGAACTTCAAAGTTTTGTATAATATGCGGAAAATTCAAAAGATTTTAATATTTTTGTGATGAACATCAAACAAAAATAGTTTTGGTATAAATATGTGATATTCGAAATTGACTTCGAATTTTCGAAGATTATTTAAAATTAAAAATCCACAACTACCTATTATAATATATTAAAAAAAATGTATGAAATTTTAATTTCTGTCATTATATGCTAATTTCGAATTCAATAAAATTTCTAGTATATATTTTTTTTTTTCAGGAATTTCATATAAGCATTTAAAAAAGACTTTTTCTATGCCTACTAAAACTTCTTAGTGCAATTCGAATGTTCGAAGATGGTTCATTAACTAAAAATTTCAATGTGCTTGTAAAATAAAATAAATAAATTACCTAAAATTGCTAATCTTAATCGAATTCGAATCTTAAAATTGAACATTTTTTTTATTTTCGCGGTTTGTTCTAATTTCGAACTTCCAAGTTTTGGATAATATACAGAAAATTCAAAAGATTTTAATATTTTTGTGATACACATAAAATAAAAATAGATTTTGTATAAATAGGTGATATTCGAAATTGACTTCGAATTTTCTAAGATTATTTAAAATTAAAAATCCACAACAACATATTAAAATATAGTAAAAATGTATGAAATTTCCTAAGATTTCTAGTATAAAATATTAATTTTCAGGATTTTCGCATTTGCTCTGCCTACTAAAACTTCTAAGTGGAATTCGAATTTTCGAATATGGTACATTAACAAAAATTTTCAATGTGCTTGTAAAATAAAATGAGTAAAATACCTGAAATGGCCAATCTTACTCGAACTCGAATTTTAAAATGGAAAAATACACAAAATTTTTATTTTCGTGGTTTCTTTCATTTTCGAACTTCCAAATTTTGTATAATATGCAGAAAACAAACAATTTTAATATATTTGTGATAAACAAACAAAAATAGTTCTAAAGCATCTAAAAAATAGTTTTGCTGTCCCTACTAAAACTTCTAAGTGAAATTCGAATTTTCGAAGTTGACCCATTAACTAAAATTTGCAATGTGCTTGCAAAATAAGGCGAATAAAATACCTGAAATGACTAATCTTAGTCGAATTCTAATTTTAAAATGAAAAAAATAAAATTCACAACATTTTTATTTTCGTGGTTTCTTCTATTTTCGAACTTCCAAGTTTTGTTTAATATGCGGAAAATTCAAAACATTTTAATATTTTTGTGATGAACATCAAACAAAAATAGTTTTGGTATAAATATGTGATATTCGAAATTGACTTCGAATTTTCGAAGATTATTTAAAATTAATAATCCGCAACTACCTATTAAAATAAATTATAAAAATGTATGAAATTTTAATTTCTGTCATTATATGCTAATTTCGAATTTCCTTAAATTACTAGTATAAAATATTAATTTTCATGATTTTCGTATAAGCATCTAAAAAAAGAGTTTTGCGTTAGTTGAGTTTTTAATTGACATACAGGAACTATAAACATAAATGCTTTACATTTACAAATCTATAAAAAAACAATGTAATAAAAGTTATATGTTAAATAATAAAATAATCCTTAATTTTAGAAAAATTCCGAACACCACATCTCACACACATACTCGTACACCTGCATGTTTAAAGCCCCCGCTCTGAAATTTTCTTAACATTTTATTTAGTACACATTTCAAAGCTTTTCTTTCAGTTGTTGTAGTTGTTGTTTTCTAATAGCGACCTTTTTTTAATTTTACAATTTCAGAAACCCAAAACAAACATCTACATAAATTTCTACTACTTCTACTACGTGTGCTACTGCATTAAAAATAGACTTGATAAAGACTACTATAATTTACTACTACTACTTAATGCTACTACTATTACTACCTTACCTATTGTATTATAAATTTAAATTGTAATTTTTAAAGAGTAAAAAAAAAACAACAAACTCTATCTATAAACATAAATTGCTATGGAACCCCCTTTAAACAACAAAGCTAAACAATATTGTATTTTTTCCCCTACCATTTATGTGTGTGAGAGTGTGTGTTTTAGGGTTTAATTGGTATTGTATAACAGCAAGAATAATTAAAATACAAGTAGTAAATTTTCTGTTGTAGAAAAATCTGTTTTTTTTTTGTTTGTTTCGAAACTATAAAATCTCTAAAAAATTTTAAATATTTTTCGGCTTAAAGCATCTATTAGTTATCCGTATTTTGAATTGCTTGACAATTGCATCTGTAGTTTTTTTTAGATTTAAGGCTCAAAAAATAGACTTTCGTGCAGCTTACGAATCCTGCTTTGAAAAAACAGAAATCAATCGAATAGAAAAAATGAATTAAAATTAAATTTGGTATAGTATTGCTTCAAGCATACTTATTGTAAAGTTATTCCACTTTTTAAATTATGCTTTTCGCCTCCTCTAGGATCAGCTTCAGAGGAAATTAAAAATATTAAATGTGTGACAAAAGTTTTGTAAGTTAAACTTTTCAAAATTTTCTGTTAACGAAAATTTTCTACTAAAAAAATAATGAAAAGATTAATAATTTTGAAATTTTTAAAATTTTGCTCAGATACTCCTCGGCTATGCTCATATCAAATTTTGGATCAATTGGCCTAGCCTTTTTTTCTTTATAAGGGGGATACCGAAGCAGACCACGAACTTCATAGGTTTTTTTCGACCCCCTTACTTTCACAATGATTTCTGGTAACCGACTGAAAATTTACGAATACCTTACTTTCATTGAGTCTCGTGCTGTCACTAGCCTTTTACTCTCGACTGTAGTGATTTTCGACCGGCGACTGATACATGTCGACATTCTTCCTCACAGAGTCTACGGTAATTGCTAACAATTAAGGCTAAGGTCTTCACAGCATCTCCATTTATTATTTATTTGCCTATCTGGTCCAAAGCCTTTTTATGTAAGGCTTTTCCCAGGCACAGTCCGCAAGCATCGTATTACCTCGATTTTTAACTTGGACAGATAATAGTTGAGAGTCCGTGACCTCGTCACTAACGCAGTTAACCATTTGCACAGTCTTAAGGCATTATCTTACCTTAATTTTTAACTTGGATAGATAATACATGAGTGTCCGTGACCTGTCACTGACGCAGTTAGGCATTTGCCAGATTATATCTAAGCTTCTTCTTAGTCTTCCTGCCAATTTCTAGTGAAAAATTCAGGACTCTATGGTGGAAATCGAACCCACAACCCCGGACTGATAGACTAGCACATTACCTACCAGCCCACCGAGGCACCCTAGCCTTTACAAATGGCTGAATTATTTCCAAAAAATTTTGATTCTGCCCCACTGTGTATTACAGGTTGAGAAGACACCTAAAGAGACTAGGAATTGAGAGCAACAATCAGTGTAGATTTTATGATTACGACGACCTGGAAACTCCAGAACTTATTCTGAAGGATTGTGATGCTTTATGTCACAGCAGGTACAGCCAGCTGAGTACTTAGTGCCAACCCTAGAACCAACTCCTATTATGAGATTATTTAAAAGAGCAGGTATAGATAAGGTGCTCTAGTAAAACATCAATGATTTGTTTATTTTTACCACTTCGTTAGCTGAAGAGATTTGTGAAAAAATAGCTGGAGCAAAGCAAAGACCTTTAATAATATAAAAAAAAACTTAATTTTTTTTGAAATACATTTTAAACAAGATAATTTTAAATTTATTCAGATATCTTCTTAACAATTTTGGAGGCTACAGTGAATTTTAACATGAAAAGAAAATAATTCGAATTTGTTAGACATTAACATCACAGAACAAAATTTTGTACCAATTAAAGGTTTTAATTAGTTTCAAATTAAAGATTAATTAATTTGTTTATTTGATTCAAATATATGTATATTTGTTTAAAACAGAACAAAACAAAAATTCCTAATTAAACAAATAATTATTTAATTAAAATTTAATCTGAAACCAATTTAAACTTTTAATTTTTAAAAATATATTTTTCTGTAATTGTGTTTTAAAAATTTCAAGTTTTGAATCCAAATACGCAGTACTGCTCTATTTAAAAAAAAAAAATAAAATTTACTTAACCTTCACAGGTCACGTAAGCGAAAACCCCTTTTAATTACAAAGTTATTTGTCATTAACTGCATATTTTACCATTCCCAATGTAAACTAACCTTTTTCTCAAACATTATTAAAACAATTAACTTTTCGATCTGCTAATAACTTGCTTTAATAATAATTTTATTCATATGTTTATCTTTATCATTAACAGTCCATTATTAAGATCACAAAGTTCGGATCTAATGGCAGCTAAGGATTTATACAGTTACTTAGGACGACCACAGCCCCTACCACCATTTACCAGAAGCAATACAAATACAAATGAATCGGAGGAAGCTGCCACCTCAACGAAAGCCAAACAAATGGTAAAACAACTTAGTACAGCAAGTCAACAATCTACCTCATCGACATCATCGTCCGTACAATCGGCACCCGATCACATAGGCAAACAACAATCACCTACTCGCCTTTCCACCAGCTCCTTAGAAAGACAAATAATGACGCAACACCACCAACAGCAACAGCAGCAACAACAACAACAGCATCGATATCATCCAGTCTCTATTCAAACCACATTTTCCAATTTGGATAAAGATCTACTACTAACCTCATCAGTTACTACCCTACAAAGTTTAGGGCAGTTAAAATCAGACCATGTGTTAGTGACCAACAAATCTCTAACAGACTTAAATATAGCCACTGATTCATATCACAGTGACGACACCCCGCTAAATGTCTCAGATAAATCGAATACAGAAAAATCGACATTATCAGCAACTTTAAAGAAACGCAAAAAAGGTTTACGTTTTGGTTTTGGCAGCAAGAAATCTTCAAGCAGTAGAGGTCAAGAAACTAGTTCGAAATCAAAATAAATTTTTGCAAAGAAAATGGTTAAATACTTAGTTGTATCTTAATAAAGTTAATTATAAACAGGAACTCAATAATTCTTGGAATATACCTCCATTAAAACAAACAAACAAGAAAGAAAACGTTTTACAAAAATTAAAGAGGGCCTAGATCCTTTTAATCAGTCTTCTATTTTCTATGATAAAAAAATAAAATTAATTTTTTGAAAGAAACCTCTTTAATTATTTCAAATTAAATATACGTTTTTAAAAAGATGATTTTTACTTTTTGTGACAGTTATTTTTTATATTTGGTACTTTTTGTAAAGGTACATTTTGTAAAATTTAATTTTTACAAAAGGTACTTTTTATAAAAAATAATTTTTACAAAAAGTAACTTATAAAAACGTCTTCTTAGAAAATATATTTATTTAGAAAGGTTCTTTTTATAAAAGGTACTTTTTTAAAAACGTTCTTTTATGAAAGGTACCTTTTTCAAATATATTTATATATTTCTTACAAAAGGTATTTATTTAAAGGGTACTTTTATGAAAGTTTTTTAGAAAAGTTTCTTTTTAAGAAAGTTACCTTTTTAAAATATATTTTTTACTAAAGGTATTTATTAAAAAAATGTACTTTTTATGAAAGTTCCTTTTTAAGAAATGTACTTTTTTTAAATATATTTTTTACAAATTTTTTTCACAAAAGCTATCTTTTTACAAACAGTACTTTTTCTAAAATGGTACTTTCTCTAAAGGGAGGTTTTTAAAAATAAATTTTTTAAAAAGTTCTATTTTTTGAAATGTTACATTTTATAAAAGCAACTTCATAAAATTTACCTGTTGTAAAATATGCTTTTTTAAATATACAAAAGTGCTTTTTGTAAAAAGATTTTGATAAAGGGTAGTTTTATAAAAGTACTTTGTATTAAAAGTACTTTTTATTAAAAGTACTTTTATTAAAAAGAAAAAACATTGTAAACAGATATCTTTTATAAAAAATATTTTTCTAAAAGGAACTTTTTATAAAGTGCTTTTTTTAAAAGTTACTTTTTTTAAAGGTGAAAAAGTACGTTATACAAAAAAGGTATTTTTTGTACTTTTTTTACAATAGATCATTTTATATTAGGTACTTTTTATAAGAGGTATTTTTTAAAAAATAATTATTATAAAAGATACTTTTTAGAAAAGTTAAGTTTTATAGGTCATTGTTTTAAGAGTCACTTTTAAGGGAATTTTTATAAAAGGAACTTTCTATAAAAGTTATTTTAATAAAAGATCTGTAAATCTGTGAAATGTAGTTTTTGTAAAAGTTACTTTTTACAAAAAGTGCTTTTTGTAAAAGGTACTTTTTATAAAAGATACTTTTCATAAAAGTTACTTTGTATAAAAGGTAATTTTTGTAAAAGGTAATTTTAATAAAAGTTATTTAAAAGTTTTTTTTACGATATTTTTTAAGAGGTACTTTTCACGCAAAAATGTTTATAAATAGTACTTTTTTTAAACGGTACATTTTTAAGCACTTTTATAATAAATGGTCTGTAAATCTGTAAATGTACTTTTTATAAAAGATACTTTTTACAAAAAGTGCTTTTTGTAAAAGGTATTTTTTGAAAAGGGTAATTTTAATAAAAGTTATTTAAATTTTTTTAAGGTATTTTTTAGGAGGTACTTTTCACAAAAAAAAAACTTTTTATAAATAGTACTTTTTTTAAACGGTACATTTTTAAGTACTTTTATAAAAGAAACATAAAGATTCTCTTTGAAAAGGAAAATTACGAAATTAAAAGTATATTGAAATGAATTTCCTGATGAAGTAAAATATGAGTCAGTTTACAATAAAGTACTTAAGAAGGACTCCTTATGTAAAGTCTTCCATTCTCTATAATGAAAATTAAACCATAAAATAGTGAAAACCTTACTATTATATTAAAGACACAACAGAGAGACTTAAGGCACATATACATACATATAAGCAATTTACATAATTTATGTTTGTGATACCTAACCCCCGAAAAAATGTAGTTTTCAAAACATTAACAAAAACAAACTTAAAAAAATTAAATTAAAAATATATTAAAAAAAAGGTGAAATAAACTATAATAATAAACAAAAACTATATTTTAAAAAAAATTTTAAATTATATGTATAATTTTAAGAATTTTTTGTGAAACTACTGCAAAAGTCATTAGTGCCTTTTATTTTACGAAATCAAATTTATTTAATAACAAAAGTGCTTTTTCGAAGGCTTTAACAATGCAAACGTATGGCTATTCTATATCTTTTTTGAATTATTTAAACACAAAATTTAAATAATATAATTTCCGTTACTTATACGATTTGCAGTCTGTAATAAAAAATCCATACTTATTTTCGAGCTTAATTTATGTTGAACATTTCTTAGAAACAACTTATTTTGCAAGAACTGTAAGTCTATTGTGAAAAAACCCTAATATTTGTATTATTAAAATGTAATATATTATTCAAGTGCAGCTTACACTTTCAAGCGCTGATTGAGCTCGGCTCTTATGATACTAATTTACTGCCTGGCCCATAGTGTAGAAAGAATTCTTTATTTCGTATAATTACATTTACAAAAAATAAATTAAAATATTTATTTTTTGTAAAGGAAGAATTATTCCGACATCATGGGCCTGGTAGTAAAGCCTTAAAGTTGTACGCAAACAAACTAAGACAGCTTTATAAATTAAAAAATCACATGTGTTATATATTTTTGCTAACGGCTGTTTAGCTTTAAAGACCAGTTAAAGGCTTGCCTGATTTTCAGTTTAGAAATTGAAACCCTTCGACAGCAACCAAGAGTTAATTCCAATTTTTAAATATTTTTGGGAAAATAAATTTTTAAATATGTTATTTATTTTAAGTCACGCATGATTCCTTTGTAAATTTATTAAATAAATATTTTATGATTATAAAATATTTATTTCCAAAAATATAATAATCGAAATTGATTACTATGGGGAAAGCCTATCCAGATAGCTATTTCGCTAGTGCTCAACTAGCTCATCAGTGGATTTTTCCCAATTTTTCTGAATAAAAACTCAGATTCTTATGCTTAAAACTTAATAGACTAAATGAGAAGTTCAAACAGTCTATAAAGAAAGCCAAATCTAAATTTCTAAACAAAATAAAAAACCATAGTAACCATTTCGATTTCAACAAGTTTATTTTATTTTTCTTTCAATTTTCTACATTAAGGGTTTCCATTGGATACCATTCATAATGTATCAAAAAGACTTTTGAAAAACAAAAATAAAAATTAAAAAATTAAAAAATACGAAAATCGTATTTACTCAGCGTGCGCATGCTGTCATATACAAAAAATTATATTTGGAATCGTGTTAAATACATTATTTATTTTAAGTCACGCATGATTCCTTTGTAAATTTATTAAATAAATATTTTATGATTATAAAATATTTATTTCCAAAAATATAATAATCGAAATTGATTACTATGGGGAAAGCCTATCCAGATAGCTATTTCGCTAGTGCTCAACTAGCTCATCAGTTGATTTTTCCCAATTTTTCTGAATAAAAACTCAGATTCTTATGCTTAAAACTTAATAGACTAAATGAGAAGTTCAAACAGTCTATAAAGAAAGCCAAATCTAAATTTCTAAACAAAATAAAAAACCATAGTAACCATTTCGATTTCAACAAGTTTATTTTATTTTTCTTTCAATTTTCTACATTAAGGGTTTCCATTGGATACCATTCATAATGTATCAAAAAGACTTTTGAAAAACAAAAATAAAAATTAAAAAATTAAAAAATACGAAAATCGTATTTACTCAGCGTGCGCATGCTGTCATATACAAAAAATTATATTTGGAATCGTGTTAAATACATTATTTATTTTAAGTCACGCATGATTCCTTTGTAAATTTATTAAATAAATATTTTATGATTATAAAATATTTATTTCCAAAAATATAATAATCGAAATTGATTACTATGGGGAAAGCCTATCCACTGATGAGCTAGTTGAGCACTAGCGAAATAGCTATCTGGATAGGCTTTCCCCATAGTAATCAATTTCGATTATTATATTTTTGGAAATAAATATTTTATAATCATAAAATATTTATTTAATAAATTTACAAAGGAATCATGCGTGACTTAAAATAAATAATGTATTTAACACGATTCCAAATATAATTTTTTTTTTTTTGTATTTTTAAATATGGAGAATGTATTTAAATTGCCTTTGTTTACTCTGTTTAAAATGAACTCTTTATTGCTGCTACACCTTCAATTTTGTTTTTATTTTTACAAAAAGAAAATTCATCATGTAGTCTAGTGTAGATAAAAAATTATGTAGTC
Organism: Phasia obesa; assembly: GCA_949628195.1. NCBI lineage: Eukaryota > Metazoa > Arthropoda > Insecta > Diptera > Tachinidae > Phasia > Phasia obesa. Next base: position 136,276,322 of record OX451218.1, on the reverse strand, counting down.
GTATTTTTTATAAAATTGTCGTATTCTTCTTTTGACACATGCAGTGCTGTGTCTAATCCCTAGCGGACTCTGAGGTAAAAAGTTTTATAAAATTTTATTGTGTATTATACACAATATAAGCGATGACTCACAATCATACGCAGTCGTACCATATGTCAAAAATAGCATGTGTGACAGTGTTTAGAAATGTATGTGTGTGTCAAACTTTTTTAAATCTTTAAAAAAAAAACAAAATATTTTTTTCAAGCGTTAGAGTTGCAAAATCTTTTTTTGTATGATAGTGTGGCACCTACAACGCCATTTTGAAACAATTTTTTGAGTATTACAGAATTCTGTCAATTTTTTGAATTGTACGTATGATTGTGTTATTCCTGGCCTTAATATTGTATTAACAAGGCGAATTAATACTAGGTGATTGCACGGGCGAGTTCAGATATCTTCGCCTGCTTGGCATGTGTCAAACTTCATACTATTTTGACATTTGTATTATCACTGAAAAAAAAAATATTGAAAAAATTTCAAAAGATGTGAAATGTCAAAAATTACGTGTTCAAACAATTTTAAAAACAAACAATTATCTGAGCTATTGTCTCAGTTGGCGGAACAAGGTCTGCTCTTATAGTTGTAACATCTTCGTAATAGTTAATAATTGTCTATTCCACGATGCCGTTCTGTGACATGGACTGGCAGTAAATTACATAGTGTCTACAACTGGGATAAATTTATCTAGATAAAAGTCAAACTTCATATAAAAAAAATGTATTTTTAATATTGGTTTTTTTATATGAAGTTTGACTTTTCACAAGACAAATTTATTCCATCTGTGGACACCATGTTAAAAACATCCGGAAGCGGAAATTTGTCTGTAAAATTTTCAAATCCTGAATTTCAGGTTATTTTTGTTACATATACATATTATTGGCAACCTGAAATTCAGGCCAGTTGCATACACACTAGCAGCCTTAAGTCGGGAAAAGTTTTTGCTCTTTAGAAATTTATTTATTTATTTACATGAAAAGTATTTATTAAACGAGTTTATATTTGTGGCTATTTTATGTTAAATGTTTTAATTATATACAATTTTATTTAATTATTTTGTTTAAAACTTTGAATTACTTAATCACTACTTGTACTTATACTATGTTCCAACAGCACCATGACCCTTTTTATCTCCATTATCAAGCACGAATCTGCAACAAAAGACGTTACTATATGATAGTTAATTATATAAATAATACTTTTTTATAATATTTGTGGGCTTTAGCAATTTTTTTCTTGTTAATTCTAAACGAGCTGTGTGTAATTTATTTATTTTATTTTTACCTTTTCTTGAAAATGATATTAAAAACAACAAAAAGGAAATTTAAACGCCAATTTTACTTAAAAAAAAAAAAATTAAATATAAAATGGGAACAATCAAAATACATTATGATTTTTACTATTAAATAAAATAGTTTTAACCAATTTTATTTATATTTTGCCTCATTTATACAAAAAACAAGGAACACCAATAAAAATATGCCTTGTAAAGCAACATATTTAATTTGTCAATTTCTTTGTTTGCCTGTCGCACTAATATTATTTTGTTTTTATTAAATTTTATATAGAAATTTATTTTTATTAAATATTAAATAAAATTATGGTTTAAAGATAAAAAAACAAAAAAACATTTAGTTTTATTTGAAAGTTTATAAAATATCCCACTGCTGGTAAGAATGAACTACCTGAAGTTCACACAAACATACTAATTTTTATCCTAAGGCCTTTTATAGGTCATGCTTAGACCTTATCTCCCTCTACGACTCGCATGTACTTAGTATGATGTTCTATTTTTTTATTTCTCTTTTTTAAGGCAAATACATAATTTTTATAGATGTATATTAATTTTATAAAAAACAACTGCTAAACTACTTGCCATGTAAATGCCTCGCTAGACTAGTCATGGGGTGGCGGATTCGATTCCCAGAAAAAATTTATAAAAATGAATGAAAAAAAAAAATTCTTAAAAAAATAGAAAAACAATAATAATCTTATCAAAACATTTCTTCTCAGTTTTTACTACGAAAAGCCTTCTAAAAGGCATTACATTGAAGGCCTTCTGGTAGACCTTCTGGAACGCTTGCAGGCAGAAACGAGAGGATAAGACCTCCTCCGCAATGACAAGATATGAGTGCGACTAAAAATACTTTTTCCTACTAAAGAAGGAGCAAAGAGGCCTTCTAGAAGTCCTTCACACGCTAAAATTTCTTTGTACCACTGGGAAATCACCAATTTTTCTTATAATTTAGAAAGATTTTTAAATCATTTTATAATTTATGTAAAGTGTATACCAAGGCGAATTGAATACTAGGCAAAACTGATAGCCCAGGTGAACATCTGCTTCTATATCTGTTTTATACTCTCTTCTGTCAAAATTCGTTTACATTTTCTTTGCAACACATTTTAATAAAAAAATTTTAAAATAAAAATTTATTTCACTCTAAGATTATGTTCTTTTATTTTTATTATTCACGTTTTTTATTTTTACTTTAAATATAATAATATATTTTTCAAAAACTAACAAAACTTTTGTGTTTTGTCTAACAAATTTTCATCTTTTTTATTTTCTTTTGAATTTTTCTTTGGGTATTTGACAATTGTGGGTGTTTTTTTACAAACAAAATTGCCTGTGGTTGTTTTTGTTGTCACTCAAGGCATATTAAACAGGTAGCCTCACTACCAAGGCGAATTTAAACAGGTGATTGCACGGGCGAAAATTCTCATCATCTGTTTAATTTAGAAATGTCAAAAAATTTAATAAAAACAAAAATAATTTTGAAATTAAATTTAAAATTTTTCTTTTAATTGTTTATTGTGTGGATGTTTAAAAAAATAGAAATAATGTAAAAAAAAATTAAGAAAGTGCTACAACAATATTCATAAGCGGAGTTCGGTGTTTCATGCAAACGGTATTGCAAAAGTTAAAGTGTAAAAAATAATAGCTTGTTTGTTAAATTCAACAACCAAATTCCAAAATTTTTTGTTGAAATTGAAAAAAGCTATAATAATGGGTGATTTTTTTGAGGTTAGGATTTTCATGCATTAGTATTTGACAGATCACGTGAGATTTCAGACATGGTGCCAAAGAGAAAGATGCTCAGTATGCTTTGACATTTCATCATGAATAGACTTACTAACGAGCAACGCTTGCAAATCATTGAATTTTATTACCATAATCAGTGTTCGGTTCGAAATGTTCAAATGTGACAAATTTTGTTCAGCGATGAGGCTCATTTCTGGTTGAATGGCTACGTAAATAAGCAAAATTGCCGCATTTGGAGTGAAGAGCAACCAGAAGCCGTTCAAGAACTGCCCATGCATCCCGAAAAATGCACTGTTTGGTGTGGTTTGTACGCTGGTGGAATCATTGGACCGTATTTTTTCAAAGATGCTGTTGGACGCAACGTTACGGTGAATGGCGATCGCTATCGTTCGATGCTAACAAACTTTTTGTTGCCAAAAATGGAACAACTGAACTTGGTTGACATGTGGTTTCAACAAGATGGCGCTACATGCCACACAGCTCGCGATTCTATGGCCATTTTGAGGGAAAACTTCGGAGAACAATTCATCTCAAGAAATGGACCGGTAAGTTGGCCACCAAGATCATGCGATTTGACGCCTTTAGACTATTTTTTGTGGGGCTACGTCAAGTCTAAAGTCTACAGAAATAAGCCAGCAACTATTCCAGCTTTGGAAGACAACATTTCCGAAGAAATTCGGGCTATTCCGGCCGAAATGCTCGAAAAAGTTGCCCAAAATTGGACTTTCCGAATGGACCACCTAAGACGCAGCCGCGGTCAACATTTAAATGAAATTATCTTCAAAAAGTAAATGTCATGGACCAGTCTAACGTTTCAAATAAAGAACCGATGAGATTTTGCAAATTTTATGCGTTTTTTTTTTTTAAAAAGTTCTCAAGCTCTTAAAAAATCACTCGTTATAACGCATTTGCTTTTTCTCAAAGATGGTGCCAACAGAGATACGTGAGTGCAATTTGACGATTTAAAATAACTTCCTTGGTATGTTAATTATTGCAGCCCGAAAAATTTTTATTATTTTTGTTTACTTATTTTTTCTTTTTTGTTTCTACGAATGTTTTTGACAAGTGGCATAGATTTTGTAAAAACAAATTGCCTGTTGTTTTTTTATTGTTTTACTTGTTGTAGCCCTGCAATCACCTGTATATATTCGCCTTGCTCACTACTGAGGGGAAATATTAAGGCGAAAATAATAAATTTTTTTTATATGGATTTTGACACTTAAACTTATAATTTTTCCCCTTAAATTGAAGTTCAACTATCAAACTCCATATAAAAAAAATTTAAAAATTTTCGCCTTATTATCTCCCCTTCTTAGTGAGGTTACCTGATGAATGTGCCTTGGTTGTCACTTTGAGATTACCTAGTATTCAATTCGCTTTGGTGTATATGTTCAAGAATTTTAATTCATTCAAAACTTGAAATCGATATTTTTTTTTGTGAAATTATTACATTCAAGAGGATTCATTCATATTTTGAGCCAAATGCATACATAAAATCCTAATTCATTGCTTAAGTCACTTGTTTACAGCTCTCTTACATTATATGTATTTGAAATTTGTACTTAATAATAATTTTCGATCTTAAATCTTTACAGAATATGCCAAATGACCGAAAATCTTCTACATGATGATAATGCATGAAAATAATCTTGCACTATTTTGTACTTCGAGCCTTCTGCTTCACTACTATATATATTCCTTTACATATCCGCCGTTATACCCCTGTGCACCAGAACAATTTTTCTGATTTAAGGTCAGATATTTTGTGCAAAATTTATTAATACAATAGTTTTACAATTTTTTTTTTCATCGTTGCTTTTTACAGTATTTTTGTCCTTTTTAAGACAAATCTAAAGAAAAAAATTTTTTCTCAAGAATAGATACGACTTTTGATTTAAAAATTATTTCAGTTTTAGCCTACACCGGCTTTGTAGCCAACCCTGTATAGGAACTCAAAACTCCCAAATTCATATGAAGTCTTAAGATCAACGTTTTACCCCTTAAAGCCAGAGGGCGACATAAATCATCCGTAGGCCAAAAAACAAAGACTGAGTTACCTTAATCGTGTAGTTCAATCACCTTAGAATACTTACGACTCGTGCAAAGAATTCATTAATTTTTTATATGTATTTTCTAGAATATTTTTGAACAATCAATTGATTTCAACGGAAATTATCGAATTAAATATAAAAAAAAACCCTTAAATGTACAAAACAATTAATTTTTACATATACTCTTCAAGGTAGCAGGTTGTTTATTAAAGTGAATTACTATTTTTCAGATATTTGCTGTTAAATCATTAAAAATAATTATAAATAAAATATATACAGTTAATCATATATAGTTTCGATAACTTCTTTTTTAAACTTTTGTTATCACTAGTATTGTACTGATATCAAAATCATCTCGCCATCTGGCAACTTCAAATTGTTTTACATCACTTTTCCTTGTTTCTTTTTGTTTGTTTGTAATTTACGTCAACATTATTTTGTATGTATTTTTGTTTAAAAAAAGACAACCAGCCAGCAACAATAACAAAAGGAATTGAAAAATAATAATTCTTTTAAAAATTTATTTTATTCTTAAACTTATATTTTACGAATGGTTTTAAGTCAGCTTATGGATGACTGTTCCATTGATAATACACAATAGAAGATCAAACAGCAATAGCAACACTATTAGCATGAACGGACGCAGCATAAAGGTTCATCGTGTGCCGGCAACCATTGCCGTCATAATTCTTCTATGTTTTATGTTCTATATGTTTGGTGGTTCGGAGGAGCGACCTGCCATGTATGGGATGCTAAGAAATCAAAATAAGGTTAATATGCGTAAGCTCTTGATTGGCGCTATACAAGCTGCCCAACAAGGTGGTATGGAAATTTTAGAAGTGGCTAAGACGAGAAATTTAAAGGAGAAGAGTAAGGGTAAGACTGATGAGGGTGCCAATGATCCTTTCACGGATGCTGATGGTCGATCGCATTGTGTGATGAAGCAAGGTTTACATTACATCTTTCCACGAATCACAATTTTTTCTGAAGAAGATAAGGAAAGCTGTGTAGAAGCAAATACATTTGATTTGGATCCTACAGTGCTGCATGAAACTGCTCAAATAACCGATGAATTAGTAAACATTAAAGATGTTACAGTTTGGATAGATCCACTGGATGCTACGCAAGAATTTACAGGTAAGTTAAACAAAAAATATAAACAATTTTTTGTTTGTTTACACTTTCATGAGAGTAAAACAAATCAAAGCCACTGTTTATTTGGCCAGCCAGGCGTTGATAGTCTTCACCGAAAGGTATGACAACAGTATTTCACTTACTGGGGGTAAAAATCCAATTAACTCAATACGAAATCAGAATCATTTAGATTTTTTAATAGACTTTTTAAATTATCAAGTTAGATTAGAAATTGTAGTGCAATATATATATATATATATATATATATATATATATAGGTCCATTGTGAATGCCTTATATTTTTCCTAGCGGAACAATACCCCGTTGTGTTGTTGTAAGCACAAAGATCTAAAAGAACTTTACTGCCCTTATCTATAAGTGAGCTTGTGCAGTGTCTAGTGCTTTAACTCTTTATAAAAAAGTAAACAACGGTTTCGCTAAAACTTATAAATTATTATTTCATTTCAGAACAACTCTATGAATATGTTACCACAATGGTGTGTGTGGCAGTTGACGGCAAACCTGTTATTGGTGTTATACACAGTCCTTTTATAGGACAAACGGCCTGGGCTTGGGTAGGTCATTCAATGTCCGAATATCTGTCATCGATTCATCCACAGATACAGCAAATAGATAATCCGATTATAACAGTATCACGATCACATGCTGGAGATGTCAAGGACTTAACACGTGAAGTATTTGGTGAGAAATCAAATATTCTAATAGCAGCTGGTGCTGGCTTTAAGGTGCTGCAAGTTGTGGCCAATAATGCCACAGCCTATTTGCATTCAACTAAAATTAAAAAATGGGATATTTGTGCGGGTGATGCGATATTAAGAGCTCTTGGTGGTACCATGACAACTCTAGATGATGAATTAATTGACTATGGACCCGATGAGTCTCCAATAAATGCTCGTGGTTTATTAGCCACTATGGTAAATCATGAAGAATATATTGGAAAATTAATAAATTATCGTAATACTCAAAATAGTAGTAAAAATCGTAGATAGTATAATGACAATTCAAAAAGAATCTCAACAGTTCAACTATAATAAGTGAGAAACTTTTGAAATATAATTAGACTTTAAGGCTTAAAAAGAAAAAAAAATAAAGAAAAAATTGGCAAGTATGGAAATAAATTTAATATAAAAAAATTAAATTAAAAATATAAAGCATTTTTAATACAGCTCTGTTAAGAACGTTTCAAAGTATGTATAGACGATTTAAGTATTTGTTTAACTTTCAATATTATCTATAACTAGCTGTGCCCGCTATGTAGTAGATGGTGTCCTGACAATATTTGGCTTTCGATTTGGCTTTGAAAGTACTCCACACCAAATTTTAAGACTCTTACTTTTATAGTCTTTCAGTTATGGTTTATGTATTTACTTTATATAGATGTACCCATCCCTGGATAAAATTCTGAAATTTTATAGAAAGTTTTTTGTAAAAATTTCAAGGAAAACTTTTTGTTAAAATTTTTTAATAAAAAAAGGAAAGTTTTTTGTAATAATTTTATCGAAATATTTTTGTAAAAATTTTATCGAAAATTTTTAGTAAAAATTTTTATCTAAAATTTTTTATAAAAACTTATCGAAAATTTGTTGTAAAAATTTTATCGAAAATTTTTTATAAAATTTGATTGAAATTTGTTTACTAAAATTTTATTGAAGTTTTTTATAAAATTTTATCGAAATTTTTTGTAAAAATTTTATCGAAATTTTTTTGTAAAAATTATATCGAAATTTTTTTGTAAAAATTTTATTGAAATTTTTTTGCTAAAATTTTATTGATTTTTTTTTTGTAAAAATTTAATCGAAAATTTTGTATAAAATTTATTGATAATTATATCGAAAATTTGTTGTTAACATTTTATCGACAATTCTTTGTCAAAACATATCAATTTTTTTATAAAATTTAGTTGAAAATTTTTAGGAAATTTATTTATTAAAATTTTAAGCAAATTTTTTTGTTAAAATTTTAATTAAAATTTTTTATTAAAATTTTATCGAAAATTTTGTTAAAATTTTAAATTTCACAAAAAATTTATAGAAAAGTTTTTGTAAAAATTTTATAAAATAAAAGAAAATTATTTGTAAATATTTTATCGAAATTTATTTGTAAAAATTTTATCGAAAACTATTTGTAAAAATTTTATCGAAAATTTTATTGAACATAAATAAATTATCGAAAATTTTATTGAACATAAATAAATTTAATTCTATTTTTAATCAAGCACAAGGTCTTTTTTATATAAAAATCTTTAAACAATTTTTATTCACAATATTTCGCTACACCATTGGGTAGCATCTTCTTATTTCCTGAAGATGCTACCCAATGGTGTAGCGAAATATTGTGAATAAAAATTGTTTAAAGATTTTTATATAAAAAAGACCTTGTGCTTGATTAAAAATAGAATTGAATTATAAAAAAGGTCAAAAAACTACAATAACTATAAATAAATTTATACAAAATTTTTGGTAAAAATGTTATCGAAAATTTTATGTAGAAGTTTTATCGATAATTTTTTTGTAAAATTTGATTGAATATTTTATCTAAAAATTTTATCAAAACTTTTGGAAAAATTATATCGAAAATTTTTTGTAAAAATTTTATCGAAAGTTTTTTGTAAAAATTTTATGGAAAGTTTTTTGTAAAAGTTTTACCAAAAATTTTACCAAAATTCTATTGAAAAATTGAATTGAAAATTTATTGATATGACGCCTGCAATGTGACTGCTCCTAGTACCCAGTTGGCATCCCTGTGGGGCTATCGGCTACCTATGTATATGTGCATTGCTTTCTATAAGGGCCTTTAAATCAAAGCAGAAAAACCATACCGACCTAAAAACAAACAAAAATCGCCCCTTGCAGGGGGTTATTGATCCCCCGAGATCTGGTAAGGTTTCTGAATTCCATTTGCGAAATTTTCGAAACTATGCCTGGCAGATTGGTGGGCATACATTTTCTGTATCTCTTCTGGTGCCCTGGCAAAGTTGATTTCAACCCGAACACAGACGGGGAGATGAACATCGCTTAATTAACTCCTCTATGTATAAGGATCCAGAATATGGATATTGTCGGAAATGAATATTGTAGAAATTACACAGGGAATGACAGGGACCGTAAATAACAGTTATTAAAAAAACAGTTCAAAATCTTTATGTTTGAGATATGTATACCAATTGATTTGAATTGACGAGCTCTTTCAGAATCTATGGTGTTCTTTAAAAATCGATCTCATCCCCATAGTTAAGAGTAAGTTTTTAACGAAAAAATAAAAGTTGGAATTAAACTGTTGAAAAGAGAGTTGTATTTTGCCGTCATAAAATAAAACTTTGTTTAGGAGTTTTATTTTCAGAACTGTCAGAAAATAAAACTTATTTAGTTTATTTTCTTCTTTTTTACAGTCCCATTTTTTATTAGGTCTATCCGATATAATGAGTGTTGTAATATATTTGTTTAATATAATAAACATAACCTTTTCTGTGGACAGATTTAAACGCAGGCCGCTCAATTAAGAGCATAGGATGCTCTTCTTACGCTTGCCTGGTTTGCATTAGTAAACTACTCCCTTTTTTTGCCAATTTATATAAGAATGGATAATGAATTTTTTTCTCCCAGAACACAGAGGTTATTAGTCGATAAACGCCTTGGAGAAAAATTATCATTTTTAAAGAAATCTTTTTTAATTATTCTTATTATCATTTTCTCCGCTTTCTTGTTCTGGCCTAAAATCGACGTTCAAAGTTTTTTTCGAGCTTTTATATTTAAAAACGTTGAAAACAAACTGTTTTAGCTGGATTTTTTCTATTTAATTCTCAAAATAACTGTTACAAAATAGTCTTTTTGATATCGATAACTGTTATTTATTCAGGTAGAATTAAAAGCAAAGAGGACGAAAAAGAAATGAATTGAGTGATCGGCACATTCTTTTTTTTTATATTAATTTTATTGTTTATATTTTGTTTATGACTTTATAAAGTAGAAGTAAATACAATACAATTGAAATCGACTATAATAAAAATAGTAAATATTATTAATAATAATAATAAAAAATAATAAAAACAACTTACATATATAAAAATAATATTGAGTATCTTTTTAAAATATACACAAATGAATGAATAAATTGTAATTAAACTAATTTTCTTTTCGTTACAAAGAAAAGCGTACTTCAACCGCAAAAAAAAAACTAAGAAAATATTAGAAACATTTTTTAAACTAAATCTTTTTTCCGCCAAAAAAAAAGTAGAGAAAAAGTTTGTCAAAATGTTTGTGTGTGTGTTGTTGATTTATTTGTTTAACATGTATAAAGTAGAAGGAAGGAAGTGTTGGTGTTGGTGTTTATTTGATTTTTGAAATTATCTTTTTTTGATACTTTTTCTTTATTTTGTTTGCTCCCTGATTCATTGCAATTGCTGTCGTTTAACCCAATGGATTGTTGGTGTCGAAAGTAATCTTTGGTACAAAACCATTTTCACCTTCCACTGTATAAGCGACAGTCATTAATCTGCCATCGGGTAACCAAACGGAATATTGACCAGATACCTAATTGTTGAGATAGAGGTAAAGGAGCAGAGAGAAAAATATTAAATATAATTTTCATTGTTGTAATTTATTTTTGTGTTTGTAGTAACACTTACTTTCCCTTGTGCATCACCAGCTTCATTTTTATTGAAAAACAATTCCTTTTCCGCATCTTTGACTTCATATTGATATTCATACTGTTAATAAAGGATACAAAGAAAAATCAGTTAAATAAAGTGAATCGAATAAAAGAAAAATATTTATCTTAAAAAAGGTTAAGCTAAATTTAGACATGTCCAAACATGTCTTAGACAATGGAAAAACAATTTTTTAGTTTTCTTCACATACAGAATATTAGGCAATTGAAGCGATGAAATAGTTTCAAGCAATTTATTCAATTCTCTTTTGAACTGTCTTGTTTTTCTCTCTTGCCTCTCTACACCTCTTGCCAACAAAAGAAAAGTTTCATGTAATTAAAATCATGTAAAATTTCATCGTGTAAATAACGTTTGATTTTTAAATGTAATCTTCTGAGCAATTGAAAGGCATTGGTGCTATGCATATCGGTTATTGCATTGAAGTTTTTACTTTAGAAGTTTTCATAAGGATGAGTATGAGAAAATATCTTTTATCTGCTCTCCTCCTACTCTTTTTAAACTGTAAATAAAGAAAGTCCGGATAATTTAGATATTTTTTCAGAATAAACTAAATTTTAATTGATTCTAGTATGGAATCCAAACAGAGGGCTGATGGGATCAAAATATCTCTAGAGTTTTACAGAGTTACCTGAATGCAACTATTCTCGTCATCTTTTTTATTTATTCACCTTTCAAACATTCCCTCCGGGGGCACTACTGTTTTGTTGACTCTTAACACCTTGGGTTTTATGGAAGCCTAACAGGGAGGGTGCTGTAGCTTAAGTGGTTAGCACGTTGATTACTAAGCAATGGTCACGAGTTCAAATCTCAGCCGTGGCAACAATTGATATTTTTCTGATATGTATTATTTTTCTTTATAATAATGCATATAACAGCGCCCTCCTTCGCCGGTATTACCACATTAGCACTAAATCGCCGGCGAAGTAAAATAATTATAAATTGGCTATGCTAGCTTCGAACTAATTCGCCTAAATAACACCAGAGGCGCTGCAATACTGTTCTAAAAATAATCATAACGTGCATTGCAGTGTTGCCAGAATCGAAGCTTTACTATCACTAACCATCTGTCTTATCTACTACTATCCCTTTCCAAAGGAAGTACAACAGTTTATGTAGGCATTAACTGCCTGAGTGGTACTTCTCTTAAAAAAAAAAAAAAAATAAACTGAAAGATAAGAACCTTCGATATCTGACCAGTGTCCAAAGGACTGCTAGCGCGTGAATCGGTAGCCCCATATAGATTGTAGACGTAGTAGACGAAGAGGACTAGTAGAGGCATATGTGATATTTCTGCTGAGCAATTGCTTCCTATAAGATAAGTTACTGCTTTTAGTACTACATGGCTTTAAAAAGGCTAACCTTTCCTAGTTCATCAAAAATAAATAAAGTACTATTTTACATCGAAAGCGCTCGCCAAACGTACCACAACAACAGCCAGTGACGACGGTCTTCACCGAAAGGTTTGACAACAGTATTTCCTTGTTTTGTTTGTATTTTTAATGTTTCAATGTTTATAGGAAATACTTCAGTATACAAAATAGTTTTATAGATTTCAATGAAAATTTGATTTCCCCAGAATATTTTTCATTGTTCTAACCTTACTTTTGTATAACAGAATTTAAGAAATTTAAATGCAACCTACAGCATTATTAATAACAACTTTTATGATAAAATTTAAATTAATTATAAAAAACAATATCTACAATTAAAACTGTGCATGTTGTAAACAATTTGAAAATATTTTATATTATTATTCAACGTTAATAATTTGGAAAGTCATTAATTTTATTTTATATAAATACTTTATGAAAATTTTATTTATTGTATTTTATTATTTAGCTCATTAATATTTATACGTGAAAAAGATTACTATTCAAAATATAAATAATTGTCTTTTTACATTTTCTACAAGTTGTTCGTGAAAAAGTATGTAGAATTGGCATTGATGCTAATTTTATTATTTTGTTGCATAAAAAATGAAATGCCCTTTCAAATAAATGTCAAATTTTGCAAATTATCCCCCATTATCCATTATCACCCGTCTCCATTAGACATTAACATGTCTCAACAAAAGTCAAACTTCATATTAAAAAATGATGTCTAATGTAGACGGGGGGTTAGGAAAAAAAGAATAAATCTTAAGGCGCCCATAGACGTCGTTCTTTTTTGTCAGTTTTAACCGCCCGGTTAATACTGTGCGGGTAAACAGGTACAAGACCATATCCAGACATTACACGTTCCTTACTTCAGTTTAAGGGGTATTTGTTTTACTTGGTGGCATCATGACGGCAACAATAAAAACAAAGGTGCAACTCATTTTTTTTCAATGATTAAGAATAAATGGATGATACATTGTTGCATTGATTTTATTTTAAGTGGTTAACAACAAATAGAGAATTACATACGATAATACTTTTCTTTTAACTGTAACCTAGTGTCTAGACCTGAGCAAAATTTGTCTTGCCGCCTCGAAGAAAGTAGTGGCAGTTAAATCTGTAGATAAGGTTTATTTATAAACAATTTGGTAAATGAAAAAAACTGGAGTGGCCTACACTCAACTTTACCATACCAAATGGAAACATAAAGAATAAAAGTTCAAAGTATATTAAAATCGAAAAAAAAAATATTTTCGATTTGGGGTGTTAGGTAAACTATCCTTTACCCCTTCCCGATTATGGCCAAAATTTATGCAGCTCTTCACCTCCATAAACCAAAGACATTTTGATATGTCATACGGTATGACCAGTAGAGCGTTTACAAAATTTTGGTGTAAGTAAACTACCCCTTGCCCCTTCCCGATTATGCTCAAAATTTATGCAGCTCTTCACCAATTTCATTTTGATAAGTCATACGGTATGACCTGTAGAGCGTTCACAAAATTTGGGGGTAAGGAAACTACCCTTTGCCCCCTCCCGATTATGCCCAAAACTAAGCAGCTCTTCATCTCCACATACCAAAGGTACATACTAAATTTCATTTTGATATGTCAAACGGTATGACCTGTACAAACTCCACAAAATAGTGGCATACACAACAGTCATCATCGCGAAAATAGTCAAAATGGATTCAAGTCCTCTAAACGTATAAATCCGTCAAAATCCCCACCTCGATTTTTTTCATGATTACTATACTTTACCTTATACTACGTATGGTAAAGTAAAAACAATAAAAAGAGAATATTATTCATTGTTATTGGGGCAATTAAACAAATATTTATAAATAACGGCCCCATTTTGGAAAAAGTCCTTTTCTATTGCAAATATAGCTATTGATGGAAAAAAAATATTTAAATCGCTTTTATGCCACATTTGCCCTCTTTTCCAGTTTTGGATTATAGTGACTTTTTCCGTTTCCAAATTTTAAGATATTGTTTTGTGGAGAGCTGAAACAAATTTGTGAATCACTGGATGAAGTGTAACCGTTGAAAGTAAGTCTATGTTAAAAAGAAAAAAGAATTAAATAAATTTTTTTAAAAAATTGATTGAAATCCCCCGTACTTGAGATGAATAAAACGGCCTGATTTAGACCATACAATTTTTATCTTTTAAGTATGTCAATTTTACACGCTTTACTCTCTAAATTATGTGCAATTATGAGAGTTCATTTATTTTAATTTTAAATATATGCTATATTCGTAGCGGTAAAGAGAATTGGGGAACGGAGACGATGACTGTTGATATTTTTGTTGACAGTCAAGCCGCCATTAATGCCCTTAATTTGAAAGTAGTGAAGTCGTGCACCAAATCTCTGGCCATACTTGGACGACATTCCTCGAGTCTCGATGTAGTAAATGCCCAGGAGGATTTTAATACCCCAAAGGGATATTAATAGCCGAAATTTCTAACACACTACGGGACTGGTCGCTAAAGAAAACGGCACGCAGGTGGTCTACATTAACCACTTGCAGATTATCTAAATTTTTATTGGTTCTTAATAGACAGGAAAAGGACGAAGGCCCTACTGCCTTTCTGGAAACATTCAATATCGCTTCTTGTAGAATCAGTGCCAACACCTTCTCTGCGACTGCCCAGCTCTTCAAGAACTTAAGCCCAAACTTCTGGACCAAAGATTCTTTCAGGACCTGGACTGCCTCAGGGATGCGAAGTGAGTAGACTGTTAGGTTTTGCGAGAAGCTTAAGGCGGTTCTTATGTATTGTAGTTTTATAGGGAATAGTGGGGGTAGATGGTGATCGGGACATCACAATGTCACTTAATAGTTTCCGAGTAAACTTGTGCGGGCGGCCCGTTTAACCTTACCTAAACTATTAACAAGATCAATCAGAATATATAAAAATCCGAATGTACACAATTTTACTAATTTATATATGTATAAGACTTGGCAGCACTTAATTTTGTAAACGGGAATATTTAGGCTTTATTTACAGAACTCTACAATAATAGAATTTGATATGAAACCTATGTATGTCAAAAAGCGTTGCAATGATATAATTAAAACTTAATGAAGGAGATGTTTTCACTCAGCATCGTTTTAATGTTCTTTTTTTCTTCATTTTGATTTATAATAGTCCTTGTTCCAATTTGTCTGAATTGCACATTTTCTTTAACATAACAGCACTTGCATCATTTATTTATTTTTAATATTTATTGACCATTATGCTGTTGCCGTTAATCATTCGTTATAAAGAATCCTTCTATTGGCTGAGTTGGTAATCAAGCATTTAAAATAAACAATTGTGTGTGTAAAAATATTTATGTATGTGTTACCGGTTCAGGCTGTTCAGGAGCTTGAGGTCGCGCAGATGCCACAATAATATACGCACACAATATTACCGCCACAAATTTCCAAGTTAAAGCCGACATCGTTGTGTTTTCCGAAGTTACGCTTTTACGTTACGTTTTTGTTTTTTTTATTGTTTCTTTCTTCTACCGTTTTCAGACAAGATCTTCCACCGTTTATTCGTCAAACGCTTTTAGTATTTAACTGAAAGCATTTGTTTGCCACAGAAGTCTTTTATATGAATTCTGAGTCGGAATCTCTTGTTTAAAATCGCATCATCGCTACAACGTGGTGTAGTGTTGTGTTGTGTTTGTAACGTATACCAACCATACCTTGCCATAGGTCAAAGGTACTTTTGTTTTATTTGAAATTTAAATGCAAAAACAAACTCAACAACTGAAATCTTATTGGCGGTGGATGAGATGACGATGCTCATGATGCAGCTCACGCTGGTGATGATGTTGCTGATGATGATGATGATACTCAATACACTTACAAAGTCGGCAAACAGATGGACGGACGAACGGTTGAATGGATGCATAAGCATTTCGAATACAATTAGACAGAGGCAGCAGCGGCAGCAGCCAGGGCAAATAGTCAGTCAGCCAGTGACATACAGTGAGCAGCAGATTTGATACGAAATTAAATATTTTTTTTTTTTTTTTTTGTTAAATTTAACATTTTCAAATATTGTTTACCTGGTTAATTCGATAACGAGTACTACTCATTCATTTATTCATTCATCTGACTGACGATTTGTTGCATGTTGTTTTACTATTGTTTTGTTATTGTTTTTTTTTTGTGTTTTACTTTGCGACTATTGTCTACACACAGCATCTTCTTTTTCAACTTCTAGACTAGAGTAACTATTGTTAATGCTGTAGTTTTGTTTGTTTTCCTTTAAACTTATCTGTAAAATATAGAAATATTTAAAAACTCCAACAACAACAACAGTTGCTTGGATAAAAGTTAACATTTTCCATTTCAAATGCATAAAATGAGGTGTTAGAAAAATCAACAGCAAAAGTGATATTAAAGCTAAATAACTGACATTCAATCAGGCTGGTGTGGAAATCGAAGTTTTGTTTTTTTTATTTTTATGTTGAAGAAAAAATCTAAAATCTAAAATCTAAAAATTCTAAAATCTTAATTAAGAATCGGTTTCATAATTTTATAGTAATTTTCTTGTTGATTTCATTATTTCTAATTTCAAATAATTTTTAGTTTTGAAAGACATATTTTTGTCTTTGATTTCTTATCCTGCCATCGAATCGCATGAAGACATGTTTTTTTCTTCTTTTTTTTTTTGTTCTTTTTCTGCTGCTGTTTGTTTTGTTAGCTGTATCTATTTGACCGATATAGACAAATCGTGAGATTTTTTGACGATTTTCTAATCAATTCTGAGTTATGTTGTTGTAGATTTTGTTGTTTTAGGTAATTGTTTCTTAGGGCGCTACTTTACGTAGTAAAGGGTGGTTAAATTTTAAGGGGCCGCTGTTGATTTTGATAAAACACAAATTATTAAGGAAATTATTGTCATTTCTTTTTATTTTGATAATATTAGTATGGTTCAATTATGAATAGAACAAAATATTTTCGATGACGGTGAGGCATAATTGAGGTTCTATGCCGTTAATGTGCTATTGAATTGTTGCTGACTTATCCACGTACACCTTTTCTTTCAAAGAAAGAAGTCCAACGGTGTCAAATCACATGATCTTGGCGGCCAATTGACATCGCCAACACGTGAGATAAGACGGCGATTGAATTTGTCGCTGTTCAAATTGTAACTCAATCTGAAATTGAGAAATGTCAAATTAAATGCAGAAAAAAAAACTTGACGTTGAGGTGTGGTTCACATTCAACATCGGCCCTTAGGTAAATTACAGTAATCATGAAAAAATCCATGTTGGGATTTCAACGGACCTTTACGTTTTGAGGTCACTATTATGGTAAAGGCTCTACAGTCATACTGTTTGACATATAAAAACTAAATTCAGTATCTGCCTTTAGTATGTGGAGATAAAGAGCTGTATAGTTTTTGGGCATAATCAGAAAGGGGTCCTTTACTTGACACCCCAAACCGAAAATATATATATTTTTTCGATTCGAATATACTTTGAAGTTTTCTTCTTTATGTAATAAATCAATAAAAAATATCTGCTTCCATGAAGTATAGTAAAGTTGATTGTAGGCCACTCCAGATTTTTTACTTATTATTTTATATTTATACCAAACTGTGCCCACACTCATTGTGTGCATCCTGACAATATTTTGTTCGATATTGATCCACACTAAATTTTAAGACTCTTACTTTTATAGTGCTTCACGTATACGTATTTTCTTTACATAAAGGTATCCATCTCTGGATAAAATTCTAAAATTTATATAAAATATAAATGAATTGTTAAAGTTTGGCTTAAGTTGTTTTATTGTCTCTGAATACTAAATAATTTTTATAAAGAAAAATGAGAAAACATTTAATTAGACACTAGCAGAATGAAATGCATTTTCTAGACTTAAGCCTAACTTTAACAATTCTTTTATATGTTAATAAAAAGTTCGAGTAATTTAATTAAATTTAAATACTCAATTTATATAGAATTCTAAAAATATATGGAATTCTAAAGCTCTGAAAAATATGTTTAAAATATTCTGCTTTCAAAAACAAGAGGCGCCTTAAAGTATGCATATCGGCAAAATTGCGTATGTTCCACATTCTCTTGGAAATAAGTTGTTTTTGCAGAAAAAGGTATTCTATATTTGAATCAAGATACTAAGGTACGCCCTCACAAAGTTTTATTAAAATCCATTTAGTAGTTTTTACGTGATGCGAACACAAACAGACAGACATGCAAACGGGAAAAAAGTTACTGTTTTATTATTTGTATAGATTTTTGGGGCCATCTGAATGAACGACTACAACGGAACGGAGAAGTACTTTTTAACCATTCAAATTGACCCCATAGTATTTTTCAAGCCTCTTTTAGGATTTGGTGATATTTTTTTTGCGCAAAAAAAAAATGTTTAATTAGCAGACGAAATTTAGTCTTTTCTAATTTCGTTAAAATTAACAAGGTTGTCTGAATTGAGTTAGACTTGCTAATATATTTATAATTTTATTCACTGTTTTTTTTTTATTGGACCAGCACTCAGGGGATGACCCCTACTCATGCAATGCATTGTGCCAGAACTATGAAATTTGGTTATGGGAAGGAGGAAAGAGGGAGTAGTGTTTGTGGACATTCGATTTGAATTTTCCTACACTGAAAGTGACAGAAAAGCCCTCAGGAGGGAGTTTATTTCTCATACGAACATTTATGCTAAAAAACGAATTCTCCTTATAATGCGTAGTGCGATTCACTGACAAATCGACCACAAATGAATGGACCCTTGATGAGAAGCGTGTTGTACGGAAAAATGTGTGGGTGTCGGGTAAAATTTTCCTGATTTCATTAGTGCACATTCCATTGTAGTAACGGTAAAACAGCGAAAAACCCATTCCACATTGCGTCGACGCTCCAGTGAGTCAATAGAGTTGGATACCCTACTGTCACCGATAAGCTGCTTTAAGCTCTCCTGGACGCGGTCGAGTAGCTCCAAAATAAACTATGGGGCGCCGGTCCATATATGAGAGTTGTATTCCATTTTAGGCTGGATATAGATGATATAAATAGTAAGAAGATCAGATGGCGTGAAGTATTTCATACACCGTTTTAAGAAACTGAGGCACTTGAAAGCTTCTTTCGAGACTTGAAAAATGTATTTAGTCCATCGGACATCGCACTGGATTTTCATGCCTTTAATATCTACATCACCCATAGCTACAGATGAGGCATAATCTTCAAACGCACGTCTGTAAGTAAGCATACAACATTGAGTCTTACGAGCATTAAATTCTACTCTATTCGCGCGACCCCATTCAGAAATTGTGACAAGATTATGATTGAGCGTATCATTCATGTTTTGTCTCTTGACTCCACTCTCCAGCTGGTTACACAGTGCAACACGGAAAAAAATACCCATATACGGACACCACTACGTGATAAAAGACCAAAAAAAGACACCTGTCTCCCAGTTTTGCCCAAAGTCCTCCAGGTTTTTTTTTATGGGCCCTCAAAGATGTGGGGCCTCGATGTAATTTTTGCAAAAAAATGATCATTTACTCAAGCTCATATTTTGCAAACCGTTTGGAATTTTAATATACTCTCTGAGGCAAAGTTGTAGCTCTTGTCATAAAGAACAAAAATTGTGAAAAAACTTCATCTTCAAGGTCAAAATCGCAAAAAACTTTAAAAAATTCAATTTTTACCTTTTTTCCCCTGTTCAGGTCCATAGGTAGCAAACCGTTCAAAATTCAAGACAACAATCAACTACAAAAATGAACCTAAGATCTCAATAAACAACTTTCTAGAACATATGAACTTCCTAGGAATGATTCTTAACACCCTTTAGGTAGCGCTTAGGTAGCCGGGAAATTTCATCATCTGCAAAAGAGTAGATAGGGTTGGAAGTTTGACTAAGAAGGTCATTTATAAAATGAAGAAATTTAAGTGTTGTGGTGGTACGTAATGATCTGGGGTCTAGTCACCGCATTCGATTTCGAGTAAAATCTTTCGTAATTTTTTATTTTGGTATCATAGCACTCGATATCGAATAATAATTACGAATCGTAATTTCATTCGAAACGAAATGTTTTTAAACCGTGTTTTCTTTGTTCACTTGTTGACTTATTATTAATCTATTACATTTTAATATAAATAACGATTCGTTACATTTTGAATGGCATAATTAGCTTTCTCGACTCGACCCGGCTCGTATCGAATTTGTTATTCGATATGATAGTTTACTCGATATCGCTTGCGGTGATTAGGGCCCTGTTGTGTTTTCGTTTTTAAATCCACCCCCGCCCTCTGACTCAATCTGTGCCTAATAATGCAGCTCTTTTCCCAACCAATTCTGTTTAGATGGATTAACGAGCCCACCGGCTTGACTACAGGGGTATTCTAAACTCGGTTGATCGAGATAAAGCAGATCAGACTAATAATAAAAACTAGTTGGTTGGAATATTGGGCGTTGTATCTTATTTTTAATTGTATTTCTCATTTTTGATTGCCTCTTGTCACTTTAATGCCTTGACAGACTGATTGGTAGTGCGTAATTTGCGAAAGACCTTCTGGAATGCCTCCCAGCAGAGATCGGAAGCGAGAGTTTAACAGCTGTATCGCAATAACAAAGAAAATATAGATGAACTTACATATGTATAAAATTATTGAATTCGACTAGAAGCTCTTGTGACTACCAAAGAAGGAGTAAAAGGCCTTTCAGAAGGTCTTCATACTTCTCCCTTTTACCACTGGCTTGTGCTGATTCTAATGCAATTTTTTAGTATTTGTTTGGGCTTTAAATCGACTTTTTTGCAAATATTCACACTCGTTTTGGGTCCCAAAATTTTAGCATCCCTGGTTTTATCTTTCTCCTTTACTAACCTTTTTCTCTCCTAATTTTCTAAATGTAACTGCTGGTACTCTGTGGTAAGTAAGTTGATAAAGAAGCTGTCTAAATCTACTTTTTTTTTTTAAGAGAAGTACCACTCAGGCAGCTAATGCCTACATTAACTGTGGTACTTCCTTTGGAAAGGGATAGTAGTAGATAAGACAGATGGTTAGTGATAGTAAAGCTTCGATTCTGGCAACACTGCAATTTCACGTTATGATTATTTTTAGAACAGTATTGCAGCGCCTCTGGTATTATTTAGGCGAATTAGTTCGAAGCTAGCATAGCCAATTTATAATTATTTTACTTCGCCGGTGATTTAGTGCTATGTGGAAATACCGGCGAAGGAGGGCGCTGTGATATGCATTATTATAAAGAGAAATAATACATATCAGAAAAATTTATGTTGCCACGGCTGAGATTTGAACTCGTGACCATTGCTTAGTAGTCAACGTGCTAACCACTTAAGCTACAGCACCCTTAGAATATTCAAAGTAATAAGTCTTTAACCTTAAAAAGGACGAGAGATTCTTGAGAACCGTATATCTATTTATTCGGAAAAAAATGCTGTCCCAAGATTTATATAGATAAATTTGTTCGATCTAATCCTACAATAAAGTTGTTGTTGTGATCTTTCAATATTTCTCTATTATTCTTGTTGTAAATATTTTCGTTTTTTATTTTATTACAATGTGAATTAATTCATAGTTTGTATTCATTCTATTTCTATTGTCATATGTGAGCAAGGTTTTCTTTTGGGAAATAGGTATTCGATTTTTTTCCGTTAATTTAATTATTATTTTGTTTTGGTTTTTTTTTTTGGTAAAATCTTACTACAACTAAAACAAAATTGTGGGATACTTTTGTTATTGTTTTTGTAGTGGTAGTAACTTTTTTTGGTAAAAAATATTTTTTTTCTTTAAATTTTGAAAATGTCGCTGAGGTGTGTAAGCTTTAATGTTAAATATCTCGTCTACTAGTTCTACTGTTGACGCTGCCACCACATATTCGATGTGGTGTAAGTGGAGTTGGTTGTGAAGGCAGTTTGTCTCTGAAGTTTTGAAAAGCATTGTACACATGTCAGCTTAAATGTGCAGTTTAAATGAATGAATAGATGAAGTAAATACTTTTTTTATGCAGCATCTAGTTAAATAAATATTTTATTGTTGTACTCGTATTATTACATGATTTGACTTAACTAGATGTATTTTTTTTTTCCAACATCATTGTTGGGCTTAACGAAAACAAAAAAAAAATGTTAAGTCAAAAAAATAATCAATCTCATGAATCAATATAAATATGCATATTTTATATATGAATGAAAGGGTATTGAAATTGAGAGTGTTATTTTTTTTTGAACGGAATACATATGTATATATTGTTATGTTTGGTCCTAAAATTATTATTTATTTTCCAGTATGTTTTTTAATGAATATTTCTCTGATAACATAAAAAAATGCTTTTTTAAACTCAACGGAAAAATATGCACTTTCCAAACCGCTATAGTCTTTATCTGAATTCTTAAGGCCTAGTTAGCCGACCGTAACTTTAACGGAATGTAACACTTGTAAACTGTTGTTTAAGATTGTTTTGCTCTCGATCTTGTTTGCTTTTCTCAATGTCGACAGTGATGTAAAAATATAAGAAAATCTATTTAAAATAGATTAGTTTACGTTTTAACGAGACATTGATAAGCAAATCAAAATGAAAGCAATAGAGGCTCAAAAAGACAATTTTTATGTGTTACATTCCGTTAAAGTTGCGGTCGCGTAACTAAGCCTTTACTGACATTAGTACTAAGTAAGAGTTAATCGTAAAGACCGTTTTAGACTATAATAAAGAGTATTAAGATTTTCATTGGATTTCTTTTTCACACTTTAAATAAAATGAAAAATATGAGAAAGGAACAAGCCGAGACGAGACATTGAACAGGGGAGGTTGATTTTATGTGGCTGGCAGAGGTGCCCGATCTTAAAAAATTTTAGCCAAGTTTTCGTTAGTAAGTTTCGGTTCGTAAAAAAAAAATAAAAAATAAAAAACAAGACAAAAACAATAATACGTACATTCAACAATTTCTAGGCATGGCAGAAACAAAGTACAAATGTAGGCGATAAGACAGATGGCAATTTAAGGCAGGTGCAGGACAAAGAAAAAATATCATCGGCGGCGGCGAACTATCGGCTGCGACTCACTCAGCTTGGTTCTTTGCTTTAAAAAAAAAAACACAACCCTGATAAAATGAAAAATGTTATCGTTTAAGGGCAGTTTAGACAATAAGACTTTACGTACGTAAAATCTAAGAGAAAATAAAATGAAAATCAATCCGTATGACAATATAGAGATTAAAAATCGTATGGTTTTTTTTCTTACGTTTACACTATTGGTGTTGAATAAAATGAAGTAAAATTGAAACAGCTGTTGTTAAAACAATAAAAAAAAGTGAAAACAAATAAATAGAGCGCGTACTTGTGAAAAATATGCCAAATTAAAAAAAAGTAACAAGGAAAATGTTCTTGGTGTTGTACTAGCCATTGCTACAATAAAAAAACTGGAAACCAACAACTAAAACAAATTAAAAAATGTTCACGTTCTTTTGCCAAAAGTTTTTTATTGTTTACAAACTTATTTGTGATGGCAACTGGATCTATTTTGCACTATATTCAGCGATTTTCTGTTATTTTGACGAGTTTTGCCTTTGAAAAGTTAGCATTAATAAGAAAACGCAACCCTGATCTAATGAAGTAGAATAGTTTTTGAAAAATTTCAAAACATAAAGAGAGCCGTAAGACTGTCAAATTTCCATCCGTATTTTCTCTCAATGTCGGACAGTTTCATTACATATTATGTTTAGACGATACTACTTGTACTCTTCTACACAAAAATTTGACATGTCGTATTACTTGTAGTATAATGTAAACCGCCCTTAAAGAAAATTTTCTAAAAATGGTTTGGTATAATGGGATGACAAATTTCTTTCCATATTATTTCACATTTTGATAACATACTGCTTTCACAGTATCACACTTTGTCATTGGATATAAGTATTTGACAAGTCTATAATAGTGTGAAAATGGCTTAAACAACAACAAAATACATACTTATGAAGGTTATTTAAAATTTATCAAGATTTACCAAAGCTACAAGATGTAAAAGGTCTACAATAGAAAACCGTGAATTTCACCAATAATCCGATCGTAAATAAGAAACCACGTCAAAAACACTAAATTAAGGTCTGCCATATCGAATCTTATATACCCTTCACTATAGTAATGCCAGAGATTTTGTTACCCCTTATGTTACTTTGAAAATTGTTTGTAAAATTTTTTTAAAAATTTTGTTGTAAAAATGTTTTTGGTAATTTTTTGTAAAAATGTTTTTAAAACTTTTTTGTAAAAATTTTTTTTAATTTTTTAGAAATTTTTTTGTAAAAATTGTTTAGAAATTTTTTGAAGAATTTTATTTAAAAATTGTTTGAAAAGTTTTTTTTTAATTTTTTTGTAAAAATTAGGAGCTTTCTTCAATCTTTATTGCGTTAGAATGGTCTGACTAATGCAAAAAATCCTTTAAAAAAATTTCTTCACATTGACCCACCCCAATGGGCCTGATGACTGCTGGTGGTTACCAACGGGCACCCTGGGGCCTTTAATACAAATCGAAAACATAAAAACCTTACCTACCTAAAAATAAACACAAAATCGTCCTTCGCAAGGGGATTATTGATCCCCCGAGATCTGTATGTACACCTTGGTGGGCTTAAATATTCTGTATCTCGTCTGGTGCCTTGTCAAACGACATTGCTATCCGAACACGGACAGGCAGTCAGACAGACGGACATCGCTTAATCAACTTTTCTATGTATAAGGCTCCAGAATATATATACTTTATGGGATCGGAAATGAATATTGTAGAAATTACACACGGAGTGAAAAATATATATAGCTTTTCCTCCTGTGGTGAAGGGTATAAAAACTTAAAATTAATTTTCCCCTAAACTAAAGTAGATAACCCAGACATGTAAGCACATTTTTTTGTAGATATTTTAAAGGACCATCTAAATATTTTGTAGGGATATCTATCTGTATATCATTTTTTATAACCAATTTATCTAGATCAGAGATTTCATGATTTTCAAAATTAGCCTTTCCAAAAAAACACCTGGTTTTTAAAAACTCTCCTACACCCATTGAAGATCATTCATGATGAAACATAAATTAAAAAATTACATACTTCTTCATGAGTGTTTTTTTTTTGTTCTCATAATATTTCGTTATTTAAAAAAATATATTCAAGTTTTAATATTTAAAATAAATATTTTTGATATTCACGAAAATCCTTTTCTTACGTTGGGAAAAAAAACTTAAACTTTGTACATTAGAGTCAAGCACGACGAACAAGAAAGAGATGGGAGTGAAGAAAGATCTAAAAGAATTTGAAGATTCATCATAACGTGCCATTTTTTGCATTTCATAACTTTAAATGTTGTCGCTAAAAGTCATAAAATGATTAGGAAAAAATAAAATGGATTAAGTAATCGTGTGTAGACATAAAGGGCGTTTCAAAATTCAAGTAAGATTTGAGTTGGCAGCCATCTGTGCAGACTAGTTTTTGCAACGACTAAAAATTCAGTTTTACAAATGACAGTGTGTAGTTATTAAAAAGTGGGCATTGCGTAAAAGCACAATGCGTTTTCATTGTTAAAAACTATTAGCGATTGGATGTGCCCACACATGTCGGGACGCACACAACGTCTCGACAATATTTTGTTCGATTTTGCTTTGAAAGAAATCCACATCAAATTTTAAGACTCTTACATATTTACTTTATATAAAGGTACCCATCCCTGGATGAAATTTTAAAATTTATATAAAATTCTAAAAATTATTGCAAAGCTCTGTTTAAGGTAATAAATAAGTTTATTAAAATATTTTAATAACAATGTAGTTCCACAAAGTAAAAATACAAATCAAATACAAACTTTATTCAATTGGCAGTAAGTAATTCATATTTTGTGATTATTTCAAAACAGCGCCATCTGTTGCGCAATCATGTTTAAAATATAACGCTTTCAAAAACAAAAGATGCCTTAAGGTATGCAGTACCTTTAAATCGGTAAAAATAGTCGGCGTACTTTCACTACTTTTCTCCACTTTCTTTTGGAAATGAGATATTTTTGCGGAAAATAAGTATCCTATATTGGAATGAAGATACTAAGGTACCTTCTCAGAAAATTCTGTTAAAATCCATCCAATAGTTTTAAGGTGATGCGAACACAAAAAAAAAAAGAAAGACAGACAGACAGACCAGGATATGAGTTACTATTTTATTTTATGTATATATTTTTCGAGCAAAAGCATCCTCCGCACTTCACACATTGGTGGCTTGTCTGATCCTCATAATTGTAATATTTGAGATGCATCGACAACGTATTACCGTTGGGCAAAAATTTCGGCCTGAAGATATTAGCAGTATCTGTCACTCTTGCTCGATATTTCTCGACAACAAGTCGATGCTACATACCATACAGCCTGTTAAATAATTTAACTCTAACTACGACATGAGATTCTTCCTGGCCGTGTACTGTTTTGTTTCGGTGGTCAGAGTTGGGGCCTTATACTAGACTACACAAAAGCGGAATCATGCAGGCCCATTAGCCTTTTATCATACATGTCAAAACAATTCGAGAAGATTTTAATAACTAAGTTGAACCATTTATAGAGATTCAGGTGAAAACATTGCACAATAGAACAAACACAGAGATGAGTAAATGTAGTTTTTAGGGTTCCGTACACAAAGTGTAAAAACGTAACCCTATTGTTTTCGCTACAATGTCTGTCCGTCTGTCAGCGCCTTTTATCTCTGGAACCGTAATAGGTAGACTCTTGAAATTTTCAAAGATGATGTATAGCTATCGCCGCTATAGCAACTAATACTAAAACTTATAGGGTGTTCCGATGGAGAGGTGTTATTCACGAATATGTGCTTATTTCGTGAACTGGACATAGACTCAAGATTTAAAAACAGTAATTAAAACCTTGATCACTATATAAACAACTATAAAAAATAAAATTAAAAATTAAAGGGTGTTCCGATAGTGGTGTGATTTCTAGGTATAAGGCCTAAGTTTTGAACCATAATTGGTAGATGCTTGAAATTTTCACAGAAGGTGTATAACTGTGGCCACTATAGCGACAAATATTAAAACTTATAGGGTGTGCCGATAGAGAGGTGCTATTCACGAATATGTGTTTATTTCTTGCACTGTAGGAGGCATACACTAAAAATTTACAAACAGTAATTAAAACTTAGATCACTTTATAAACAAATCCAAAAAAATAAACCTAAAAATTAAAGGGTGTTCCGAAAGTGGTGTGTTTTGCATGTATAATGCCTAAGTTTTGAACCATAATAGGTAGACTCTTGAAATTTTCACAGAAGATGTGCAACTGTGGCCACTATAGCAACAAATACTAAAACTTATAGGGTTTTCCTAAAGTGACGTGTTATTTGTCTTTATGTCTTTATTTTTGGAGCTATAGGAGGCAACCACTTATAATTTGCAGACAGTAATTTAAGCTATGTTCGCGTTATAAGCAAGCATACAATATTAAACCCAAAAATTAAAGGGTGTTCCGATATAGTAACTTATTTTTTTAATAGTAATAGGTAGACTCTTGATATATTCATAGAAAGAGAATTGACATGGCCGCCATAGCAAATAATAAAATTAAAGGGTGTTCCGACAGAGACATGATTTGTACGTAAATAGCCTTATTTTTTGAAATATAATAGGTAGACTCTTTAAATGTTTACAGTAGATGTTGTACTTCGGCCGCTGTAACAATTACTAATATCTAAAGGGTGTTTCATCAGTGACATGTTTTTCACGTATATTACCTTATTTTTTGAACCGCAAGAGCTAGGCGCATGTATATTTTTGTAGATAGTGTATTACCATGGCCGCTATAACAAAAATTGCTAAAATTTAAAGGGTGTTCCAACAGCGATGCAATTATGACTTTAATTTTAAAATTAAAGGGTGACTCTTAAGACATGAAAAAATTAACAACTTGAATTTTTAAAGTTGTACTAAACATAGTACGGAACCCTACGTGGGTGTGTCTAACTCGCACTCTACTTATTTATTTATTATTATTATTAATGAAGGGCGGATATCAAAGCCGAACCGCTTCCTCAATGCATCCCTTTTCGACCACCTTCCGTCCTCAATAATTATAGGCAACCGACTTTTAATTTACGGCAACCTTATTTTTATTGAAGGTAGGAAAACACCGTTGACTGAAATGGCGTTTCCAGCAGCGTGTTCGAAAAATAATTGGCCAATGATGCCACCGCTCCGAATTCACCTCTAAACTGTCACCCTTTATTTAATTTTGTTTGGTAACGAAGCCGCCGATAAGAAAATACGCTTTTTCAGACAAAATGGATTTTTCGGCTAAATTAGAAATTTGTTTTCAACCGAATTAAGATAGAAATACAAGAATATTAATTACATTAAACATGATCCTTCTATCAAAAGATTTTTGCCTTTTTGAGCTGCACAAGGAATACTGCAAAAAGATGTAGCGACTTAGAAAATTGTACTACTTTTTTTTTAAATTAATCACCTAGCTTGTATTACAATATTTTTTCAACTCAATGCACTAGTTTGAATATACGAACTTGAGCCTACTAAAAAATAACTTCATTTTGAATTGCACTGTCTTAATAATGTTTTCCTCCCGCTTTTTCAAAAAAACCATCTGGTCACATTAACAAGTCTACATGTATTCGTCACACTATCTATGTATGTATACATTTGCTTTTTATATATGATTTGGTAAATTATGGTAAATTTTAAATTATTATATGTACATAAAATATATACAAATATTTCATACTTTTTATAGTTTCCTTAATATAATCTTTAGCATTTTTGGTCGATATAACCTTTTCTCAAGTATTTTTATTGTTTTAGCGTTTGTAGTTTTATAAAAAAAAAAAAATGAAGAATCTTAAAACTGCAGCCATTTCAATGAATAATGAACATGTACTTAAAACTATATCCATACATATACATATATTCATACAAATACATATGTATATAAAAATAGGTAATTATATTACATTAACATCTCAAGGAAACAGTGTAATGATTTAACAGTTCAATCGAAACCGGGTATTAAAATCAAACCCTAACTAATCCTAAGTTCGAGGCTATCTGTAACCCTTTAATAGTTACTGCTCAACCTAAACAAGGGCGTAAGGCGTAAAATAACTGTCATAAATTCTCATGTACATACAGAATATATGAAGCAAACTTAAATAGCGCGGCGTCAACGCTTTGCAATTGGAAAATCCAATTTTGACAGAGCGTTAGGTAGTGAAGTTGGGTGCAAACAAAATGTTATTGTTCTTTTTTGTGTAAGAGTGGTGCCATTTTAGCTATTTTCTACCTTATCTAGCGATTTTATCTCTCGTTTATTAGATTTTACAAAACAAAATATGTTAACATTACCTTTTCTTACAAAAAATTTCGCTCTTATTTAGGTTTGTTCAAAGCTAGGCGCTAGACGTCGTTACGCCTTACGCCCTTGTTTATGTTAGTCAGTTATTTGTAATCTCTACATATAATAAAACTGTAACAGAATCATTTCTGTACATAAAATATTTTTTGAAAATTTTATTGCTGTTGCAGATAGTAATCGAAATGGAATACAAAACAGCAATTTTTAGAATTTTTGTATGTCTGTCCGTCTGTCTATCTGTCTTCGCATCACTTAAAAACTACTGAACGAATTTTAATAAAATTTTGTAAGGGGGTCCCTTAGCAATTTTAACGATTTAAAGGCTCTGCAAACTTGACAGCACCTTTTAATTTTGTCAGCGGGAAATTTAAAAAACTATCTTCCTCTTCTATATATAAAATATTTGCATTGTGTTAGAAATTGATGTTCTCTGGAATGTATAAACCGATTTTGTTTCTGGAAAGTTGTTGGTTCATGAGTTATAGCCGGAATAGTTGGTGTGGTACCGCCCACACAAAGTAAAAAATTATTATCGTGTTCCTGGCGAACTGCAATAGATAGCGCGTTGAAACTTTGCAAGAGTAGCCTTTGTGCTAAGGCTCATACTCTGCCAAAATACAGAATGAATTGAGACAGTGGGCGTGGTACCTCCTATACAAAGTGAAAAAATATTATTGTGTATATAGAGAACTATGATCTCTGGTATGGTCTTCAAAGTGGGTACGAGTAAACCCCATACCCATGCGGATACTCTAGAAAAACATAGACTGAATTCGGACAGTGAGCGTGGAACTCCCCCGTACAAATGAAAAAAAAAATATTATCCAGTATCTAGAGAACTCCAATAGGTAGCGCCTTGGAATTTTGTAACCCCCATATTAAGATACATTGTGTAGAGAAACACAGACTGAATTTGAATGGAGAGCGTGGTACCTCCTATACAAAGTGTATCGCGTACCTAGAGAACTACATTAGGTATAGTCTTGCAACTTTGCACAAGTAACCTTCATACTAATGTGCATAGTCTAGCAAAATACAAACTGGATAAGAATACTGGGAGTGGCACATGGAGTGGCACATCCCATTAAGAGCAAAAAATTGTTATCGTGTTAATACGTATAGTCTAGCAAAAAACAGGTTGGATGGGAACATTTTTGACTTGAGAATAGCTTGCGTTTTCGCGTTAAACTTTGGTCATACTTTTCTTTCAAGTGTTTATTGTGGATGGGTGTAGCGAAGCTCATCGGGGATAGTTAGTTTATATTAAAAAAAAAACTATTTACTATTATTTAGAATACTACAATAATTCTAGAATTTTTTACAAATTTTAGAATTTTATCCAGAGATGGGAACCTCTATATAAAGAAAATACATAAACAATGAATGAAGCATTACAAAAGTAAGAGCAAGGCACATTTAACAAGGTGACAGCGTAATGGGAGTAATATTATATAAGCATTTTTGTATTACTTTACCATACGTTTTATAAGATAAAGTATAGATATCGGGATTTCGACGGATTTTTACGTTTTGATTCTACTGAATCCATTTTGGCTATTTTCGCGATGATGTCTCTGAGTGTGTCGGTGTGTATGCCACCCGGAGTTTGTACCGTTTGACATATGTATAAAAATGAAATTTAGTATGTGCCTTTGTATATTGAGATGAAGAGCTACAAATATACTTTTTGGGCATAATCGGGAGGGGGCAAGGGGTAAAGCGGTAGTTTCCTTACCCCCAAATTTTGTGAACGCTCTACACGTTATGCCGTATAAAATATTAAAACGAAATTTTATATGTGGCTTTGGTATATGGAGATGAAGAGTTGTGTAAATTTTTTGGCATAATAAGGAAGGGGCAAGGGGTAGTTTACTTACTCCCAAATTTTGTAAACGCTTTACAGGTCATACCGCATGACATATAAAAATGAAAATAAGTATGTGCCTTTAGTTTATGGAGATGAAGAGCTGTATACATTATGGGCATAATCAGGAAGGGGCAAGGAATAGTTTACTTAACACCCCAAACCGAAAATAATTAATTTTTCGATTCGAATATACCTTGAACTTATATTCTTTATGTAATATATCCATAACAAAATCTGTTTCAAGTAGGTATGGTAAAGTTGAGTGCAGACCACTCCAGATATTTTAGATGAGGAGAACTTTAAATTGGCAGCTTCTGTAACAGCTGCTTTGACAGCTCTTTGTTAATTTTTGGTTGGTTACCCCCCATCTTCATTAGCCATTAACATGTCTTAACAAACGTCAAACTTCATATTAAAAAAAAACATTATTTTTAATTCTGTTTTTTTTTTATATGAAGTTTGACTTTTGTTATGCCATGTTAATAACTAATGTAGACGTAGTATGCCCCGTCGTTTGACGTTTGTCGACACCGAAAAGTATGGCAACAGTATTTCATTTACTGGCGGACCATTGACGACTTCAGGTAAACCGCTACACGACTACAAATGCCTTTAGCTACAATTGTCGCTGTGTAGTCAGCTACTTAATTATTTTGAAGTCGATGCTACCTCGTAAACTCTGATATTGTTGTAAAAATACATACATATGTAAAATACATACTTTTATAAAAATAATTTTTTCAATTTTGCAGTAAACAGATAGACCACAGCAGACTACCGACTACATTCTATCAAAACTTAAATACACACGTTTATATGAAAATGATTATTTTGACGACATCATGGCTACATGGCTACCTGACTACCATTGTGGTTGTAGTCAACTTAGGCTAATTGACAGAAGGGAATGTCACAAAATTAAAAAAAAAACATGAAATTATTTACAATCAAGAGGTTTCAAGCAAATAAATTTATTTGTTTTGACGTCATAAAAGTATTTTTTGAAAAAGTTATTTTATTTTTATAAAAATAAAATATGTATTTCTACAACAATGTCAGAGTTTACGACGTAGCTGACTAGACGGCAACGATTATAGCCAGCGGCATGTGTAGTGGTGTAGTCTATGTGTTAAAACCATTATGTGCTCAAAACCTCTTGTTTGTAAATAAATTT
Source organism: Phasia obesa (assembly GCA_949628195.1). NCBI lineage: Eukaryota > Metazoa > Arthropoda > Insecta > Diptera > Tachinidae > Phasia > Phasia obesa. The sequence goes on along the minus strand of OX451218.1, from coordinate 136,243,568 downwards.
GTAATTTTTAATTTTCTAATATTCTCCTCTGTTACATACAAAAGTATAAATTAGCCTTAGTTGTCTACAGCCTCAACGGTGGTCACGTAGCCATGATGACATGAAAATAATAGTCTTCATATAACCGTGTGTATTTTAGTTTTGACAGCTCGTAGTCGGTAGCCTGCTGTCGTCTATGTGTTTAGCATAGCATAACTTATTTAGTGGACTGTAACCTCACTTATAAGACGTACCAAAAAAAAATACAATGGTTGCCGTAGCTGGTGTTTAATATTACTCTCGAAGAGTATTTCGGGAATACTGACTTTCTGTAAGAAGGTTTAGGTCAGCTGGATGTACCTGGGGAAGTTAACTACACACATATCTAACTGGAAATATAACTTTGTGTTTTTTTCTGATAGCAAACAATAAAAAATGGAGAAGTAAATAAAAAAAAAAAAATTAACAAAATTTCGTTGAAATTTATTATTTCAAAGTGTCATTGAATTTATTAAACGCTAAATGAAATTCCAAAACTGTTTGAAATAAGGTGTGTAGGTAATATCAAGATTCCTGCAATATTTTATGAGAATAAACCATAAATCAAGCTCGCTTATTAGCTACATTTCGTTACACTGTGAATATACATACATACATATGTATGTATGTATGTATGGCATTCTGTTCCTTCATGCTTGCTTTGCGTGGTTGTTATTTTGTGTAAATTTTTTGTCATACATAATAATATTAAAACAAATTTTGCAGTGTTTAAGCGTTTTTATTTTTATATTTATTTGTATTTTGTTATTTGAAATTATTTTGCAAAGAATTACGGAGCATGTAACCTTCAAAAACGTGCCTAGGTGAGGCTTGTTTATTCCCCATTTTTTATATTTTTTCTTTAACTGCTGCTTGTCACAGAGCGAGCAGCCAGCACATACATACTTGCCAGCGTAACCACACAAACCAACCAAACAGATACAAAAATATTTAAACGTCCTCAGAAAATAATTTATGGTCGTGCATCTTCTATTTAGACATACGAGCGAGCGATCGATCGAGTACTTTTGGTAACAGAGTGATACTTAACAAAAAAAAAAAAAAAAACATTTTGGTACCTATACGGTTTGGAGTCTTAAATACTTGTTTGTTATTTAGAAAATGAGTTAAAGCATTTGTAATTTATTCTAAGTTTTTATTTTTATTTGATGTTGTAATTGTTCAAAATACTTAAACATGGGCTTAGTGCTCATCAACACAACAATAAAATAATTATTTCTTAAGTAACGAAACTTATACATTAAACACATAGACGACAGCGGCTACACAGCTACATGACTACAAACTATGTTTAGTTCAAACAAATCTCTGTAGTCAGCTACTCTACATTGTTGTAGAAGTGAATATTTTATTTTTATTTTTAAATTTAAAATAAAAATTTAAAACAATTTTTATTACGTCAAAAGAAAAATTTTTATTTGGACAAAACCTCTTGGTTATAAATGAATTTATAAATATTTTTTTAAATTTTGTTATATTTTCTTTTGCTAAATAAAAAAATATTTTTCTTTCCCTCTTTTTCTCAGCTCATCATTGCTGTAGGCTGAGTTGGCTACAGCCACAACAGCCATGTAACTTTTATGGCGTCTTCATATAAACGTGTGAATTTTAATTGTGACAGTTTGTAGTTGGTAGCCTGCTATCGTTTATGTGTTTAATGCATTATGCTTTGACTTTACATTAAAATAAAAAAAAATATATAATTAATACGCTTTTCATTCAAAGTGTTTAATTTTGTATTAAATTAATGCTTGCTCCAACTAACTTGTGTTAGAAGATCTTAAGTAAAGAAATATTTATTATTCTTTTACTCGTTTTTGAAATAAATGACTCGGCGGCTATGTTGCAGGTAATTGTCGAGTAGCTAATACATCCACAGAGAGTTGCAGATTGTTGTGAATTTTAGAGTAATGTAATCACTGTAGCAGCATTGCAGAGCCATGATTACGGACTTTTCATGGTCTGAAACACATAAACTTGGATAAGCCAAAATGATCGTGTTATCAGCCGTCTTAGCGATGTACATTGGCCATCTTAGAGGTGCGATTTCACCTTCTTAGATTTGTTGTGGGGTAAATATCGATACTATGGGTGTAAATCTTTTACAGAATAGGGATGTCTGGTTTTGTATCGACAGCAAAGCCATTATCATGTCCCTCAAAAGTGAGTCTAGCACATCAAATCTATTCCTGGAATTTAGGGCATTCTTGAATGCGATGGGGAAAAACTAAACAGTCACCTTAAATGGGTGCGAGGACAATGTGACTCTAACAAGATCAGAAAAAATGGCTTCGTTATTTCCAATGCCGAAAATGCAGTTACGTGACTTAATAGCAACATCCACTCCCATGCGAGAAGAGTGAGGCTTCCTTATGATGGCTTTTGCAGAAGCTGCCAAGACGAGAAAGATAAGGAAACGATCGAACACCCTTCTGCCTATGCCCTGCATTGGAATATCAAAGTCTTCAGCCTTTTGGGTGACGGTATTCTGAGAGCCTTTCTGATGTTTCATCATTGAAACCAAACTGGATCAATTTCTTTATGAGGAGTTGCGGTTGGTTTTCTAGCCCACTCCCAGTTGGCGGGACATACATAGCTACTTAACTGATTGTATGTCTCGGCCAATGCCTGTGCATCCTCCGCCTGAGTCTACCTATTACGGTTCAAAAAATATGGCTATATAAGTGTAAATCACAACACTGTCGGAATACCCTTTAATTTTTATAGAAAGGCCATATTAATACACCTTCTGTGAAAATTTCAAGAGTCTACCTATTAAGTTTCAAAACTTAGGCCATATACATGCAAATCACGCCACTATTGGAACATCCTTAAATTTTTAAGTTATTTATACCCTTCACCTAAGGTGGAAAAGGGTGTACATATGTATACTTATAAGTTTGCCGTGTGTTATTTCTACAATATTCATGTTCTGCTTCATAAAGTATATACATATATTCTGAAACCTTATACATAGAAAAATTGATTAAGCGATGTCCGTCTGTGTTCGGGTTGAAATCAACTTTGTTAAGGCACTAGAAGATATACAGAAAATTTAAACCCAATGATCTGCCAGGCATGGTTTCGAAATAATGGAATTCAGCAACATCAGACCCTTCCATTGGATGCTGTGGGCAAAAAACCACGCCTACCAATATTTTTTCACGTTGATTTTATTTTTTTTCTGGTAACCAATAACCCCCTACGAGGGCCTTTTTTTGTTTATTTTTAGATTGGTAAGGTTTTTCTACTTTGATTTGTACTAAAGGTAGCCAATAGAGCCACAGGGTGCCAAGGGAGCAGTCAATAGCCTGGGGGGAGGGGGGTCAATATGAGGAAATTTTTTTAAAGAATTTTTTTGCTTTAGATCACCATTCTAACGCAATATAGATTGCAGAAACAATACGTTTTTGGTTTGTTCGCTTTTGCTTTTGCTTTTGGTTTGTTCGCAGTTTGGTTTTACTTATATATAAAACGACTAAAAAAATGTAAATTGGTATTTTTGCATGAAACGTTTTCGAAAGGTTTTGTTTGTTTTCATACCCTGCTTTATGAATAACATTGTATTCGATGCAAAAATAAAAGAGGTTACTGCTTCATTAAAAATGTTTGGATTTATAAAACTTGACAAATATATTTCTCTTAATTTATAGTAAACGACTAAATTTCCTATTGTCATCTTTTAGAAACCTAAACGGATTTCCAGTTTTTTTAAATGTTAATTTTCTGTTAAAAAGAATCCATTCAATATTATTTTATTTTTTTTTTTTTAATTGATTGTAAGAGATCTAAAGCTTCTTTGGAAGTTGCAAACTTTTTTCGTATAAATGGTACCTACTTCTAGCAATAAATTGTTGTAGTTGTTGCTGCGGTTTTATTAAAAAAATATACCCATAATTATAAAAAAAAATTATAATAACAACAACGACAATGTCTTCTCCAATAAAAAACCAACCAGTTCACCAGTTAATAAACCATCCAACAATAAGACAAATCGACATACAAAGTCTCACACAGAGTGAGACGGACGTTAACAGAATCGTGTACACTTTAACATTTAAAATGTTAAAACATTTTTATATGTCAAACATGTTGGTGACATTATTGGTATGTAACCTTCAGGAGCGTGCTAATGATGACGACGATGATGCGATCTTTAATATTGATATTGATGAGATGTGTTTGTTGTTCTTTTAAATATGAAAAATATAAATTTTAGAAGTAATAGAAAATGTTAAATCATGTTGTTTTTTTATACATATCGCACTTGTGCAGCAATAGTGTATTAACTCAAAATTTTAAAGATTTCTGTTGAAACCAAAAAAAAGTTGAATTTTACATTACATGCAGTGTTACCATTTGTAAAGATTAATGTTGTTTTTGAAGTTTTTTGAGTTGCCAAAAACATAAAAAAGATTTTTTAGCTAAATAAAAGATTTGTAAAAATTTAATATTCAGTACTTTTAGTCTATTACTGAGCTTACTTAGCTGAATTTGATATCAATAATAGCCCGTTTAGGATGCCACGAAATTAAATAATTTCGAGCTGAAATTACGAACGAAATCTAAACCCCAGTCTTCATTTGCTATCAACATGTCTTAACAAAAGTATGAAGTTTGACTTTTGTTAGGTCATGTTAATGTGTAATGGAGAAGAGGGGTAAAGTTCATACTGGGCTTTTTGACATTTGAGTTAATTTCGCAAACAGCTGATCACGTTTAGTTATATTTGTTTAATTTAATTCTTTTGCAAAAAGCTTTCGTACAACACTTTCGTATTGATTTAAAATATATATACGAATGTTAAAAACAAAACTACAACAAAATTAATGTACAATTATGTATATATTTCCATTATTTCATTTGGCTTTTAAATTTCTTTTTCAAACAAAACGGACTTTCAAGGTTGTAAATAGGGTCATGGTTGCAAAAAAGTAGCTTTTTCTACAAAACCAGCGTTGTCTATGGTAATTTAAGTTAATTTCGACGAAATTAAGTAGAATGAGTTAATTTGGGCAATGGTAAAATGTATGCGAAATTACGTAATTTCAACTTGATTTCGGCCGAAATTACGAAATGACTTATACGTAACTTACACCATGAAATCGTTTCATGAAATTTCTTCAATTCTCTTTTGAACTTTCTTGTTTTTCCTTGCCTCTCTACACCTCTTACCATCACAAAACCGGTTTCGTGCAACTGATTTCATGAAAAATGTCATCGTGTAATTTAGCTATTAATTTCGTGGCAGCCTGAACGGGCTATAAATCTCTAATAAGATTTTTAATACAAAACAAAATTTCGGTCGACTTCTTCTTCTTAATTATACCGTTCAACCTAGAACGGCAGTATGATGGAAAAAGGCTTCTGGAGACAATAAGTCCATAGTGAAGCCTTTACTTAATTTATGTTATATTTATTTATATTTTACTGTTTTTAATTATCTTAGATTTCGTTAGTTTGTAAAATTTTCTTTTTTTTTTAAATAGTTTATATGTATTTTATTTTCATTATATATTTTAAGTTTCTTTTCATTTATTAATTTTCCTTGTAATATTGAGGTTATACACGATAACCAAAACGATTGCACATGGCTGATTAATGCAACCACTAATTAACTGTACTAAAGTACAGCTAATCGTGGAAGCCAATCACCCAGTGCGAGAGTGAGACGTAAAGCACTCGAAGGCCTAGCAACAAGAACGGCCTGATTGACTTTAAACGATAACAACAATGACGCGCGCACGTGTTCCTCCAACCAGAGCTACTTTACAAATCATTTCGGTAGACTTGAAGATTTTTGAAAAAAACAATATGGTAACACTGATTATATGTATACTTTAACATTATCCTACTTTTTATAAAAGATGGCCAAAACAGCGGGAGTTATTTCAAGCCGTTGCACACTATAATGCATTAAACCATGGTATGTATTCAAGCTTTCCACAAGGTAGGTTTGTGTCGCTCTAAATACTTTGCACCACATTAAGAACTTTATATAGGCACTAATCTTGTTTCTTTTTATGAATTACGTTAAGAAAAAGGAAATTTGATGAAATTAGAGTAAAAAAAATTTTAATTGAAAAAATACATTTTAAATACAATTATGATATAAAATAAGAAAATTGACTATTTGCAATGCAGAGACTTTTTTCAGTGTACAACACCAACATATTCTCATTTTAACCACGTTCTCTGGTTGGGAGCCTTTAATTTAATACAAACATTTTCAAAAGAATGGAATACAAAACACAAATTTTTATATTTTTTCGGTCTCATAAAAACTACTGGATAAATTTAAATAATTAATTTTGTGAGAAGGTACCTTAGTATCTCGGCATAAATAAACGATACTTTTTTTTCGTAAAAATATCTCATTTCCAAGATAAAATATAGAAAAAGTAGTGAAAGTAAGCCGAGTTTTACCGATAATAAACCAGGGTACCTTTATATAATTATAAAACTAACAGTCTTACTTTTTGGATTATATTCAAAGCAAAATCGAACAAAATATTGTAGGGACGCTGACGAAGTGGTGGTCCCTGCTAATATTCAATATAATTAAGAAGCTGACTACACGTCGACAATTGCAGCCATCGCCGGTTGAAGTCATGTAACTCTATAGCCGCTGTTGTCTATGTGTTTAAAGCTTAAATGCTTAACCAGTACTTAATCTTTTTCCCGTCGTAAAGTAGCTCTGGGTCGGGGAACTCGTGCCCGTGTCATTGTCATTATAGCTTAAAGTCAATCAGGCCGTCCTTTTTGCTCGTCCTTCGAGTGGCTTGCGTCTTATTCTCACACTGGCTGATTGGCTTCCTCGAATAGTTGTACTACGGCACTGTTATTGGTGGATTCTTAATCAGCCACGTGTATTCGTTTGGTTATCGTATATAACCTAAAAAATTTAATTCAATAAATCGAACATTGGTGGAGTACCATTTTAAAAAGTCAAATTTTCACTAGAGGAGTGCCATTAAACTCATTTTAATTTTACCTAGCTGAATTTGGAGTCTAACTTTCTATACGAAGGTATAGGTCGCGTTGCAAATTTTGGAGGAAGCTAAGGACATCATAGCCATCAAACCCTAATCTAATTATTGTTTGAAATTTTTCAAAAAATTATAAGTCAAATGTAGTAATATATGTATTATAGTGTAAAACGACCTTAATCAAATATAATAAACACAAGAATGGTTGATATTACGAAAAAGTAAAAAAATATAAAAATTTAGAGTTAATATACTATTCTTGCTGCGATATGTATACAGATTTTAAATAACAAAAATAAATAAAAGAGCGACACGTAGAAGTAAGGGAGGGAGAATTTGACATGTTAATATTAATCAACAATTTAAAGTCATGAGGATGAATTTAACAGATTGATGAGTGACAGAGTAGTGTTAGATGTTAGATAAGGTGGAGTTAATGAGAGATATTTATAAATATCAGTTATAAACAACAAGAAACACATGCTGATTGACCTGACCCACTTACATGTATTATAACGTTTAACAGCTTCTGCTAATGTTGTGTTTGTGGGAGCAGTAACTTTTCAATATTTGTTGCTGAAAATTTTTTAACTCTTTTTTTAAATAAATTATTTTCCTAATTACATGCCCACACAATAGTTCAACAATAAATAATGGCAGTCATTTGATTAATTTTTAGGCGATACGGGTTTTAATAAATTCTAACAAATTATAAATAAATTTATAACTGTCAAAACGACTATTTGACAAGTACATACATACATACATACATAAGTACATGTGATGTGTATGCTGAGCACGCGTTCTGCAGTGTTTATGTTTACATTGAGGGGCACACAATTCAATATTGAATTTTGGCAGACACATCAATTAAGTGTTATTTTATTTTTCTGTGGTCATTGAAACAAATGATGCTAAGAAAAGTTGTTTAATGTCAGCTACATCTACTTTTTACTTAAAATCAAAGACTTTATAAAGTTGAAATACTAAAATTAAATATACTGACATACTAGTGGTTTGATTATTATCTCGAAAAATCGAAACTAAAAAATTTATTGCAACAATTTTAAAATTATTAAGTGCTAGTAGCATTGCCCGCGACTCGACGTCTTCAGCATCTTGTTTGAAAACTAATTTTGCTTAAGGCTGTTTCACACTATAATACAATTATTAATATGTTTAAATAAAATGCAACCCTGATCTAATCGTTGTATGAATTCTTAAAAAAACACTAACAGCTCATCATGTCAGGGTTTCTTTTCGCTACACACTTACAATTTTTGTTTCTGCAACACATGTATTCGTTGTTGGGATTCGGTTCGATGTTTCATGTACTTGAAACTCTGCTGCGACTCTCTATTGTTGTTGTTGTTGTTTGCTGTTTTCGATATGAGAATGACTGTATAAATGTATACAGTCGTCAGAAACCTTATCTTGAATGTATGGACACGAATGCAACTTCAAAAGAGAATTTAAAAAATTTTTCAAAAACAAAAATTGCAAGTGTGGAACGGGACTTAGTAACGCACACCAAATTTTAAGACTCTTGCTTTTATTGTGCTACGGATATGCTTTATGCAACATGGGTTGACAAAAAAAGGTGCTGCCAAGTTCTCAGTATTATTAAATAGATGAAATTTCGTATTTCACATTTTATTTCTATTTTCTCTTGCAAGGGAGATATTTTTACGGAAAAAGAGTATGCTATATATGAACCACAATATTTTTTTGGACCATAAAACATTTGAAATTTACACAAAGTCTGTACTACTATGTCCGCTATAGCAACTATAAAAAATTAATCAGTGTCCCTATAGTGATTTTACCGAATATTTTTTATCTTTAAAATCGTTATGGGCAAACAATTTAAATTAACCAACATAAATAAAAACATGTAAGAGTATACACTTCACCGCGGTGATTTTATTTATACAGAATTATGTACAAAATTGGTTTTAGTCATTAAGAAAAGAACTCCGCTTTTTTCACAAAAAGCAAACAAATTTTTAAAAAAATCCTCATATTGACCCCCCAGTGGGCTTTTGACTGCTCCTGATTACCAGTGGGCACTCTGTTGGTCTATTGGCTACCTCTATATCTATTGCTTTCTATAAAGGCTTTTAATACAAATCAAAGCATAAAAACCTTACCAACCTAAAAATAAACAAATAATCGGCCCTCGCAGGGGGGTTATTGATCCTTTAAGATCTGTATGCACTTCTTGTTATCTACCTGTCGTGGTCTAATATCTATGTAACAAAGACCGACAAAAGAGAATCATTAAAACCGAATAAAATGAAAACAACGTGAAAAAATATAGGTGGGCGTGGTTTTTTACCCACAGCTTCCAATGGGATGGTCGTATCTTGCTGAATTGCAATCCCAAAATTCTCGAAATTATGCCTGGCCTTAAATTTTCTGTACCTCGTCTGGCGCCTGGGCAAATGGCATTTCAACGTCAACACGGATAGACGGACTTTCCTATCTATGAGGCAAGTATAAGTATCCAGATTATATGCATATACTTTATGGGGTTAGAAATGAATATTGTAGAAATTACACACGGTGAAGGTTACAATTAGATTAAACATTAAAAGAAGCCCAAATAGAACACGTGATTGTAAGGCATACGTGTTTATCTTTTAAACCGTAATAGGCAGACAACTAAAATTTCTACAAACAAGTAATAAAATTTATAAATTATTAATTGAAGGTAGGGGTACTACGTAAGACCTTAATAAACTTAAAATATTGTTCTTTTTCAATTATCGACCGATTTGCACCTGTTTTTCAAATTTTTTAATTCTGGTGTAATTTTATTTTCTTGTTTACAATTACGATTTTTGGTAAAATTTAAAATTTTTGTTCTCAAAGTAAAAGCTACAACATAGAAAAAGTGCGAAGAAATAAATTCACTCACTGTTTTTTTTCACATCTTCGATCATTTTCGAAATTAAATGCATGTAATAAATCGGAAAACTTTCCTTTTAAGGGTCTACAGAAAGTTAAATTGATTTACGTCAACACAGTCAGAAAAAATATCTTTACTTCGAACTCTTGTCACTTATATCTTGACAATTGAATCGATACTTAAGGCTGTTTCAGACTATAATACACGTATTAACAGTTTTAAATAAAATGCAATCCTGATCTGATCGCTGTTTAAAATTTTTCAGTAACAACTCTTTCTTTAAAAGTTGTAATAGTTGTATTATAGTGTGAAAGGGGAGTAAGGTTTTTTCATTTTAAATATATCTGTAACAAAAAGGAATAATTGCTTAAGTCGACTTAAGCTCTTAAATTTTGTTATCGTGATTTACACATTTATTAGAATGTGCTATTTATGGGAACATAGAACAACATACATATCTCTTAAATAATAAGGCCCCGTCCGAAAGAAATGTCCCAACCAGTAATAGGAATAAATTAATAAAAAACAGCTGCAAGGTGTGAAAGTGGTCGGCTTCAAAAATGCAGAAGAAGACAAGCAGGCTTTCCTTGTAGCCATGGATAATAACTCTTGTGGTTATTAGCTCTAGCGGTTAAACAGATAGTTATTTTTGACACTTGATGGGTTAATTATTTATTTAATTTTATTGTTTTTTTAAAGCTAATTTTAGAACTTATCAATGTCAATTTTCAATGGACTCAATTCAACAGATATTTTAAACATTTTTTAAATCAAAAATTTTTTTATGAATGTAACCCCATTATTTTTATTATGTTTTTAAAAATTCCAATTTCTAACGTCAATTATATGTTAAATGCTAAATGCACAATATGGCAACTTTACCACCAACATATGCTTGCCGATAACTGTTTGTGATAAGAAAAACACAAAATTGTCATCACTAAATAACAACAATAGTTTAGCCGGTAAATCTGCTACGTAAGGTATTTTTTATAAATTTTATTCTAGTTGTATCAAAAAGGATTCCTTGTGATTACAATGGTAGAAGTAAAGGAATTAAAAGAAAGTGATTCCAAGTTGTGGCCTTTTTTTATATTGTCAACATGCGTCAAAATGATGCTAGTACCTGCATAGTAAGTATCGCTTCAAAATCTTAAGTGTGCAAATGTAAAACGTTCTAAATTATTTGTACCTAGCCATTCAACGGATTTTGAGGTTCACAGGAATTGGATGGCAATTACCTTTAATTTGCCTCTAAGGGAGTGGTACTACAATCAAACCAGTGAATGGACTTTAGACTATCCACCATTTTTTGCCTACTTTGAATGGCTACTGGCTCAGGTGGCCAAATATGTGGATCCCAAAATGTTACAATTGTCTAATCTCAACTATGCCTCCACCGAGTGTAAATATTTCCAAAGAATATCGGTAATGGTAATGGATTTAGTATTTTGCTGGGGTATCACACGTTGTCTGAATGTCTTGGGAGCCGTCGGTATTAAAGTATACAAATTATCAAACCAGGCTCTTTTGATATTTAATGTGGGTCTGTTGTTTGTCGATCACATACATTTTCAATATAATGGTTTCCTATTTGGTTTATTGCTGCTGAGCATCAGTTATATGCTGGAGGATCATATGCTAAAGGGCACCATTGTATTTGCTTGTCTGTTAAATTTTAAACACTTGTTTTTGTATGTAGCACCGGCCTACGCCATTTACTTGATGAAATACTATTGCTTTGATGCCAGCAAAAATCAAATTTATTGTTTACTCAAGTTATTATGTGTGGGATTGACTCCTTTTGCTTTGGCTTTTGGCCCTTTCTACCAACATTTACCACAAATTTTTAACCGCTTGTTTCCATTTAAACGCGGCCTAACTCATGCTTATTGGGCTCCCAACTTTTGGGCTCTATACAATACGGCTGATAAAGTAGCTGCCAAAGTTTTGAAGGTGGAAAATTCATCTGCGGCTTCATTTACTTCAGGTTTAGTGCAAGAATATGATCATGCTGTTTTACCTTCAGTTCGACCCATGGCCACTTTTGCTCTAACGGTGGTAACAATGCTGCCAATGCTATGGAGATTATGGAATTACACAATTAAGAGGTAAATTTTAGAGGTTTAATATTAGATGCAGTTAAAAATCTTTTACAGGCTAAATAGTGTTGCTTTTTTGAGATTTTTGCTAAGATATTTTAAAAGGATCTTACCAGTACATATCACAAAAGATATGGAATAAAGGATGGTGCAGTATAATTGACACATTGAGAAGGTGGTAAGGCCTTTTGTGTAAAAATATTCCGCTTCTTTTCTATTAAATTGTTGATATTGGAGCCAGGTTTAAAGTCAATTGGCATTTACAGCCCAGTAAAGTTCAATGTAATTTTTTGGAGTTTTCTATAAATACTAGTTTTCACTTAAAAATCATTTAGAATTGGATCAATTATAAGACTCTTTTTTATCCATTAGTTTAAAACTGAGGGTTTACTGCGTATTTCGATTCGAAAGGAAAATCATTCGAATTTGTAAGTCTTATACACAGTGTTTCGAAAAAGTTTTCTTTCGAATCGAAATACGCAGTAACACCCTGTGTGGTAATTCAGTTTGTATTTTAGCAGACAATGCACATTACTCTGAAGGTTACTTGTGCAAAGTTTCAAGACTCTACCTATTGTAGTTCTCCAGCAACATGATAATAATTTTTCACTTTGTATGGGAGGTACTACGCCCACTATTCCAATTCAGACTGTGTTTAGCTTAACTATGTACGTTAATATGGGGGGTCACTGGTGCGAAATTTCAAGGTGCTTCCTAATTTAGTTCTCTAGATAATGGATAATATTTTTCCCTTTGTATGGGAGGTACCACGTCCACTATTCCAATCCAGTCTATCTTTCTCTAAACTATGTATGTTAATATAGAGGTTACGGGTGCAAAAATTCAAGGCGCTACCTATTACTGTTATCAAGCTACACGATGACAAATATTTACTTTGCATGGGAGGTGCCACGCTCACGTCGAATATTGAAAAAAATAAGTACCCTATTTTACCAACCGTATATCTAATAACAAACTATGAAAATTTCAGAAATATCGGTTCAATGGTGTAGGCAGCTACAGCTTTCCGACAAACCAACTAACAAAAATACAAAAAACACTTTGTGTTTTATATATCGTAGGTCTCATGTAGAAAGGCCCTAACTCACACTTTTTTCGAAATTTATTTTTTTTGTGATTCCAATGCTAAATTTATTTTTTTTGTGATTCCAATGCTATTTGCGTTAAATGCATTGGAAACACAAAAAAATCAAATTTGGAAAAAAGAGTGAGTTAGGGCCTTTCTACGTGAGACCGACGATATATAGATTTCTAATAATATCTAAGCTATATACACTTCTTTTATAAATAAAAAATTCCATTTTATGACGCTTTATTTCCAGAGATGCTAAAATTGCCTTTCTAAGAGCAATTGTCATCTGTTCCGCTTGTTCCTTCATATTTGGCTGGCATGTACATGAAAAAGCCATTTTAATGTGCTTATTGCCGCTATGGTAAGATTGAATTCAACTCACTAAAGATTTAAATTTTAAATTTCTCAATTATTTTACAGTTTTCTCTTCTTCATCTCACCCACCGATGCCAAATACTCCTTTATGCTGAGTGCTGTGGGTCATTTCTCCCTATTCCCTTTACTTTTCCACATAGACTTGCTGATCATACGTTACTCCTTATATCTAGCTTATATGGCTTACATGTACACACGTTACGTATCGGTATATAAAGACTATCCTGATATGAATCTGCTGGAGGATTGTTATATACATGGTCTTCTGCTTATACCCATCTATGAGCATCTTATTGGTTGGCTAACCGGTTTGAATGACAAATATCCATTCTTACCTTTGCTCTTGTACTCAACGTATTGCGGAGTTGGTGTTTTATATTGTTACATACGTTATTATATATTTGCCTTAGAGCTTAAGACTAAAACTACAGTTAAGACTAAAAAATCTAAAAGTAAAAAATCAAAAAATGTAAAAACATTCTCTGTCAATTCCTCGGAGCCTTCTAAGTTCGAAGAGTCTTTGCCACTGACCTCAAAGGCGAAAGCAAAAGAGAAGAATTCGAAGGACGCGCAGAGGAAGAAACATAAATAAATGACACTGTTGTATTGTTACTTCTAAATGGTATTTGTGTTGTTGTTCTTGGGGTGCAGCTAAGCCAGGCTGTTGAGGCGCGACGGGGATAGCCACGTTCTGGTTGTATGCGCACATTGTTGTAGAGCCAATAGCGGTTGTCTTTGAAGAAATAAGTTTTGCCTGTAAAACCAAAAAATAAGCAAAAATATTCAAGGGCTTTAATAAAGTCTCCAAAATGCTAACCATTTGGCAAAGTAGCAGCTGCATCGATATTTTCTGGTATACCAGGCCATCGTAGCATTGTTTTCGGATAACCAGTGTCCATTGTTTGCAATTGATCGTTATAGCGCCAAAATATAGTATCAGCAAATATGTAAGTGCGATTGTTTCTGGCTTAAAAAATTAATGTTAAATTAAAGTAGAAATTTTTAGTTTTAAAAGGATCTTAAAAAAATGGAAAAAAGTTTTAAAAAGTATTTTGAAACAAGTTGCTTTTAAAACAATTTACATTTCAGGAATTCTGTTTTATAATACATTCTATTTAAAGAACCTTTGAGCAAAGTAGCTTTTATAAAAAGTCCCAAAGAAAATCAACTCAAATAAGAGTAACTTTTTATAAAAAAAAACCTTAAAGAAGTACCTTCTAAAACAATCTCTGAGTAATTATTCAGGAGTGCTTCGTAGTTTTTTTAATATAAAATTCAATTATTGCTGTCCCGTTTACAAAACTACAAGTTGCTACCAAGTCATTATAATCGATAAAATTGGGTACATTCCGATTTTTATCTCCTAATTTTAAACCAAGGTAGTAAGGTACCTCTCTACTAAATTTTAAGAAAATTCATTCAGACAGACGGACTGAGAAAAATTCCAAAAATTGGTATTTTGTATTCCACATCGTTTATGTCTGCACAAGCAACAAAATTTTCCACAAATATTTCCTGCACAGACACTGCTGTTACGTTTTATTATAATGGGTGATTTTTTTATCATCTTTCTTTATGGCAACACTGTTTTTGGCAGCTCAGCTGTTATCGTTTAACACAATCCAAGGCGAATTCATACCAGGTGGAGGCGATAGCTCAGCTGATTATTTTTTGCTCTCGTTTTCTTGCTAATGTCTTGTCAAAAAATACATTGTTTCATATCTGCTAGTCTAATGTCAAAGTTGTTGTTTTGTTGAAGTTACCCTACTGCTCACACCTTGTATGAATTCGCCGGGACACAGTCGTAAATTAGCTCTGGATTGAGGAACATCGTTCGCGCGTCATTGTCGTTTTCGCTTAAAGTCTCACTTACATTGGCTGATTGGCTTCCTCGAATAGCTGTACTGCGGTACTGTAGTACTGTTATTGGTGGTTGCTTTAATCAGCCACGAGTAATCGTTTAGAATATCGTATATAATCTAGAAGTTTTATTTAAATATGTCAGACATTGGTGGAGCACCATTTTAAAAACTAAATTTTTCACTGAAGGAGTACCATTAAACCTCATTTTTAACTGGAAGAGAACCATTAAACTCACTACACTGGAGGAGAACTAATAAACTCAATTTTTCACTGGAGGAGAACCACTAAACTCAATTTTTGACTGGAAGAGATTCATTAAACGCAATTTTTGACTTGAGGAGAACCATTAAACTTAATTTTTTACTGGAGAAGGGCCATTAAACTCAATTTTTCACTGGAAGATAACCATTAAGCTCACTTCACTAAATTTTTCACTGAAGGAGTACCATTAAACTCCATTTTTAACTGGAAGAGAACCATTAAACTCACTACACTGGAGGAGAACCAATAAACTCAATTTTTCACTGGAGGAGAACCACTAAACTCAATTTTTGACTGGAAGAGATTCATTAAACGCAATTTTTTACTTGAGGAGAACCATTAAACTCAATTTTTAATGGAGGACTATTAAACTCAATTTTTCACTGGAAGATAACCATTAACTAAATTTTTCCCTGGAAGAGAACCATTAATTTCACTTCACTGGAGGAAAACCAATAAACTCAATTTTTCACTGGAGGAGAACCAATAAACTCAACCTTTTTATGGAGGAGCACCATTAAACCCAATTTATCAGTGGAGGAAAACCACTAAACTCAATTTTTGACTGGAAGAGAATCATTAAACGCAATTTTTGACTTGAGGAGAACCATTAAACTTAATTTTTTACTGGTGGAGTGCCATTAAACTCAATTTTTCACTGGAAGAGAATCATTAAACTCATTTCACTGGAGAAGGGCCATTAAACTCAATTTTTCAATGGAGGAGAACCATTAAACTCAATTTTTCACTGAAAGAGAACCATTAAACTCACTTCACTGGAGGAGAACCAATAACTCAATTTTTTATTGGATGAGCACCATTAAACTCAATCTATAACTGAAGTAGAGCCAATAAACTCATTTCAAATATTACCTAGCTGAATTTCGAGTTCTAAAAAATAACTGTTAAACGTGTTTAGTTTGGTCTATAATTTAACCATGAACAAGGCTTGCAGATTATTGAATTTTATTATAAAAATTCAAGCTCATTTCTGGTTGAATAGATAAGTGAAGAAGCAAAATTTCCGTATTTGGTGTGAAAAGCAGCCATAAGCATACAAAAATTATCTATGCAACCAATGTTTGGAGTGGATTATGGTGGTGGTATCAGTAGACTGTACTTTTTCAAATACGACGAAGGCAGGAGCGTTATGAGTGGCGAAACAATGGCTCAATTGAGCGGCGAATTCGGCGAACAGTTTATTTCACGTTTGGGCCAGTCAATTGGCCGCCTAGATCGTGCAATTTAATGCTTTTATATTAATTTGTAGGGGCTATGTTAAGGCTGATGTTTATAGGGACAAGCCTGCAACGGTTGATGCGCTGGAAACCAATATTGAAGAATATATTCGTGAGATACTGGCCGATATATTGGAGAGAGTATGCCAAAATTGGACCCAGCGTATGAGCCATTTGAGACGTAGCTGCGGTCAACATTTACATGAAACCGAATTTAAAAATTGAATTATATGCACCGTTCTATCGACCCAAATAAAGATTTCATACATTTTTCTAAATATTATGAGTTCTTTTATCAAAGCAAATCCGGAAGCTCTTAAAAATATTCCCCTTATGTAGAGATCAGATATATATAGATTTTTACTTACGCCAGAGTATGGCAGCATTTACTTTTTCTATTCCTTCTGTATCGCCCAAAAGTTCCTGAAGCGTTGTGGAACTATTTGCCATAATGTTGTCATCTTTATAAAACCAAATTTGTTTGCCTAAAAGAAAAAAAAAAAAAACAAAAACAAAAATGTTCTAAAATAAATAGAAACTTTTAATTTCAAAATCTTACCCGAAAATATTACCAACGTTTTGTCAAAGCGTTCATAGCAGGCATCAATATGTTTTACACTGTGAGGCAAATTCGTTAACACACGGTTTAGCTTCTTCGGGTAACCCACTACAACTCGGTAGTTGGGCGATAATCTCCAAATATATTCACCCTTGAAAATATGCATGGAATTGTTGAAATAACACACAGCATTAAAACTGCCCTCACAAATATTGGGGATGGGCGTGTGATGATTTCTTTTCACACTAAGACCCAAGGAAGTGGTGGTATATTCGGGAAACTGAATTTAGTAAAACCGAAATTAATTTTCACAATTTCATAAAATACTCTTTTTAAGTGAACCTTTTCCTTTCTAGTGTTGTCCTCATAAAACGGGGTGGTCGTACCAGTATTCGAATCGGTGGTCTGCTCTCTCTCAGTAGTCTCTTCTGAGGAATCGTAATCTTCATTTTTTATTTGCAAATCATCATCCAGTTTTTTATTCACTTGCATAAACAGAAGAAAAGGAAATGTGAAATCATGTTGGAAATGTTAAAGTATGAACCTACGGTAAGCATTATACATAGCCAATGTATCATCATAATCCAAAACGTTGTGCCCGGGTCCCTTGTAGTAGGGAAACATTATCGAACTGTAGACAGGCGAATGAGCCAACCCCAAACTATGACCCAATTCATGCAATGCCACCGTATAAAAATCTACTCCTCTTCTTAAATCCGTAGAATTTTCTTTCCAATTTTCATCTTCATCAAAATGTACATCACCGCCCCAAGATCCCATTTCATACGGATAAAATGCATGAGCCAATATATTGCCTGGACCGTCAAATGGATAACTTTAAATGGAATTATTTGATCAAAAGTGTTGGAGAAGTGTTGCAAAACTCACTTGTCTCCATGATATTGGCTTCCAAAACCCACGATTATATCGGCCGTAGTATCATCGACGCGATGAAATTTAAGCTTACTATACTGCGACCATACGTTGAAGGCTTTTTCTATATCTCGTTCGACTTGGGAACGTGGGATTTTCAGAGACCAATTGCCGATTCTGCAAGAAAATAATGAAAATATAGGATGTAAATTAATGGTCTCTCAGAAAAATACGAGGGTAGTTTGATAAAATTTATCTATTACTGGACTACTGTCGAGCAAGCTGCTTTTGGCAGCCCTTTAAAGAGACAACCTATTTAGTTCTATCGAAGTGAAAAAAAAATTAAATTCATTAAAAAAATGGCATGAAACAATCTCATCGTCTAAATTTGGTCCTCAATATATTTTTTATCTGAAGAAAAACGGGAATTTATATGTCTTTTATTTACATTTACAATTTTAATGACCTTAAAAGCCCGAATAGATACTAAATTCTATAGCAACAAAAAGAAAACTGGAAATGTTGAGAGAACAATACCACAGAAGTTTATCTTCTACTGGTGTTGGGTCGACCCTGTGACTGGCTCTGTAGAGGCCGTCGTACCGCATTGTACCGTCAAGTGCCGTCGTAGTCTTGTACTGCCACTGCAAAGTGCCGTCTACGGCCATTATTACTTAGTAAAGCTGCTGCTGTTGCTGCCAAGTGTCGCCACTGGCCATAGCCACTACCGCCTGGTACAGCTTGCTGCTGCAGCTGACCGTCATCACAAGACCAGTTTCAATCAAAAGAGTAGGCAACAAAAAAAAAAAAAAAAAAATTTAGACGACTCTGGACTTCGCCAGCGTAGAACGTGGCGTTAAAAACGTATCCAACGAAAGGCATAATAGTGGTTCTGTACAATCAATTCCACTGGCTAAAACGACTTGTTTTCTTTCCGTAAAATGATATTGGACCATAGAAAAAAGAATGTGCGTGAGAGACTCCAGGAGAGTCTTTTACATGAGTATTTGGATATGACAAAGCTGTCCGACAAAGGAGTGTTTGGTAATTTTAGGCGCCACTCAAACTTAGCATTTTAGTTATAAATAAACTTTTGATGACTTAAAAAAAAATTATGTGCAAGGTACCGAACTTTGGGGACTTACCCACAAACCCCACTTTATCCTAGGGGGCCGACCGTCCGCACCACCATTCAAAAATACCTCTGCTTTGCTTTTTTGGAATTTCATTAATATATGTATTTTTAGTGGTTCATAAGCTGCTGAATTATTTCTAAAATAAAATGTTTTCAAACCACTGTGCGATGAAGATCATCGAATTTTTTTAATCAAATCAAATATTTTAAACTTTCCTTCTATTTTAAAGCCTTCAATCATATAGTTGCCACCACTATACAGCGTGAAAAAACCACCCTCAACTAGTAAAGAAATCTGGAGGTGGCCTACACTCAACTTTACCATTCCCAATGGAAACAGATATTTTTATGAATATATTACATAGAATATAAAAGTTTAAATTATATTCGAATCGAATAATTAAATATTATCGGTTTGGGGTATTAAGTGAACTACCCCTTGCCCATTCCCGATTATGCCCAAAATTATACACAGCTCTTCATCTCCATAAATCAAAGGCACATACTAAATTTCATTTTGATATGTCAAACGGTATGACCTGTACAAACTCCACAAAAATTATGGCATACACACCCACCCACCTATAGACATCTTCGCGAAAATAGTCAAAATGGATTCAGGAGTAAAGTAAATGGTATGGTAAAGTAAAAATTGTCAACCAAATATTCCAGGTTCTAAAAAGGTTCGACGAAAAAGTTTCGAAACAAATGATAACTAGAGCCTCTTCTGAAATCCTACTTTGTGGAGGGCTTAAAACAATTGGATAGCCATAGGCATCGAACTAAACTATGTTGAAAATTTGTTTTTCTATCTTTAAAATAGAGTTTAAAAGGAAAACTTGAAAAGGTATCAACTCAAAATAAAGTGTTTTATATATTTTTACAAAGATTTGTTGACTTTCCATCGTATCTTCAGGTTTTTTACAATTTTTAATAAATTATCCAATCAGCCCATTCCATTTTATATTTTTTTCTATCATTTTTACTTACAAATATTTGATATTCCTTTTACTCCAAGTCTTTGCACCAAAGATAAAACGTTTCGTTCTTGATTTTCTGCTAGTATTTTTTGCAACCACCGGTTGTTGTCTTAGATAATACGGCTTAACCTCGATATCGGGTACTCCACAACGGGGCTTAGTAAATAACTGATAAAAAGAGAAATAAATTAAGTAAACTATTTCTTAGCCTTTATAAAACAATTCGTTATTGTAGTTTAAATTCAAGTTCATTGAACATAAATAGAAGAGGAATCAAAAAATACAACTTTATCTCTGCTAAAAACTTGACGTCAAATATTTATAATTTAATTAAAACAGAAAGAATATTAAGTTTTCTTATCTTTTTAGAAACCGGCATAATTCATTTACCACAAAATTAAATTAAAAAAACATTTTTAGTTAAATAAGAAAATCATACCTCTTTGGTTTTGGCATCCAGTTTGCCCGTTTGATTTAGGGCACCATATTTTTGCATATTTTTAATGGCTTCCACTATAGCACTTTCATGGTACAAGGCCTCCGAGTCATCTGGATTTTGATCTAAATAGCCAAAGCGTCGCATAAATTTAAGCTGTAAATTAAAATATAAAAAATAAAATTTTAATTTTGTTTTAGAAAAAAAAAACTTACCACTTCCGGTGGTGGTATATCAATACCTTTCCTAGATCCTATTGGTGAACTGGCTACATATTTTACGAGTAGTAGGAAAACTATAATTAGCATAAAACTTTTTGAAATTTTTAACATTTCAAATTAAATATTGAAAAGTCTTCACTGCAATTTTTTTAATATTAATTTTGCTGTGCGTTTGTTTCCAGATTTAATTTCTAATTAAATTTAATCGACCGCTCCGGGATCTGTTTAAAATTGAACTAAATAATCAACCGGCATTTTTTGTTATTTCTTAAACAGCCATGAAATTGATATCGCGAGAAAAAAATGAAGAATTAAGTTGTTATCAGTGCGTGTAATGACATGCAAATTATGCTCATCTTTTACGAAAACTTAAAGAAGCAGAAATCATACGAGAGTAATTAATTCTTATTCTCAATAAATTATAAAATCTCTTAAGTGAAAGCTACTGCAGTTTGCGATTTAATCTTAAATTATTTGGTAAATGGTATAGTGAAATTATAACATCTTGTACATCGCAAGACTCTAATAGTAGCGTATGCGGTCCAGTTGAAAAGGTACAATTTTCATAAAAAGTACGTTTTATTGAAGTCCTATTTTCAATATTGAATATTTAAAATGTCGAACTAAGTAAGGCATCGCGTAAAACTGCTCAATGCATTTTAATTAAATTTTTTGTAAAGGTAGCTCAGTACCTCGATCGAAGTATAGGATAATTTTTTCCCGTAAAAATAACTCATTTCCCAAAGAAAATAGCGATAAAATAGTGAAAGCATGCAATTTCACTGATTTAATGATACTGAAAACTTGGCAGCACCTTTTTTTTAGCAAGCCAGAAATTTTCGAAACTATTTTCAGAATTCTAAACTAATTTTAGAATTATATATTTTTCAGAATGTTACAAAGCCTATTTTGCAACATTATGGGAATTTACCCAGGGATGGGTACCTCTATATGAAGTAAATACATAAACCATATTTGCAGCACTACAAAAGTAAGAGTCGTTAAATTTGGCTACTCCTTTGTTAGAAGACATTTTATAATAGTACTTTTTTGTGAAGTATATGAAAAAGTAATTTTTAAAACGGGCTCTCTTAAAAACCGATCTTAAAATAAAGATTCCCACGTTTTTCCAGCTTTTATGTAGCAGCTATAGTAATAGACCCTTTGTAAAAACTTCATGAATCTACTTTTTGTGGTTTAAAAATAAGGCAATACACGTAAAAATCAAGTTACGTAAAAATCAAGGTACTTTTCGAAAGTTGCTTTTTAAAAAGGTGTTTTTTAAAAAGTAATTTTTGAAAAGTACTTTTTCAATATAATTCGAGTTTTGAATTTTATTTGCTAAAATGTTTTTTTAAATGCACTTTTTTAAAAGGTTTTCCTCTCTAGATAACATTTTTTAAATAAATCTTTTTTTAGAGGGATCTTTTTCCAGAAATACTTTTTGCTTTAATTTCATTTCCTTTAATTTCATTTCCTAATAGGCTTCTTAAAAGTCTTTGTAAGGTATTTTTTAAGAGGTAGTTTTTTTTTTTTTAAAGGATTCGTTTTTAAATACATATTTTTTTAATCTTTACACGTTCGTTTCTTATGGTTGCGTTATTTAGAGTTACTTTTTTTAAAGGTACTTTTTCCATACATTCCTTTTCTAAAAGCAGTAAATGATAATTAAAAAAAACGTATATTTAATGGACCTTTTTAGAGACTCTTTAAAAAAATTTTAGAACAAAATTTGAAAAAGTACTTTTTTATAATAGTACTTTTTTATTTTTTTAGAAGACTTTTTTTATTTAGAAGACTTTTTGAAAGATAAATTTCTTTAAAAAAATTTAAAAGGGTATTTTTTTAAATAGTACTTTTCAAATACGCAGAACGTAGTTTTTAATTATTCTCTTTAATAGGTATTTTTTAAAGTAATTTCCAAAAAGAATTTTTATAAATATAGGGATTTTTAAGGTTTTCAGAAGTTATTATTGTTAAATGTACTTTTTATAATACAAAAAGCTTGTTTTTAAAAAAGTTCTCTTTTTTTTAGGTACCCTTTTTCCTCAATGTAAGATTGCTATAAATTACAAATGCTTGAGAAAACGGTCTGGTTTCATATTCGCCCTACATTAATAATAAAGGTACCTTTCTCAAAGATTTATTGAAATATACCTTTTATAAATAAGTTGCTTCAAAATGTCCTTTTTTTTAAAAAACAATTTTAAAAGATTCTTTGTAAAAGAAATACAGGAAAGGTATTTTTTTTAAATTATTTTTTTTAGTACTTCTTTTAAAGATTCTTTTTATTGACAAAATAAATTTGAAAAACACATTTAAAAGTTATTTTTTGAAAAGGTACTAAAAACAAATTTTTTACAGTACTTTTCAAAAATGTTCTTTTTAAAAAGAGAAAGGCCTTTTAAAAAAAAAAGTATTTTGTCAAAAGGTACATTATAAGAAAGTAATTTGTTAAGGGTACTTTTTGAAGGTACATTTATATAAACAGTACTTTTTAAATTTTTTCAAAGGTTTAATTTTAAAAAGGCCTTTAAATTTATTAAAGTTACATTTTTAAAGAGTATTTCTTTGAAAATAATTTTAAAAAAATTAATTTTTTTTTTTGTTAATAGTACATTTGAATAGCTTATAGGGTGTTCAAAC
This sequence comes from Phasia obesa, assembly GCA_949628195.1. NCBI lineage: Eukaryota > Metazoa > Arthropoda > Insecta > Diptera > Tachinidae > Phasia > Phasia obesa. The sequence goes on along the minus strand of OX451218.1, from coordinate 136,219,847 downwards.
AGTGAAGTGATTTTCACGTATATGATCTTATTTATGAACCTTTCATAGGCAGACACATGAAATTTACCCCGAGTAAATAAAACTGTGTTAGCTGTATTAAAAAGTATAAAAAATAAAACTGCAAATTAAATGGTGTAAAGTACTTTTGTTGGAAAAAGTACTTTTTGGAAAAAGTACTTTTTATGGAAAAAGTACTTTTGTTGGAAAAATTACTTTTTTCATAATATGATTTCTTTTTCAAATATTAATTTTTTAGAAGAAGAAGTTTTTTGGAAAAAGTATTAAAAACAAACTGAATTTAAATTTTATTTTGTTAAAATTTTTTATTAAACAAAAATAAAATACCAACACATGTAAGCATTCCAACTTCTATATATGTATATATTTAACTGATACATATTCCTGATACATGTTTATCTATTTTTAGTATTCCACAACTTTTGCACCCACACGACGTCCTTTTGACTTCAATAATGATTTCGTCTTTTATTGGAAGGACAATATTCAGCATATTCTTCCCAAGTGCAGCCAGTTTTTGTGCAACATTCTGTTGTAATTGAGTGAGTAGCGGAGCGACGTGTTCTTAACATTCTTTGAGCCACTTCTGGTAGCAGCCAGATTGCCAGAAAGGATTGTGCTGTAAGTAGAAAAACATTTTATTTATTCTTTTTCTTTTACTTGATTAAATTTTTAAAGAAATATTGGAATTTACATTTGCTGCGTTTATTAAATGTTTCATCGGTGCGCTTGCGATTGCGTCGTGTCAAACGATAAATGTCCTTTTCACAAGCCCAATACAGTTGGCGCACGAGTTTGTCACGACAACGCGAATGAGTTTCACTGTGCCAGACTTGATTCCAGTCAGAGTTGGTTCTAAATTAATAAAACAAACGAAGTTAATTTTGGGTTTCATTTTAGTTCTTAAAATTTAAGGGTTTGAAAATAAAACTATTAAATAATTTAAATTACGTGATGTTCACCACAATTCTAAAGTTAATTCCCACGAAAATGATTTCCGTTCGGGAAAGGAATAACAAGAGAGTGAGAATTTTAAATATTGAAAGTCAGCTGTTTGGCTTAAGGGCAGTCAGGCCGTCCTTGTTTCAAGGCCTTGGGGTGATTTATATCTCACTCTAGCATTGGCTGATTGTTTTGCCTCGAATATCTGTACTGCGGTACAGTAAGATTATTCAGAAACGTGCATTTGCTTTATTTTCGTATATAACCTAAAAAAGGAAAAATTTAAATAAAAAGCCGTACAGAGGTGGGGAGCACCATACAAAACTCAAATGGTTATATAGAAGCTGAATTGGCGAATTCTGACTGCTTATACGAAAGTCTAGGTCAGGCTGGAGATCCTGGAGTAGGCGCAAAACGTTAATTGTAAATTTTCGTATTAATTTGGGAGTTCTGATTTTCTATACAAAAGTGTAGGTTGGCTACAAACCCTGGAGGAGGCGAATATCGAAATAATTTTTAAATCAAAAGTCGTATTCTGGTGGAGCATCTTACAAAACTCAAAATTTTAAACATTCTTCGTGTCGTTTACTCTGGAAATACAAGCCTTTTATTCATAAATTAAAAATTATTTTTTTTTCTAGGCGACGCAGGATATTTTTTTGAGCCGTTGTTTCCGACCCTCATACATGTCCACAGGATGAGTACGTTGAAATAAAATACAATGAAATTCACTCCAAGTGAGACAATGTAGTTGAGTTCAGCTTCTTGAAAAATAGACGGGAAAGAAACAGGTCATTGTGAATAAACAGATCTATTGTGTCCTCTGTCGGCCGCTAAGTCATCTTATCTTATTTTTACTTAGAGACTTGAGACCTTTAAAGCTATTTTGATCAAATGCGGAGAAGTTAACCCCAAACAGTTCCTAGAATAAGCTAAGACGGTCCGAAGCCTAATGTGCAGCCACTTATTAAATGTGAATGGTTTGGGGCACCGTAGCCTTAGAAATTACGAGAGACTCTTTGATGAGGAAGAAGACCGACACTGGTAAATTGAGGGTGCTGTAGCTTAGATAGTTAGCACGTCGTTTACACAGCCTGTATGTTGGCTTTTGTCGTCGGCTTCGTATTCCAGCCACTCCAATCGATTAAGCTTTTGGCGTGATAACACTTTTCTGAGAAAGCTTTCTAATAGGGACAATTGATACATACATATGTATTAAGAAACTAAAACCCTTGCGTTCTTCTGTAGACTTTAAATTTTAGTGACGTGGCTTTTACGTCAGATCCAGGGTTTATTTAGTAGATTGTTTGACAACTGACGACCCAATATTGGCCACCAAACTTTAAGTTGTAGAAAGATTTAGACTTTTCCTCGTGATTTAAAATATTTCTCTGAAAAATTGAAAATATAAATTTAAAAAAATTAAGTTAACAAAAAATAAACTGAGAACTGCAATGGAAGTCTATTTTGGTGTTAAATATAACAAGGCACAGTGGGACAGAAAAAAAAATATATTTTAGTAATAACTAAGCCATTTCTAAAGAGCTAGGCCGATGGATCCAATATTTGACATGAGTAAGCAAAAAAAAAAAAACTGGACCAGGGTACAGAAAAATTAAAGATTTTAATTTTAAATTGCTTATAACTTGCTCACTTTAAAACATCATTTAGTAGGTATTAACTAGACCTTTAAGACAATGTATAATTTTTAAAAATCAAACAAAAATTGAAGAAATGTCAAGCTCTAAAATAATTTGCAGGTGCGAGGTACCCAAATTTGAGACCATATAGCGCCACCCCTGGCAAGTGGATGGTGCCCAGCATCAAAACTTTAGCTCAGATTCTTTTCTGCTATGCTGGTGTAAAATTTTGGATCAATCGGTCTAGCTCTCTACAAATGGCTGAGTTATTTCCAAAATATTTTGATACTGCCCCACTGTGCAAGGTAGTGTTTACAATTTTTTTTTTCAATTTTTTTTGTTAATTCAAAATTCATGAGTGAATTAATTTTTCTTCTTTAAAAATTGGATTCACAAAATACGCAAAGAAAACGATTGGCATTTTCGTTTCACCACAAATCCAGCGATAACTGCATTTGAATTATAATTAATCATTATAATCCATAAAATGTCTTTGAGGCGTTTTTTTTTGTTTGTTTTTAAGAGGCAACACTACTGCGAAGCTGCTGACCAGAGTCTTTGACGGGAAACGAACTTGCAACCCCCAAATTGACAATATACTTTTATTACTTTAAATTTAAATAAAAATTTATAAATTTTTTTTTATCATTTTAAATTCTCTTCTTAAGCGGGCTTTTAATTTTTTTACCTCTGTCTAAACAATAGTTCCAGCTCGTCTGCCTCTCCATTAATGGCCACTGCATTTAAACTATTAAAACCGATAAAAACTGCCACAGCTCCAATTAGACACGGTTGAATAGAAAATTTCATTGCAGACTGAAGTGCTTGATTTTCAATTAAATTTATTTTAAACTTAGTAATTTTATCAATTAGTTTTTCGTTTTTAATTTTGTTTCTAGTAAAACTTTACTCGAAAAGTCGTTGTCTTAAGCTCAAATGTTACAGGGAAACTGAAAGAATCCTTTAGATTGTTTCTCCATTTCAATGATAATTTTGTTCACGGTTATCAGGCATAAATTCTAACAAATTACTCGTAGATATTCCAATGCAATCGTAGGTGTTGGCGTCCATCTAAAGGAATACAAAAGTAAAAGTGCAAATATTGTGTAAAATTTGAAATTACGACCTGTATGTGGTTTAGTTCATATTGGATTCATATTGTAAATTCATTTACTATTTTTATATATTTTTTTATATTATTTTGTGTTATTCTTTAACCAATATTTGTAAATATTTGGTCATTTGCTGTAGAAAGAAACGAGGGTTGTGTTGTAAAAAGTGCACATTCTTATGGAGGTGAAATTGTTTAGAAATCTAAACAAAAATGTAAAAGTTGATGTGATCGCATAATTTTTAATACTAAGTACCTTAGTACTTCCGCAACACATTTAGTACTCTCATACATTTTTTGTTTTTCACTTACATACAACGCACATTGGGGTATTTTGCCAATCTAGCCGGGCATTACAAATTTTTTTTTAGCTTATATTGGTTATAAAAACTTACTGAGTGCCCCTAGATTAATGAAACTATAAAATAAGAAAAATCGGATTAAGGAGAAAAAAGTTACCCTTAGAAGAACTGGTCCTACCTATGAAAAATACAATTTTTTTTTAAGTTTTACCATACTTTTGCTTAACAAATGCAACTTTTATAGGCAGCAAATGTTTAAAAACCTAAACTTGAAAATTCTAAAATGCAATTTTTCGCCCCTCCCCCCTTTGTGGTCGGTGACATAAAAAATTATTTGCAAAAATAATATAACTAGTAAAAGAAATAAATTACATACGCCTTAATACCATAAAAATATAATTTTTAAAGGCAGCGTAAGGTATCCCTCCAATCAGACCTTCCAAAACGTCCATGTGAATTAAAAAAAAATTTTAAAGGCAGGGTATCCCTCCAATCACACCTTCCAAAACGTCCATGTGAATTAAAAAAAAAATTTTTTTTTTTGCTAATTTCCAAAAATATTCATTGTCGAAGAGAAGAATATTAATAAAACTAATTTTTATAATTTATTACTTTATAGTATTTAATTTAGCTGAGCATAATTAATTTAATCCTAACTTACTGTGTCCGCCACTTCGTCACAGTCATTATTTCGCTTTGAAAGTAATCCACCTTAAGACTTAATTTTATAGTGCTTCAGATATGGTTTATGTAATTACTTTATACAAAGGTACCCATCCCTGGGTAATTACTCAGCAACACACGCTTTATATGAACATCTAAAATTTGTATAAAATTCCAAAATTATTGTTGAGTACTGTAAATAGTGTTTAAAATTATCCGCTGACAAAAATAGAAGATGCTGCCAAGTTTGCCGTAGCATTGAATCGGTTAAATTGCCTGCTTTCACTAAATGTTCTCCGTCTTTCTTGGTAAAGAAGTATATGGACGGGGAAAAATATCCTATATTTCAAACACGATACTAAGGAACCTCTACATAAAAATTTATTGCAATTCATCCAGTAGTTTTTACGTGATGCGAACACAAACAGACAGCTAGAAAATCACAGTTTTATTATATCTATGGATAATAAATTATTTACACTAGTAACAAAAGATTTTATTTAAAATAATAATAATTTATTTATTTAAAACAACTTAGAAACCAAAAATATTTTATGATCGACAAAAAGGTTTCTTGCTTGTATCTACTTATGCAAGATGAGCAAAAAAAGAAAAAAGGTGAAAAGTGGAAAAAATCGCCAAAAAAAATGACGCAAAAACGGGCAACGGTTTTTTGTACAGTATAAAAGTAGAGATCGTAAATTTTATATTGAAATGTAATATTTTTAGGATTGCGGTGGCCCTCACTCTCAAAAACCTTTTCACTTTTTTTTGACAAAAGAAAAAATTAATAAAAAAAAATCTTTTTTTTTTTTTAATTTCGAAGAAAAATTTTAGCATAAAAATTTCAAATAAAATTTTTTAAAAATTAATATATAGCCTTTCATAGAAAAAATGCCAATACAAATTCGTTATTTTTTTAGCCACAAAAAAAATATATTGCAAACCTCTCAAAATCGTATAAGGGCAATAAAAACATATGATTTACTCAACTTTCCTGATTTTACCAGTGCCCCAAAATGACAAATCTCAAAGAAAAGCTTTGAAAATTCACTATACGATGCAGAATTATGTTGTCTGTCGAGCTGCATACTTAAATTTTTACATTTCTCTAAATTACTTTTTGGCCTAATGTCCGGCTAGATTGGCAAAATACCCCTCTGTGCAATGTTGCACAGTTCACAGGGGGGCAGAATCAAAATATTTTGAAAATAATTCAGTTATTTATAAAGGTCTTGGCCGATTGAAAATTTGACATGAGCATAGCAGCGGAGTATTTGAGCCCAAGTTTTGACGCTAGGCACCATCGATTTGCCAGGGGTTGCGCTATGTGATCCTGCAAATTATTTTAGAGTTTAGAATTTCTTAAATTTTTCTTTAATTTTTAAAAAACAGACATGAGCTTAAAGTCCTCGTCAATACCTACAAAATGATCCTTTAAATTTAAAATTAAACTTTTTGTTTTTTTCGGTACCCTGGTCCAGTTTTTTCAAAATATAGAGTACAATTTTCAGTTTTTCTCGTGTAGTTAGCGAGCAAAATTTAAAATATTCTGCTATAATTTCAAGATTATATCTTTCTGAGTTAAAAACTAGACGATTTTGAAATTAAAAATTCCAAAATTATTGCATTTTTGTGTATTTTAGCTGAAAAATGGTCATCAATCTTGTTTTTTTTAATCGAAAAAAATATTCTTTAGGAATATATAATAATTTTATATTTTTGTGTAAGCTAACTATATGAGCGTGCATTTAAATCAAATTTCGTGTAAAATTTATCATCCTTGTAGAAGATGGACGTCCTTCAGTTTGACCTATTTTACATCGAAATTTTGACTTGTTCTAAAATCCCAAAGCTGGGATCGAAAAAAAAGACTGCTGTAATAAAGCTATATATACTCCAAATTATTGCTGAAAGTATTTAATGATCCCTAGTATGTGGACTTTATAGGTAAAATACTAAAAAATTCCAATTTTGGGATTTTTGGTCTTTATTTTGGGAATTGTGGAATTTCCTTTACCTGCACGTTGTAGATTTCTTACCATTTGATTTTGCTGACTAATTACATATCCACAGCAAATTTCGTAACTTTTAGTGAAAACTTACACTCCTCTCAATTGGGAAAATGTTAAAACTACCGTTTTTCCAGGGGTTTCCCCAATTTTTTTGTGCTTATATAAATTAAGTTTACTTGGTTCGGTCCTAGTGAATTTTTGATCTGTTCAAGATAACCTATATCCAATGCGTGTAAAGAAAATTTGGGTTATAAATTGTAACGGTTGCCTCTCAAGCCCTATCCAATCATAGCCAATTTAGAAACAAAACTAATGATTTATTGCTAAATTCCCCGCAGTGCAAAGCACCGATTGAAAAAAAAAATAAACAGACTTTTAAAGCTTTATCCTTTGGCTGCATACTCAAAAAAAAAAAAAAAAATACAAATGGCTGAATTATTTCCAAAATATCTGTGGCAATAAGGAAAAAGTGCTTAAGTCTAATTTTTAAGTTTTGTAGGAGAGCAATTTTAAACTTGAAAATAAATTTTTTGAAAAAATAACTTATCTTTAAAGTTTACCTATGGGAGTCAAACGTATGATTTTGAAAAATATCTTATATCTACCAAAAGTACGCAGGCGTTGCAATTAATAAGTTGTAAAAGGAGTTGCTATGATTTTGAAAAATACCTTGTAGTTTCTTAAGCTTTTTTCCAAATACGATTCGGCATTGAAAAAAGATTAGTAGAAAGTTTTTTTGCTATAACTTCCTGAAAAATAGTTCAAAATAATTGAAAATTTGCACACGGGTACTTTGAAGTACGGAGATTTCAAAGGTGCCAGTAACTTAATTTTTGCTTAAGTCGACTTAAGCACTTATTCCTTGTTGCCACAGATATATTGTTTCCGCCCCACTGTGCACTGTTTAATGTACATGAAACTTTGTTATGACTTTTTTTATGGTGTTCGCTCTTTTCGGCTGGATAAAAGTATACAGTTGTCGGAAACACCAATTTCAATGTACGAACACGAATGCCATTTTAAAAGAGAATTTAAGAAAATTTCAGAAACAAAAATTGAACGTATGGACAGGGACTTATTTAATGCAATTTACAAAATAACAAACACACTACACAACACAAAAAGGCCAGAAAAAGGCGAACATTATTGTATAAAAAAAAAACGCCGCCACAAGTTTTTTGTTTAACACTGATATAACAACCCTCGTTTACGACAACTGATAGCCAAGCGAAATAAGTCTGTTGTCTTAACAAAAATTTATTTGTTGTCTCTTGGACAACTAATGAAGACACACATACTATATACTTACATATGGGTGGTGAACAATGATGAATAACAACAATAGCAACAACACAATCTTTAAAGTAACAACTTAAGCCAAAAAACAAAAAATGAACCAGCACAACAATCCGTGCAGAGTATTACGGCGACTTAAATGATGTGGTTGTGTAAATTAACCCATTATTTTAAACCCATTTTCGCTACGTACTCCACTTTTACTTGTTTTCAGAATGTTGTTGCAATTTTTGCTGTTGTAGTCGATGACACGGAGGCCCAGCATTTTCATACCATGTTCAGATAGACTTTAAGACTTCTATTTTTATAGGAACTCATTTCATCTATGAAATTTGTACCGGCTCATTCCCACCCGCCCTCTTCTCTCTCCCTATTTACCAACATATTTGCTTCCAGCAAAAGGCTTGATATTATTTTTCCAAGGGCACCATAAATTTCATGGTTTAAAAAGTGATTTATGGGGTTTCTTTGTGGCCATACCAGCACAAATGATGCCAAAAGTTCAGGACTTCCAAAACAGGCCATTACGGCCGAAATACCCGGGTTTCAAATTATACATATTCATTTAGCCGGTTGCGATTATAACCAGCTAAAAAGATGGATGGGTGGCAAGAGAATTGAATTGAAACAAACGCCTATTTTGCCTTGAGAAATCTTATGATTTGGAAGAAATAAAAAACTAGAAAGACACTGGATTAGATGTATAGAGCTTAAAGCAGATTTTGTTGGGAAATAAAACGTTTGTATGTTATATGTACTATGTACTATGTTATATGTACTAGCAATGCCCCACACGTCGTAGGAGTCCTGACAATATTTTGATCGATTTTGCTTTGAAAGTATTCCACACCAATTGTAAGACTCTTATGTTTATAGTGCTTCCTAGTGAAGACCACTAGGTATCTCCGAAATTTACCTGAAATTTACGGGGGTCTAGAATGGGGAAAAGAAATGCAAATTACTCTCAAATAAAAGAGTTTATTCCCTGTATAGTATAAATAAATTTCACTTTATTTTGTTCGAATCGGTTAAAAATTTGTTTGTTCGCATTTATGATTTTGTGAACACAATGAAGTGTTTTTTTTTCAAGTGACCTTTCGACCATCTTCTTTTAGTTCTGCTTGCTGTTTTGGCTTTTGCCCTTTTAAATTCAATTCAATTACAAGTCCATAAATTATACAAAATCCAACAGGTGTTCTTTCTGCTTTACTTTCCATTCGGATTCTTCAGGTGTGATTCACCTACTTCCTTTTACGTGAAATAAGTGATTTAACCAGACCAATAAACAAACACACGTTGGCCACAACAACGACAACATGGAAAATTTGTAATTTGATTACAAATAAATAAATAAAAATTAAACAAACTTTTGGTTTAACTTTGGCGTCCAGAGTATTAACAAACAGTTTTTTTATTTTTATTTCGCAGAGCAGGGATGGAAAATTCTGTGCTATTAAATTTTTTAACAAAGCACTGCATACTGCAAAAAGAGTAGAAATAATATATTATTCTTTTAGTTTTCGGTTTTTGAAGAAAATTAAAGTTCTTGATGAGTTTTTCCCAGTTTTGGTGACTTTATTTTGGAGAATTATCGAATGTTTGGTAAATTTTCATGCTTTTGCGAAAGGTCAAAAATATTTTCTTATTTTTGGTGAAATTTGGGTTTTTCGTTATTTTTTTTTTTGCAAAATTTCAAAGTCATGCTATATTTTTTCACTTTTGAGTTTTTGTTATTTTTTTGTGAAATTCCAACGTCATGGTGAATTTTTATTTTTTGTTGAATTTTTTGACTTTCGATTTTTCCATATTTTTTTTGTGAAATTCCAATGTCATGTTGAATTTTGAATTTTTTTATGAATATTTTCACTTTAGATATTTCGATATTTTCTTTTGTGAAATTCCAAGTCATACTGAATTTTTATTTTTTGGTGACTTTTTTCACTTTCGATTTTTTTATATTTTTTTGTAAATTTAAATTTTTGTATGAATTTTTTCACTATCGATTTTTCGATATTTTTTTTTTTTTGTGAAATTCCAATTTCATGGTGAATTTAATCGTTTTCGATTTTTTTGTGAAATTCCAATGTCATGGAATTTTTTATGAATTTTTATGAATTTTTTCACTTTTCACTTTTGATTTTTCGATATTTTCGTTTGTGAAATTCCAATGCCATGATGAATTTTTAATTTTGGTTGAATTTTTTCCCTTTTGATTTTTCGATGTTTTCTTTCGTGAAATTCCAATGCCATTGTGAATTTTTTCGATTTCGATTTTTTTTTGTGAAATTTCAATGACAGTGTGAATTTTTATTTTTGGATGAATTTCTTCTGTTTCGATCTTTCGATATTTTCTTTTGTGAAATCCCTATGTCTTCGTGAATTTTTATTTTTTTATAAATTTTTTTAATTTTTTTTTTGTGTGAATTTTAATTTGTAAATGGTATTTATTAGTGGAAAGATTTTTTAACTCTTTTCCGTAATTTTGTTTAAAAATATTTTGAATCTTTTTTTTTAAGTTTAATTTGATTTCAAAAACATTTCTCAGAAAAAAATTCCATTGAATTGTTACCAACTACATATTCGGATTTTTTTTTTTAAAAAAGTTTTGATTTTCAGAAAAATGTTGAATTTTTGGTGAAACTTTCAATTCTTAAAGAATTTTAGGTTTTTGGTGAAATAAATTTTTTGTAAATGAATTTTCGAATTTTTGAAGAAATTTTTATTTTTTGTTCAATTTTTTTTATGCGTTTTTTGAAATTATTTTAGAAAAATCGCTTTTTGGTAAAATTTCGAAATTTTGATTATTCTTGAAAAGTTTTAGGTTTTTGGTAAAATATACATTTTTTAGTGAATTTTCGATTTTTGGAGAAATTTTGATTTCATGTTGATTTTTTTATATTTTGATGAATATTTTCATTTTCGTTTTTTTGGTGCGGAATTCAAATTTGTAAATGATATATAGTGGGTGACAAGAGTTTTTTTTATCTCTTTTCCGTAATTTTGTTAAAAATAAAAAAATGGATCTAAGGTTTCTTTAATTTTAGTTTTTAGTTTCAAAAACTTTTCTTTGAATTGTCACCGACTGTATATTCGAAGTTTTTTTAAGAAAAGTTTTGATTTTCAGAAAAATGTTGAATTTTTGGTGAAACTTTCAAATCTTGAAGAGTCTTCGGTTTTAGGTAAAATAAAATTTTTGGAGAAATTTTGATTTTTTGTTAAAATTTTTTTGTTTTTATTTAAAAAACCATTTTTTGTAAAATTTCGAATTTTTAATGATTTTTGAAGAATTTTAGGTAATTTTTGTAAAATACAAATTTTTTAGTGAATTTTCGATTTTTTGGAGAAATTTTGATTTCCTGTTGAAATCTTTTTTTTTATTAGAGATTAATTTCTTATGTAAAGTCGATTTTTTGGCAAAAAAATGTGAAAATTTTGCTGCAATTTGATTTTTATGATTTTGTATAAATTTTCAAATTTTTTACTATTTTTTATTTTGTTTTTTTTTTTTAATTTCAAGTTATCGGTGAAATTATGAATACTTTTTTTTTTTTTTTTGGTAAAATGTCGAGTTTTTTGATTTTTATTTTTTAGCGAAATTTAATTATGTAGTAAAATTTCATTTATGGTGAAGTTTTTTTTAGTAAACAGTCGTAATTTTTTTTTATTTTTAATTTTTTCCTTTGAGTACAACTTTGAAAATTTTTGTGCATTTTCGAATTTTTTGGAAAATTTTGATTTTCGTTGTATTTATTTTGGAAAAAAGCTTTGCTTTTGCAAAATTTTAAATTTTAGTAAAACTAATTTTTTTTTCGTAAACAGTCGATATTTTTTTCTTTTGAGTACAACTTTGATTCTTCAGAATTTTCTTTTTTGAAAAATTTTGAATTGCTGTTTTTTGATGAAATTTCAGTTTTTATGTTCAATACGTTTTTGGCGAAGTTGCGATTTTTGTTAAATTTAAATCTCAAGATTTTAGGTACGACTACAGTAAAATTTCGATTTTTTTTTTGAAATCCTGATTTTTAAGTGATATTTTGATTTTCAGGTCAGATTTGGAATTTTAGGTAAATTTCCTATTTTTTGCTAAAACTTCAAAAAAAAAAAAAACTTAAATTAAATAAAACTAAATTAATATTGAAATTTTTTTCCAAATAAAAGGAAAAACTATAATTGCGAATTTAGTTTTTCAAAACACTCTCCCACTGTAAGTGAAATTTCTATTTTTTTGGTAAAACTTCAATTTTAAAAAAACAAAATTAATATTTTTTGGTTTAATTTCGATTTTTAGGAAAAATTTTATTTATTTTGGCTTTAATTTTTTGTTTTAATTCAAGTGATACAGAAGGAGATAAAAATAAAAAAGAAAAAAAATAATTTTTAAATGACGAGTTACACGGATGTCGAATTAATTAACTTATTCTATGGTCAGTGTTCGAGAAAAGGTATTTCCAAAGCTCTAGTCCTAATTACACAATTTTTAGTAAAAAATTAACTCCACAAACATTTGAAAATGTAGACTTTCCATGCCTGCTGTACAAAAATATCTTTTACATACTGGCCTTTAAGGAAATTTAGTGAGTGAGTGAGTGAGTGAGTGTGAGAGTGCAAAAGTGTAGTTTCTTTTGTTGCTGCTGGATTTCGTTTTTGAACTTCAGCTTGCTTGAGCAGGTGATAAAATATTTGATGCAATTTAAGATAGTGTTTGAGAAATTTCCTTAGTGTTGGTAACGTGTGTGTGTGTAGGTGTGTTGTAAGGATGCTGTTGTAATACGATTCTGGACATGATTCTATTTTTATTGTCAATCTTCCAAAAGTTTTTGGTTTGTTGAACAAGTTTTTATGGGAGTTATGAGATTATGCTAAAGGTAATATCAAGGAAGGTTATCGGTTGTAAAGTTGCATTTTTTTAAGAATATAAAATATTTTTTAAATGTGATTTTAGATTGAGATCAGCAATAAATATTTTAATTTAATGATGTATTTGGGATGCCCTGGTAGGCTAGAAGGTAGCAAGTTTGTATAACAGTCAGAGGTTTGTGTTTCGGATGGCCATCAAAGACTAAGGGTGTTTTGCTACAACTGCCAAAGGTATTCTTTACTGTGCTTTATAAATTAAGTTAATTTAATTTCAAAATTTAATAAATAAATATTTTGATATTTTGCTATCCACTGTATAGGATTATCAGGAATAACGAGTAACAGTAACAAAAAATTAAAAAAAAAAAATAAAATTTGTAGAATGAATAATCCGAGAGTAAAAGACCATAAAGTGGCTGATAGGGTAAATAACATTTATATGCAGTGTTTCAACATACAAAACTCTGAGCATTAGATTTTGCGGTTGCCCTCATTCGACAATAAGGCAAACTGTGTGACCATTTCTAAGCAGTCATTACCGATGTTCAACGGCAATCTAAATAAGTTTTGGTGCGGCGGATGAAATATAGATTCATCGCAATACCACAGAGACCAAAAAGAAATGTTCACCCAAGCAGGCCAAGGTGTATCTGTCGTCCTTTAAGCTGATGGCGATATTTTTGAACAATACGGTGTCTTTTACAATATATTTTGTAGACAGTAAATAGGAGAGTGATTTGACGTATGCAAGTGTGCCGACAATAATTTAGATTTATGTGTAAAAAAATCAATAAGCAAAATTCAAAAACTTAAATAAAATGGCTTGACAACTATTCTTTTATTGTCATCACAGCATTGTCAGATATAACACGCAGGGTAAAATTCAAAGCACATTAATCAGGTAGCCTCACTACAATTTTCACTCAATTTTGAGAGTTTACCTTATAATCTTTTGCATTAAATGGAAGTCGAACTATCAAACACCTAATACAAAATTTAAAATTTTGGCCTTAATATTTGCCCTTCGTAGTGAGGTTACCTGATGAATGTGCCTTGGGTAAAACTAAAACACATGCTTTAATAATCATTTTTTGAATTGTCATTATAACACACTGTTTAATTTTTTAAGTAATGGCAAAATAACCATATACGGACACCACTACGTCATAAAAGACCAAAAAAAGACCCCTGTCTCCCAGTTTTGCCCAAAGTCCTCCAGGTATTTTTTATGGGCCCTCAAAGATGTGGGGCCTCGATGTAATTTTTGCAAAAAATGATCATTTACTAAAGCTCATATTTTTCAAACCGTTTGAAATTTTGATATACTCTCTGAGGCAAAGTTGTAGCTCTTGTCATAAAGAACAATTGTTAACACATAAAATCAAAAAACTTCATCTTCAAGGTCAAAATCGCAAAAAACTTTAAAAAATTCATTTTTTTTACCTTTTTTCCCCTGTTCAGGTCCATAGGTAGCAAACCGTTCAAAATTCAAGGAAACAATCAACTACAAAAATGAACCTAAGATCTCAATAAACAACTTTCTAGAACATATGAACTTCCTAGGAATGATTCTTAACACCGTTTAGGTAGCGCTTAGGTAGCCGCAAAAGTGAAAAATTTCCCGAAAATTTTTAAATTCATTTCGGCTACCTAAGCGCTACCTAAACGGTGTTAAGAATCATTCCTAGGAAGTTCATATGTTCTAGAAAGTTGTTTATTGAGATCTTAGGTTCATTTTTGTAGTTGATTGTTTCCTTGGCAGTTGTGGTGGTGTCCGTATATGGTTATTTTTTTCCGTGCTGCACTGTGTAAACAAATGAGTTGCATACATTTAGGATGGTGAGAGATTATTGACAATACAGAGACTTCTAGAAATTTTGTGCTACGAGAACCCAAAGCAGGGTATTCACAAACTAGTTCCAAAGTCTCATTGTACACCTCACAGTACCTACCTAGTTTTGATCTCAATGTTTTCCAAATTAATTTGATGGTATGAATGGATGACAATATCCGGTTATACCTCTTTTGCAATAGGACAGAAAATGGGCAGACAGACAGAGATTTGTAGGCAAGGGGTTGACGAGGTAGAGTGTGTGTTGCATTACTATCTATACAAATCTCGTCTGTCTGCCCATTTTCTGTCCTATTATAAAAGAGGTCGAGTTTGCTACCACGCGTGGTAGGCAAACTCGACCTGGCCTGCCACCAAATCTGGTTGTCCTAAAGAATCCTTTTGGCAATGACATACAAATGACTGTGCAACCAGAGAGTCGGTTAAATGATGACAGATACCCTATGACAACTGACGGTTCCAGGGAGTTATTGGAATTTTTAATTATTTAATTTTTGATTTTACGGCAAGCAAGTTCGAGATGTTATCAAATAATTTTCGAGATAACAAGTATCACTTTACCACAATGTCGACTTTAGGGCGGCTAGAAAATAGACTAGAAAATACTAAATTGCTGGCATTAGTAATCGCTTGTTGTTAGCATTGACTGTATGGCAATACCATTATAGTGTTTTTTGCTTTTTATCTTTATGTGAACACGAAAATAAGTGTTGTTAACTACATGGGTAGGTATGTATTTGTTTTTTTTTTATATGTCAATACCATTATTGTGCCGACAAAGACATATATGAGGGGTGATTCATTTCGAGGTTCCCTACTTTTTTAAAGAAAAAAACACAGAAAATTCAAATTTAATGGAGAATGTTTTTATTATCATTTGAAAGAACATTCTTTGGCATTTATTTTTTTTTTGAAGATTATGTCTATTAAATGTTGGCCGTTGCTACGTCGCAGATGGTCCATACGTTGAGTCCAATTTTCGATGACTCGTTCGAGCATTTCGACTGGTAACTGGCGAATGACACGCATGATGTTTTCCTCCAAGGCCTGAATCGAAGCGGGTTTGTCTGCATAAACTTCAGACTTTACATATCACACACACGATCTTGGTGGACAATCGACCGGCCCATAACGTGAAATTATGTGCTCACCGAAATGTTCTCTCAATAAATCTATTGATTGATGCCATGTGTGGGAAGTGGCGTCGTCTTGCTGAAATCAAATGTCGCCGAGAACACGAGCTTCAATTTCAGGCATCAAATAGTCCTTTATCATGGCCATTGACGGTTACGTTCGCACCGGCATAATTTTTAAAGAAATGATTGCACCGGCCCACAAACCGTTGTTTTTTCTGGATGAAGTGGCAGCTCTTGAATCTCTTCAGGTTGCTCTTCGTCCCAAATGCGACAATTTTGTTTGTTTACATACCCATTAAGCCAGAAATAGGCCTCATCGCTAAACAAAAATTGCCTCGAAAACGTGGGATCTTCTTGGAAGCGATTCAGGCGTAAGTCTTTCCATTATGAAATGCCAAACAATACTAAACAGAAATAACATGACAGCATGACACGACTCACACGAGATCTGTCAAAAAAAGGCTATTGAAAAAAGTATCTCTTATTTAATCACCCTATACATTACGAAAGTGATAGTGTTTTTTGTTGCTTTTCAAATTGCTGTGCGTACGAAAATAAGTGTTGTTCACTGCTGTTAACTTTAAACTGTTAACTGTAAATAAATATTGACAAATTTTTCCTAATCACAACTAAATTAAAAACACATTTTGCTATTTTTTTCTCTTATTGTTTTTTTTAATAAATATAATTTTTATTTTATTCCTTTTTTAAAAAGTTCACATTGATTTAGTTGACTTTCTTTTTATTAAATATTATTTGGTTGAAAATTTCATATTTAAAAACAGTTTTATAAATTTAAATATTTTTAGTTTTGTTCATTTATTTGAAATAAATTTTATTTATAAATTTTTTTATTTAACATTTTTTGGTTAGATTTGCTTCCTCATTTTTTATTATATTTTTTTTTGTTTTTTTTTTTTTTAACTACTAATTTACATCTAAAACATCAATTTTACATAACATTGAATCATAGTTTTTTTTTTGTTTTTGCATTTACAAATTTAGCACTTGTGCTTTTTCGTATTTTTTGTTTTTGTTGTTTGCAACCTTATAGATTTGTAATGCATTTAGGACTTTAGTGTTGTATTTTACAGCTGCACTAAAATGTAAAATTCTCTCCACCTCTTCTCATATTTCTTGTTTTTGTATATTTTTTTTGTGTAAAAAAGCACTTTAAAATGAATATGAAAAAATGCAAAATTTTAAAAGAATTTGTTTTATTTCATTTGCATAAAAAACAATATTTCCAACACTAGAATTTTAAAAAGAATTAAAAAAGAACAAAAACAAAAAATTAACATTTTAAAATTAAAATTTATATCCAATGAAGAGTTTTATATACAGAGAACCTTTCCGTTTCCTCCATTGTAACATACACAATACATACACCCTTAAATAGTACTCAGTGGTAGTACTAAAAAGGCCTTCTCACTTTAGGCCTTCTGTAAGGTCTTACTCTAAAACCCTTATTTTGCTGTTCTTTCCAAAAGAAGGCCTTTTAGAAACCATGGTTCTTCCTTCTAAAAGGTCTATTACATATTCCTACTTCAGGGCGGTTTATATAGTCACAGAAGTCTTAGGACATTGTGGAACAAGATTAACGTGAGTACCTGCCTACTCGGCCTAACCTCACGGTGGTCTTAGGCGTAGACTAGCGCCCCCATTGTGTAGTATAACAACACTTTACGATTGCCACCAATCGCTTTTTGTGTGTGATACAGTCACAATGAGTAGCAATTTATATAATATGGCAAGCCTTTCCAAGGCAAGCCTAGATCCATATTATAACCTCTTGCTTAGGGGTTTGGAGACTATCCAAACTCCGTCTGTTGAGAGTGCAACAGCACACTTGATCGACCTTGCACCTTACCTACTTAATCGATCTTAAACCACAACCACCACGTGTACCCCCGAAGGGGACCTCACCAATAACCGGTCACAGAGAGCATAGGCTCTCTGTGGGGCCACCGATTCCCGTGGTACCAGTCCTTTAGGCACTGGTCGGGCCTCGAAGAGGACCCGCAATGTTTATCGCAGACCTTTTGGACATGTCAAATTTTCAATTAAAGGAGCGCGAATCGTCTAAAGACATCTTTTGTGAGACATTGGGAGAAAGTATTGTTGCTAAAGAAAGAAGTCCAACGGTGTCAAATTACATGATCTTGGCGGCCAATTGACATCGTCACTACGTGAGATAACACGGCCATTGACTTTGTCGAGCAAAAGAGCCATTGTTTCGTTAGCTGTGTGGCAAGTGTCACCGTCCTGTTGAAACCACACATGGTCCACACCCATATCTTCCAATTCGAACTGAGACTGTTTGGGGCGGTTTATGGGCTGGCGGCATCATCGTGTGGGTGCATTGCTTTATCGATAATCATTCTTGGATTATCATTCGCCTAAATGCGGAAATTCTGCTTGTTGACGAATCTACTGAGGTGAAAATGTGCCTCATCACTGAAAATCATTTTCTTCGAAAATTAATCATCCACTGTTGCCATTTCTTGCCATCCCACTGACTATTGCTCTATTGTGTATCTTTCCACGGTTCAAATTGAGTTTGTCTGAAATTGAGAAATGTCAAATTAAATGCAGAAAACAACTTGTCGTTTAGGTGTGGTTCACATTCAACACCGGCCCTTAAAATTTAATCACCCATTACTTTGAAATTTTTAAAAAAATCATTGCACCTCATCAGATCAGGGATGCATTTTTCTAAGTGATGACAACTTTTCAAAGGCAAACCGCATCAAAATAGCCTAGAAACAGCTAGCTGTAGCAAAAAAAAAAAGGTCAGCGGGCATCACTGAAATTTTTGTAAACAATGGAAAATACTCAAAAGAGCTGCTTTCATTTTACTGTATTTTACTCTACGTCAATGCACGTAGAAGTATTACACCTAAAAAAAACCGGACGAAATTGAAAATAGTGATGTTAATCCAAGCGCACCCAAAATACATATTTCTTTACCTACGATAATCGGTTTATCAAAAGCAAACTCCCAGTTCTCAATTCCCGCACATATGGCCACAACGTCAGTCTCAACCCAGTCATAGTACTGTACGCGTGTCTTTATTCTGCACGCTCTCGATTGCGTTTATCAGTTTTCTGTTTTAAAATTGCTCCGTGTAGCAAACAATAGGAGATTATCTATTCGGACATGGATATAAAAGGTTAGTACTATATACTGAAGTGTATTTTATTATGTCGCTTCCTAATCTTCTACTTGTATTGTCATCAGCAAACGGCGGCACTTTTTTGACTCGTTTTTAAAAGATATTTGAAATGAATTAGTTTTTTTGCTTGTGTGCCGCTCCTTGTCGCCTCAACATTTATATGTGGGCATAAAATGTAGACTTAAAGTAAATAGAATCATCAATATAAAAGTACCCCTAACGTACCCCATATTTTTATAGTACTTCAAAATATATGGGGAAGACCAGCTGATATCCCGTGCCCTGTCACGGCAGAAAATACAAAAAGTCTCAAAGAAGAGATGTCGGGATTACTGGAATATATATAAATTTGATAAAATGGTTCCAAATCATTCTTGAAGTGATCAAGCGGATATGATATTGATCCTGCGAAATTCGATGACTTTGCTCACATAACTGCCAAACTGTACGTGAAACAGTTCACAAGATTCTTATGCTTGGCTCCCAAGTAATATCCGTAAATGTCGCATAGACTTTGACAGGTCATACCGTATGACATATTAAAACAAAATTTAGTATGCGCCTTTGGTATATGTAGATGAAGAGTCGTGTGAATTTTAGGGTATAAGCAGGAAGGGGTAAGTTTACTTATTCCAAAATTTTGTAAACGCTCTACAAGTCATCCGTATGACATATCAAAATAAAATTCAGTATTTGCCTTTGGTGTATGGTGATGAAGAGCTGTATTAATTTTGGACATAATCGGGAAGGGGCAAGGAGTAGTTTACTTAACACCCCAAATAATTAGTTTTTCGATTCGAATATACTTTGAACTTTTATTCTTTATGTAATATATCCATAAAAATATCTGTTTCCATTGGGTATGGTAAAGTTGAGGGTAGGCCACTCCAGATATACTAATAAATTAATAAATTCCTAGTTATGATAAATTATTGATTTTTATTTCATAAAATAGTAAAATAATATATAAAATAATTTTGTCCGGTGTTTTAGGTGAAATACTCCTATGTGCGATGGTGCAAATGTAAAGAAAACAGTTCTAAAGTTTTTACTCTCATTTTTAAGATTTTTACTTCTCTTGGAATTTACGTACGTAAAGTCGTATCGTCTAAACCGGTCTTTCCCTGCTCTTAGAAGGAAAGCTTGATGTTCCATTTTTATATCATTTTCTATTTTTAGATTTCTTATTTATTTATTTTTTAAATGTTACAATACAATAACAAATTATATTCTTAATAAAATTTCCGAGTATTGTAACAAAGACTTGCACACGTTGTAGTAAAACACCCACAGTCTTTGGTAGGAATCGATCCCACAACCCCCAGAATGATAGACTAGCACACTACCTACTAGTCTACTACGGCACCCTTCTCATTCATTTTATTGACTTTTATATAATTGAGGTGTGCTTGTCATTTAAATGGATTAGTCTATCTATATGGGGATTGCGGGTTCAATTTCCCAAAAAAAATTTATTAAAAATTTTAATATTAAACTTAAAAATAGATTAAAAATGCTTAATAAATTGGGAGAAAACAATAATGTTGTCTAAAAATGTTATCTTAGTTATTGCTACGAAAAACTTTATAAAAGGAACTGAATTGAAGCCCTTCTAGCAGACAATTTTCGGAAGACCTTCTGTAACACTTACTGGCAAAAGCGAAAGTGTTATTCGTGCTCTACAATGACAACCTTTGTTGTAAAAAAGATATGAGTAGGGAATGCGACTAAAGAACTAGTAATAAGGCCTTCTAGAAGGCCCTTCACATTTCTTCCTTGTACCACTGGGTAGTTTTTTGAGGCTTGTGTTGTGTGAAAAATGGCTACCACTCGAGGGAGTTAACGCTTTTTATAGTTTTTAGAATTTTTAAGATTTTATTTAATATTTAGTCTGTTTAAATAATTTATTTTATGTTGGTTCGCTTAAAAGCATTTTTTGTTTCTGCTTTTGGGGATGGTATTCTTAGTGTAGGAATTTGATTTATTAAGTGACAGGATTTTCTTATTTAAAATTATAAAATATTTTAATATTTTTATTTTAGTGATTGAATTTTTTTCTTAAAATTATAATTTCTTTTATAATAAAATTGTTTTTTTTTAGAACTAAATACTATTCCATTTAAAAAAAAAAAATTTTGTAAGATATAAAAAATTTTTAATTTAAATACATAGATATTTACAATGTCGATCAAAACTAAATACAGTAAGAAAACTGTTGGAATTCAATACTTTTTATTAATTTAAATTAATAAAATTAAACAAAAATAATTTAAATTTTTATGGTTCCTTATTAAGCTTTTTTTTGCAATTTTATCATGCAATTTGTTAAATATATATTTTCGAAAATATTATTAAAAATTTTTTATTCCCTGTTTTGTGACGATAACATCCAATAACAATAACAATTATTTTTTTTTGTTAAAAAGACTAAGTTTGAAAAATCGAATTAAAAAATCTAGGAGTAAATCTAGGATAGCAGTTTACTAACCCATTTCAATGAGTGATACATCTCAAGTATGCAGAATACAGAAGATAGTATCTAAAGACCCTGTCTCTAAGATTGGTCATATTCGCAAGAGCGATCAGTGAGACAGTGAAGGAAACATTGCAGTCATTCAATTTCATGGAAGCTACAGTCCGAATGATTCATGGACTCCTGTGACTAGGGACGCCAATAAGAGAAGACAGGTTCAGACTGAAATGATAATAACTCTAAATGGTGCCAGAAGGAGCAATACTATTTTTTGCACCATTAAAAGCGGCAGCAATGGATGGAATTTTCACTGCCCTATTACAGTGGGGTATAAAATCCTGACTTAAAAGGATTAGGGAACTATTTATAGTCTGCCTAGTGACGGGATATATCCCGGTGGCTTGGGGAAAAACTAATATGGATTTTCTTCCCAAACCAGATAAGAGGGACGCTAAGTCCTTACGACCAGTAACCCTTACATCTTTTCTATTGAATATAATGGCGAGGCTGATGGCCGACTTCCTGTATAACCACAAGCTGACGGATAGGGCCTTTAGTCGATACCAACATGCTGTTAGAGCAGGCCAGTCTACTGACACCGCTCTGCATAAACTTGTCAGAGTCTCGAAAAGAGAAATTATCAATAGTGTCGCTGCTTTGGATTAGGAAGGTGATTTTGACGAAATCTCTTTTTCGAAGTTGAAAATAAAATTGTTAAAAAATGGATCAACGCTCTGCTTAGGTCCACCGTTACAAATATCAAATCCGTGCTAGGGTAGTCAAAGGGTTGCCCGCAGGGATCAGTTTTGACAACTCTTTTTTGGAACATTACCGTTGATGGTCTTCTTTGGAAACTGGACTCAATAGGCGTATTGTTGCGTATGCCGACTATCTGATCCTTATGGTTGGGGGAAGGTTCACCGAGACCATTAAAGGATGCATGAGACAGGCTCTTATAACAACCGTGACATGGTAAAATGAGTAGGGGCTAAACATAAATGCAAATTAGACGCTGTGTTCTTCAAGCGAAGGAGAAAGGGTATAGAGGTTGGATCCTTAATGCTTTTTGGATCAAAAATCAGTGTGTCAAAGAAAGCGAATTATGTACGTATTATTCGGGATAAGGAACCGGAAGCGAATACATTCAAATGAAAATGCAAGATTTACACAATGAAGGTGCAACCATCATAATAACTTATGCTTCTGTGGTTTGATGGCCATAATTAAGCACAATTAAGCGTAAGTTGGGATGGTTTCAAAACATGGCTTATATAAGTGTACGTTTTGCGCACTGCACGGTGATTTAGAAACATAATTTTTTTGTTCAGGGTAGAGAAAAATGTACACAAATTAAAACACAAATCGTACCTTTTTCTCTGCCCTGAACAAAAAAGACATGTTTTTAAATCATCGTCTAAATGCCTTCTAAGTAATTTTTGGAACTTATTTTTTGTATCTTTAATTTTTTCCAATTAAAAAAGTTAAGAAACAATAAAAAAAGGAATTATGCGTTATTTAGAAATAAATAATGTTATAACAATAAAAAAATGAAAAATTTTATTAAAAAAATTCAATCGTATTTTTTACTTATATTAAACAAAATTTTTGTTTTAATTTTTATTTATTGCAAATTAAATTTTTATAATGAAAAAATAAAGTTCTTTTTTTTTGTAATTATCAAAATATTGGCAATATTTTGCACCTGTCATAATAACAGCTGTTACTTCATACAACATTAAAGTACAATATGTTCGCCTTAATATAAAGCGATGAGGCCAGGCCGTATATACATAATTGCTTTCAATTCCTTTTGACTTTAAACTTTGGGGCTCGTTCAAGATAAAAAGTCATTGGTAATGATTAAGCGGACATTAAGTAGATTTAATAAAGCCGTCGTAGTAACAGCTGTTATTTGCAAAATAGTGCGGCATTTATTTAATAAATAAATAGTAAAAGGAAGAACAATTTTAAGGCAACATGATGCAAAAAAAAAAAATACGAATTAAAGCCCAGAACTCTGTTCAGTTTTTCATGCGGTATGCTGTCAAACTGCATACATTTAAAATTTGTGTGAAAAAGTCATGAAAAAATGTTGCAGAAGTAGAACTTAGTTTTTACCGTGAAAAAACATTGAAATGTTTCTGACAACATTTTATCAAGGCTGTGAAATAAAGCAAATGGGTATTATTTCGTGTGAAATTGTTGCTAACATTTGTAGACAATGTGGCATACTTAAACACAAAGAAATAGTTAAATTCTTCTAAATCACCAAATAGACACCTTTTAAATGTCAAATATTGATTGTGTAATAATAAATGTTGCACAACATTTTTTACGAATTCGAACAGAGTACAGAATACTAGGTGGTGTATATCTCGCGATTTGAAAGAATTAATTGTTTTAATGCAGTGATAGCCAAGCCCCGAACGCACGCACACAAAGATATTATATGCTTGTGTGCGGTCGTAAACATAAGCTGCGGTCACTGCCGAATTGTACACTGTGCAACAATGTATATACATATATAAAATTGAATGGATATATCTTTGTAAACTACTAACCCAATCTTCATGAAATTTTTACAGTATATTACAGTCGACTGGGAAGCATAAGTAGGCTATAGTGGGTCAAAATTGGACAAAGGGGCGTGGTACCTCCCATAAAATTTTTTGTTAATTTTTTTTTTGTTTTCAAAATTTTTTTTTTGTTTTTTTTTATTTTTTTTCATAATTTTTTTTTTAACGGTGCAACACCGGTTACCTGGGCAAGCTAGTATTAAATTTTTGTTTTTAAACTTTCGGAAAAAAAATACAATTCTATGTTATAATAAAAAAAATTCATATTCACAATTCTGTGTTGTTTTTCTAAGGTTATATATTTGTTTGTTATATTTACAGACATAGTCATATCTATTTACACAAATTAAAAATTTTAGAATTTTTAGTTATCAGAAAAATTTTGCTTCTAGGTGAATAAATTTGCGACAAGAAAACTTGCCAATTGTAATCCTCAAAATGTATAGATTTTGCTGGTTTAAAATTTTTAGCAATGACATTGATAGTTGCTGATTAAAAACACAAAAGAAGTCTGCGCCTCATATTTCAAAATTATTTACACACTTATTTTGTCTGTCAAAAATATTTACACATTCGTGAAATTAAGTTAAAAACGCTGGAATCTTTTAAAAAACCTCATTTGTGTTGATAGTTAGCAAATTTATATTGCATAAAAGTAAATATTTATACAAAAGTCGCTAAAAAACGTTTAAAATGGTGAAAATAAAGGAAATTCCCGTCGAAATGCGAGTTGAGATCGCAACGAAGTTTGGAATGGGTTCCTCGGCATCAGACTTGGGAAAAGAGTACGGAATATGTCGGAAAACAGTATACAATTTAGTAAAGAAGAAAGAAACCTATGGAAGCCTACAAAATAGGGTCAGAACTGGTCGGAAATATGTGACAAACAAAATAGAAGATAGTTCTATTCTTAAAATATTCGCAGAAAATCCAGTCGCAAGTTCGGTTAAAGTTGCTGCAGAGGCAGAAAACATCATTGGAAAACCTGTAAGTGAATCCACAATTCGGAGAAGATTAAGAACGTATGATATAAAGACCTATGTCGTGAAAAAAGTAATAGACATATCTGAAAAAAACAAAAAAAAAAAAAAAGTATAGAGTTCGCCATGGAGTATATCCATAAGCCAATGGAGTTTTGGCATAATGTATTATGGACGGATGAGTCCTCTTTTCAATTTGAAGGGTCATTTGGAAAAACTTATATGCACCTTTCCAAAGGATCGAAGCATAAAGCAGTACAACCTCTTAATCGTTTCGGCGGGTGTAAAGTAATGTTTTGGGGATGTGTCTCATACAATGGATTTGGAGACCTAGTACCAATACAAGGCACTCTAAACCAGGCAGGATATCTACATATTTTGAATGACCATGTTTTTTCTTCGGCTCAGAGATTATTACTTGATGAAAATTGGATTTTACAGCATGATAATGCTCCATGACACAAAGCATGGTTACCAACAACGTTTTTAATCGAGTTGGACAAGATGTTCTTCCATGGCCACCCCAGAGTCCAGATCTAAACATAATAGAGAATGTATGGGCATTCATAAAAAGGCAGAGATCTATCCAAATGGGCCGAAAACGAGAGGAAACTATTGATGAAATAATAAATATCTGGAACAGCTTAGAAATCGAGTTTGTACGCAATTTGATTGCATCTATTCCAGCTAGACTTCAAGCTGTCATAGATGCTGAAGGAAATTTATCTGGCTACTAATCATTTTTGTTTTTTTATTGGTGTTTTATAATGTTTTTTCTATTGTGTAAATACTTTTAAATGTAAATAAATTTGTGTAAATAATTTTGAAATATGAGGCGCAGACTTCTTTTGTGTTTCTAAACAACAACTATCAATTTGATTGCTAAAAATTTTAAACTAGCAAAATCTATACATTTTGAGGATTACAATTGGGAAGTTTTCTTGTCGCAAATTTATTCACATAGCAGCAAAATTTTTCTGCTAACTAAAAATTCTAAAATTTTTAATTTGTGTAAATATATATGACTATGTCTGTATATTTGAATTGTAATAATATAAAATTATATAACGCCGAAATATATTGAGTAGGGGGAATTGTATGAACATTGCAATTATAAGTTATGAACTTGAAAGTTTAAGAAGTTTTTAAAATTTCATCTACATTTATTTCGGTTTTATGAAGTTTAATTCTTAGCAAGTCTTCTAAGTTTGTGTCTGTTAATCTATTCCTATGTTTGCTTTTAACGATTTTTAATGTAGAAAAAGCGTTTTCGCAATTATATGTGGATGCAAACATCGAATATATTTCAGTTGTGATATTCGGGTATTGTTTAATATTCGGGTATTGTTTTATGCAAATTTGCTTCCAAAATTCTCTGCCCGTCGCAAAAGGTAATGTATCATCTTCTAGCATTTCTTTTATTTCTTTTTGAATTGCAGGGCTTTGTTTTTCTGCATCGCAAGCTATAGTGTTGTTGTGCAAGTCAATAATCGGTGATATTTTACTAAAATCTTCAAATCTATTGCTTATGTTGTTTAATATTGTTTCACTTGTTGTGAGAAATTCTTGAAATAAGGAATCTGAAATAGGTAAATTTAGTGATGCAGTTTTCGGCAGTGATGTTACGTCTTTATTTGCTAATTTTTTATTTAAAATTTGTAATTTTATTTTAAAATGATTTCTCATTGGGTATAGATCAAAAATGTGTTTATTTTCACCCTGCAATAAAAGATTCAGTTCGGTAAGTTTATTACAAAAGTCACTAAGAAATGCTAGTCTTATCACAAAATCGTTATCGCTTAAATGTGTCACAAATTTTTTACAATCTGGAGACTCATCCAGTTTTAAGAACTCTAAAATTTCTTCGCGAAGTTCAAAAAACCTTTCCAGACTCTTTCCTCGGCTAAGCCACCTAATTTCTGTATACAACAATATATCAGCGTAGTCGGCTTTAACCTCCTCAAGAAATGATTTAAATTTTCTATGATTTAACGCATTGTGGCCTCCTCTGATTTTATTTATAATCTGTACACATATTTTCATTACATCATTCAAGCATACATTTTTAGCAAACAGGGCTTGCTGATGTATTATGCAATGAAATGATGGCACGTCAATATGTTGCCTTAAATACCCAATAAAGCCCTTCTTCTTCCCCACCATCACCTTTGCTCCGTCAGTACAGACAGCACTTACTTTACTTTGATCCCCAATTGAAAAAACCTTTTTGTTAATAGCTGCACACAATGTTTGCCCATTTACATGTTTATTCATAGGAATTAATCCAAAAAAATCCTCATAAGTAACCAAATTTTCATGTACTGTTTTCAAATAAACTATTAATTGACTAGTATTACTTATGTCAGTACTCTCATCTAAGCTAATAGAAACAAACAATGACTCTATAAGACGTTTCTGCATAGCCATGAATAAAAAACTACTTATTTTTATAGTACGGCGCATAATAGTTTTGCCAGATAATGGAATCGCTTCTACAAGCATAGCCGTATCTTCCCCAACTTTGGCAAAGCATTTTAAAACGTCTTGCAAAACATGTTTTATAAAAATGCCGTCTTCATACGGGCGACATTGCTTTGCCAACGCAAGTGCAACAACGTAAGAGGCTTTTAATATTTCGCTATCATCTTTTTCAATCTGATCGGGCTGTTTTAAAAATTTACTGGGGACTTTGACTTTCATTTCATCAAGCAATTTTTGTCTCTCATAATCATTATATTTTCATAATTAATATGGCATGACAAGTAATGCCGCCTTATATTAAATTTGTCGCATTTTGCTAATTGCCTTGAACAAATATAACACTGCGGCTTCCCTTCATGATTTTCAAAAAAAGAAAACATCAATTCCCAAGAATTATTAAACATTGTTGCTCTGTGTTCTTTACGAATAAAAACAAAAACAAAGCCAAACAAGCGTGCGTGGTGTTTCTTTCATAAAGCTTCAGCAGAGACTGATGATAAACTGATGTTTTGAAACGAACAAAGTTGTTGTATACATGTGAATTGCCGACCGTGTCTGTGTGAAAAATACGATTATTGACTGCCTCGCGAGGCTATGGAGTGTCTATCACTGTTTTAATGTATACCATATTGTTTTACAAATGTTAGCAAAAGGTGTTTTGAAAAATTTCACACGAAATAATGTCCATTTGCTTTGTTTCACAGCTTTGATAAAATGTTGCCAGAAACATTCCATAGCAAAAACCGAGTACTACTTCTGCAACATTTTTAATGACTTTTTCATAAAAATTTTTTATATATGCAGTTTGACAGCATTCCGCATGAATAACTGAACAGAATACTGGGCTTAATTTCCAAAAAAATATAAGTTTGATTAAAAGCTTAATAAATCGGTTGAAGCATCAGCTGATTGATGAAATATCAAAAAAAAAAAAAAAAAATACTATATTAAGACCTTAGATCCAAATTTTGCGTTAGCAATTTTTTGTTGATGCGCACAGTCACGTTAAAAATTAAAAAATCGTACATTGGGTGTGGCACTTCCCTAAAAAGTTAATTTTGATAAACTTTTATCAATAGCTGTAAAACTAAAAGAAACTTCTAAACATCATTATTTCGACTGATAATAGGTTTTATTTGAAAAAAAATATTAAATTAAAAATTAAAGGGTGTCCTAATACATCGGACTGTATTGTAACATATCTATTGAATTTTAGAGAGCACCTAATTGTTCACAAAATATAGATTACTCTCTAGTTAAAAAAACAAAAATAAAAAATTCTATGGGGACACTCTTTAATTTCGATGTTATGTAACCTATTGACTTGAAATTTACTCAGAATGTGATTGCTATAACCTCTATAACAACAAGACTAAAAAATAAAATTATAAAGAACAGGGTGACCCATTAAAGATGTAATTTTGACGTATTTATATGGCTTCAACTTGACGATTAAAATTTGTACAGAGCTTCTATGTCCGCTGCAACAAAACATCGTAAAAAATATTAAAAATTAAAGGGTGCCCCATATAAGAGGAGAATTTGAAGTATGTATATGGGTTTTTGTGTTGAAACGTACCAAGCAGACTTTTAACATTCACATAGAAGGTATTTTACTTAGCATCAAATATAAATAAATCAGTCAAGTGCAAGTTATACTCACACACGAAGGGTTCCTTCCGTACTATGTTCAATACAACTTTAAAAATGCAAGTTATTAATTTTTTCTTGTCATTAATCATTTAATTATTTTTTTACACTATTGCATAGTACTAAATACCCTGTGTAAATATCAAGTGTCTGCCTTTAACGTTTAGAAGTGAAGGTCAAATTCTTCAAATTCGCGACATATAGGAACACCCTTTTATTTTTATTAAATTTATTATTGGTTCTTGTTGTTCCGAAGATATTGTTAAATATAATCTGTGTAAGTGTTAGCCTATTACTGTTCAAATAAAGGACAAAAAGGACTTTCTATGAAAATATCAGAGGCCTACCTATATCGGTTTAAAAAATAAGGCAATGTAAGTGCAAAACATATTATTGCGGAACACCCTTTTATTGTCATAGATGCGATGGCAATATAGCTACTACAAAAAATAAGGCCATATATGTACGTCCAAATCATGTCACTGACGGAACACCCTTTAATTTTATTATTTGTTATAGCGGCCAAGAGTCTACCTATTACGATTAAAAAATAATAAGACAATATACGTGAAAACGATGTCACCCTTTCATTTTTAGTAATTATCATGGCGGCCGTGGCAAGATATCTTCTGTAAAAATTTCAGGAGTCTAACTATTACGGTTGAAAAAAAAAGGCTATATATTTACATGCAAATCACGACACTATCAGAACACCCTTTAATATTTAGGTTTAATTTTCTATGCTTGTTTATAACATAGCGAACATAGTTTTAATTAATGTTTGTAAATTTTAAGTGTATGCCTCCTACAGTTCAAGAAATAATAACATATAAGTGAATAACACGTCTCTATTGGAACACCCTATAAATTTTAGTATTTGTTGCTATAGCGGCAATAGTTATACATCTTGTGTGAAAATTTCAAGAGTACCTTTTACGGTGCCAGAGATAAAAGGTGGTGCAAGAAGGGCGGACGGACAGACATTGTGGCGAAAACAATAGCGCTACGTTTTTACCCTTTGGGTACGGAACCCTAAAAAATTAAAATGTCTCCCTATAGAAGATATTATTTTTTGAACGTAAATGAGTTGATATTTTGTACTCCAAATGGGCAGGCATGCATCGGACATAATGACGAGTAGAAAAAAATATAAATTAAAGGGTGTACCAACAGAAGACGTGTTATTGACATGTAATGTAATATATTTTGTACTAGAATAGACAGTCGCTTAAAATCTACACAGAGTATCTACTTGTACATAATCTACAACAAATAGTAGTAACACATAAAATTATAGGGTGACCCATATGAGAGATGCTTTTAACTTATGTATATGAACTTATTTGTTGGAATATAAAAGGCAAATAGTTGAAATTTTCAAAGATTATGTATATTTCTATATCTGCTATAACAACAACTATAAATATAAAGTAAAAACTTAAAGGGTGTTCCCATAGAAAATGTGAATGTGATATATGTATGGGGTTTTATCTTTTGAATCGTAGTTCCTGCACTAGAACAATTTAAGGTGTTAATATCAAATCCAAAATGGAGAATAAATGTTAAAATTTGCAGACCTGTGTAATTATAATACAGTTATACGAATCTCAAGTTTTTAGGGCAGTATAGCTTTTGATAAAGCGACCTTCTCAAAAACAAAAAACAGTTTTTTTTAATAATTTTTATCTCAAATTACTAATTTTTAATTTAACAAGATTCAAAATCCGATTGCAATTGTCATACACACAAATATAATTTTAACAAAAAAATAAAAATTGTTTCTTCCTTTTTTATTTATATTTACCCCTGTCAAATTAAAAAAAAAATTATTAAAGTTTGTTATTATTTAATTAAAGTATGGTGTAGGATCGTCCTGGAACAAAAAAAATTTTGCAAAAGTTTTAGTTTTTTAAGCATCAAATACAGCTTTGAATTTTAAAAAGATTAAAAATTATTCACGGAAGTCTCTTATTCGCTTAGGATCAGGGGTTTTATATTATACTAACAGTGCATGGCATGTCGTCACGGCGTCCTAACAATATTTTGTTCGATTTTGCTTTCAAATTAATTCACACCAAATTGTAAGACTCTTACTTCGATAGTGCTTCAGATGTGGTTTATGTATTTACTTTATATAGAGGTATCCATCCCTGGGTAATTACTCAGGACCGTAGGCTTTAAATAAAATTCTAAAATCTATGCATATACTAGAATAGTAACTCATTTTCTGTCTGTCTGTCTGTTTGTTTTTCTATCTGTGTTCACATCACGTAAAAACTACTGGATGGATTTTAACAAAATTTTATGGGGAGGTACCTTAGTATCCTATTCCCAATATAGAATATTTTTTTCCGCAACAGAAAGTGGAGAAAAGGCAGTGAAAGTACATCGATTTTTTTTACCGATTTAAAGGTGCTGCATACTTTAAGGCATCTTTTATTTTTGAAAGCAGTATATTTTAAGCAATATTACGCAACAGATGGCGCTGTTTTAAAATAATGAGTAACTGATTTCCGGCCTGTGTTTGACAGGGCTTTACAATAATTTTTAAAATTTTAGAATTTTATATAAATTTTAAACTTTTATCCAGGGATGGGTACCTTTATATAAAGCAATTACTTAAGAGTCTTAAAAGTTGGTGAAGTTTACTTTCAAAGCAAAATCGAAAAAAAAATATTGTCAGGACGGACACAACGTGTTTTGGCACTACACAATCACCCCTATCTCGAACACTTATTCCCATGAAAAAAATCTCGAATTTTCTATCGTGAATTATTTCAGTAACAAATTTACTTGTATTTTCTGGTGGAAATCAATCACGATAGACAATTTGGGAGTTTTTTTCATGGGAATAATTATTGGCGATAGGAGAGAATAATTCTAAAATTATTGTAGAGTTCTGTAAATAGTCTTGAAAAATATCCAGCTGATAAAATTAAAAGGTGCTGCCAAGTTTGCTGTACCTTTAAATCGGTAAAATTGCGTACATACTTTCACTACTTTTTCTCTTGGAAATCATAAAATTCTATGGAAAAAAGTATTCTATATTTGAACTGATATAGTAAGGAATCTCCTTACAAAATTTTGTTAAATTTCATCCAGCAGTATTTACGTGATGCGAACACAAACAGACAGTTGGACAGATACAAATTCGGAAAAATTGCTATTTTGTATTCCATTCTGATTATTCCATTATTTTATTATATTTTTATATATTAAAGAACCGAATTAATGAAGAAATAAAGCACCAACAAATTTGTTACATTTACTATTACGACTTTTCCTGTGATCTATAAATGCAGCCAGTTTAGATTTATCATCGCCGCTGAATATAACAGCTGAAATTTTTTTTTTATTAAACATGGAGACAGGTAGATATCATTTTAAATAATGGCTACATTTGCAGCACATGGTAGTTAACTTATAAATGTTTGACAGGGGTATTTTATTTCATATGAACTTAAAATTTATGACTTTTTGTGCATTCATCCCACTAAGAATACTTCCCCTGCAACAGTTGCTTTTGAATGGTTAAACTAATTGTAAACTTTATACAACTTTTTTATATTATTTATTATTTTTTTTAATATTCTTTAGGGCTTAAAAACCTAATAAATATTTTTGTTTCTTTTATATTTACTTAAATTTCCACTCAATTGATTATTTATTTTAAATACTTAATTAACTAAATTTATTTATTTATTTGTTTATTTATTTATTTACAATACAATAAAAAATATTTAATTAGTTTTATTAAAAATCTATTTGTTTTAGCTATTAAATGTAGGAGAGTAGTGTAAAAATTAAATTTATACACTTTAATTTAATTACTTCTTGTTTTAAATTTAAATTTAGTTTTAGTTTATTTTACTCACTTCAACCCACTGTCCAAGTCCACTGTATCACAATACAATTTAAAATTGTTTATTGTAACTTAATGGATGGTTAAATATTTTATTTAATAACATTAATTTAATTTATTTATTACTTAACTTTAGACTTAATCTTCTTTTTAAATATTATGTTTTTTCATTATATTTTGTAAATTGTTTAAACAAATTAGACTAATAATAACGAAAAAAAATCTTTAATTAAACATAACTTTTGTTTTTTTATTTTATTTTCCAATTACCATTTCTAATGAAAACCTTAAAAAGTATTTCGGTTTTTTTTTCTTTATAAATTTTTTACAAATAAATTTTAGGAATTTTTATTTTCATTTATTTTTAAACCCTTTATTTTTTGTTCAATTGTTGGTTTAAATTTTTTGGTTAGAAATAAAAAATATACATATAAAATCGTATTTAATTTTAACTCGCCCTCAACTTCCACATAATAAAACACAAATATTTTATATAAATAGGGTGCGCATCAAAGTGATAAGGTTAACCTATTTATAAGTTGGAAAAAAACCATGTCTGCATGTGAAGCTGCCATGATATTTTACATATACATAGTCCCAGTGTAGTCATAGCCCTGTGGTAAAACTAAAAAGTCCTTCTCACTTCAGGCCTTCTTCAGGCCTTCTCTCCTTACGACCTTCATTTTTCTATGCCTTCAAAAAAAAGTCCTTTTAGAAGGCCTAGGCTCTCCCTTTGAAAAAACCTCGTATACATTCCTAATTCCCTCCTCTTAGAAGGGTCTATTTTTATACCTCACATTTTATATGGCCAAAAAAATAATTTAATACAAAAGTTCATTAAAGTTCATGGGTTCTATTCTCAAAAAAAAAAAAAAAAAATAAGAAAAAATTTTAAAATTTCCATTAAAAATATTTTTTTCTAAACTTAATAAACTTCTCATTTGGTTTATTAAATTTTCGGCATAATAATCTGGGTTTTTATTTAGAAATTTTGAAAAATCCACTGACGATCTGGTTAAGCAGATTAAAATAGTTCATTAATCTGGTCTTTATTTAATTGAGTGCTGATGTGTGAACATTCCCATTCCCTCCTCTTAGAAGGGTCTATTTTTATACCTCACATTTTATATGGCCAAAAAAATAATTTAATACAAAAGTTCATTAAAGTTCATGGGTTCTATTCTCAAAAAAAAAAAATAAGAAAAAATTTTAAAATTTCCATTAAAAATATTTTTTTTTCTAAACTTAATAAACTTCTCATTTGGTTTATTAAATTTTCGGCATAATAATCTGGGTTTTTATTTAGAAATTTTGAAAAATCCACTGACGATCTGGTTAAGCAGATTAAAAAAGTTCATTAATCTGGTCTTTATTTAATTGAGTGCTGATGTGTGAACATGTGTTCTATTCTCAAAAAAAAAAATAATAAGAAATAAGAAAATATTTTAAAATTTACATTAAAAATATTTTTTATTTCTAAACTTAATAAACTTCTCATTTGGTTTATTAAATTTTCGGCATAATAATCTGGGTTTTTATTTAGAAATTTTGAAAAATCCACTGACGATCTGGTTAAGCAGATTAAAAAAGTTCATTAATCTGGTCTTTATTTAATTGAGTGCTGATGTGTGAACATTCCCATTCCCTCCTCTTAGAAGGGTCTATTTTTATACCTCACATTTTATATGGCCACAAAAATAATTTTCTATTTTTAGATTTTTCATTTATAAGAAACATAAAAAAGTTCATTAAAGTTCATGGGTTCTATTCTCAAAAAAAAAAAAAAACAAATAATAAGAAAAAATTTAAAAATTTCCATTAAAAATATTTTTTTTTCTAATCTTAATAGACTTCTCATTTGGTTTATTAATTTTTGGGTATAATAATCTGGGTTTTTATTTAGAAATTTTGAAAAATCCACTGACGATCTGGTTAAGCACCAGTGAAATAGCAATATGCTTTCCCCATAGTAATCTGTTTGGATTATTATATTTTTTGAAAATAAATATTTTATGATTCTTTTGTAAAATATTTATTTTATAAACTTTGAAGGAATTATGCGTGTTTAAAAAAAAATGTTTATTAAAATTTAAAAATAAATCTAAAAAAAAAAAAATCAAAATAATTTTGTTTTCTTAGTTTTTGCTACAAAAGGCCTTCAGAAAGGCATTAAATTGTATTGCCTTCTAGCAGACAATTTTCGGAAGACCTTTTGGAACGATTGCCGGCAGAAGCGACAGTGGAAGGCATGCTCCGCAATGGAAACCTGTGTAAAAAATATATAAGTATGGAATGCGACTAGAAGGCCTTGTGCCTACTAAAGAAGGAGTAAAGAGGCCTTCTAGAAGGCTTTCATACTCCCCCTTTTTACCACTGGAAGGTAGTGGGCTGGCTGAAGCAAGATTAAGGACGTAACTGAGTGTGCGAAGAATAGAGTGCCTGGCACTTGTATAGAAAGTGGTACACTGTTTCTTCTTTGCCCCTGTACCTAGCAGCTGCCGCAGTACCTATTATGGGGAAGCCCCTGTCTACCAGCATGTGTATTGATGGTCCAATGACCCGTTAGCATAATCATGAGATATTCACCCTGTTTTTCTTTATCAACTAGCTGTGCCCACCACTTCGTCAGCGTCCTTGCAATATTTGCTCGATTTTGATTTGAAAGCAATCCACACCAAAGACCCTTACTTTTTTAGTGCTTTAGTTATGGTTTATGTATTTACTAACTAAAGGGTCTCATCCTTACTAATATAACTGCTTTTTCTTCGCTTTCTTTTGGATATAAAATATTTTTGCAGAAAAAGTATCCTATATTGGAATCAGGATACTAAGGTACAGCCTCAGAAAATTTTATTAAAATCCATCGAGTAATTATTAAGATGCGAACACAGACAGAAAGAGAGACAGACAGATGTATAGATGGGAACGAACGCTTGTCATTATAGAACAGCCACATTTTCCCTGCCACCTTACAATTGTTCAGTTAGTGACATTAATCCCAGCTCTCTGAAGTTAATACCCGAAAATATTGTTCCCAATGATACCAAGCGGCATTGCGACTAACCAGCCCTGGCCAGTCTATCCACTTGTTCATTCTTAAAAAACTAGAGCGGTATCAGCTTGACGGCCTAGCATGAATAAGGAATTTTTGTATTGTCCATTGAATATGTAATTTGCGCTTTCAGTGAAAAACAACAAATGTGACGACGTCCCTGCAACATTCCTCTCAAGTAGAACTCATCATGCCTAATATCGAGAATTTCGGCTAAAGTAGGGAACCTCTGGTATATGAAAAAACTAAATCAACTTGAAAATCTTTTAATTGAAAATTCCCAAAATTATATTTTTTCTGTCTTTTGGCTAAAAACTTAAGCGAAAAATTCCAATTTGCAAAAATTAAATTAAAAAAAAATGCAAGTTTCATTCCGCTAGTGATGGTAGGAAGACTTAGAGAAGTAAAAAAAATTTGAAGTCAAACATCTCCTAAACTGTAAGGGATAATCGATATGTGAAGCCAAATTTTTTTGTAGTACTGAAGCAGGAAAACTGAATTTTGAAATCGATTCAAAAGTAAAAAATTCTCATTAGTTTTATTTTTTTTTTATATATCAGCATTGACCTACTTATGGGCAAATGTATAGCCACGCAAAGTTTCAACGAAATCCGACTACACTTTCAAAAACTATACAATTTTTTTGCCAAATTCCCCCATTGTGCGTCATTACGAGAATACTCGAACTTCTTAGTTATTAGTGATAGCCTGTATAGACTTACTGGTAGTGCGCTAGTTTTTATGTCTGGTTCAACGGCTTCCAGCAGGGCTGGTAGTGAGCTGGTCTTTATGTCTGGTTCAAAAGGTTCCATTCCCACCAAAGACTATGGGTCTTTTATGCAAACACCCTGGAAGAAAAGGTCTGTGTATTAAAACATACGGGTTCTCTTCGAGGCCCGACCAGTGCCCAAAGGAATCGGTGGCCCCACAGAGAGCCTATCCTCTCTGTGACCGGTTATTGGTGAGGTTCTCTTCGGGGGTACACGTGGTGGTTGTGGTTTAAGATCGATTTATGTAGGTATGGTGCAAGGTCGATCAAGTGTGCTGTTGCACTCTCAACAGATGGAGTTTGGATAGTCTCCAAACCTCTAAGCAAGAGGCTATAATATGGATCTAGGCTGGCCTTGGATAAGGCTTGCCATATTATATAAATTGCTACTCATTGTGACTGTATCACACACAAATTGCGATTGG
Organism: Phasia obesa; assembly: GCA_949628195.1. Classification (NCBI taxonomy): domain Eukaryota; kingdom Metazoa; phylum Arthropoda; class Insecta; order Diptera; family Tachinidae; genus Phasia; species Phasia obesa. Next base: position 136,182,571 of record OX451218.1, on the reverse strand, counting down.
TGGCAATCGTAAAGTGTTGTTATACTACACAATGGGGGCGCTAGTCTACGCTTATATTTAACTCGGTGGTAAGACCACCGTGAGATTAGGCCAACTAGGCAGGTACTCACGTTAATCTTGTTCCACAATTACTAGCTGTGCCCACACATGTTGTGTGCGTCCCGACAATATTATTGAAATAAGATTCTTACGTATTTATTTTATATAAAGGTACCCATCCCTGGATGAAATTCTAAAATTTATATATGTCTAAAATTTATAATATAAAAATAATTGTAAAGCTCTATAGAACTCTTTGTTTAAAATATTTTAATAACAATGTAATTCAACAAAGTAAAAATACAAATCAAAAACAATTTTTTTTCAATTGGCTATTTGGCAGTAAGCAATTAATATATTGCGATTATTTTAAAACAGCGCCATCTGTTGCGTTAAAATCCATTCGCTAGTTTTTAGGTGATTCGCACTCAAAAATTGAAAGACTGACAATCAGGAATTTACTATTTTATTATATGTATATAGATAAAGTTATGTGTACAATGTGTGGGGCGCTAAATCTGAGTTATGAGTTTTGATAAGATCACTACAGAACATAAAATTATGCATTAATTTTAATAGTTTAGATATAATTTTAATTAATTTTTGAATTAATTCAATTATTTATTTAATAAGAAAAGTACCTTTTTCTTTCTTGATTAAATATATAATAGATTTAATTAAAAAATTAATTAAACTTGTATCTGAAACTAATTAAAACTATTAATTGGTGGAAATCTTTTTTCTTCCATAACAAGATTTTACCTGAATGGTTTTTTTTTTTGAAAATATGACGGCGGGCAGTTTCGTGTTCTAGAAATTTCTAGAATAGTCGAGAACAATCGAGAGTATTCGAGAGTACTTCACAAATCTCCAGGAAAACCCGCAGAATCCAATGAATAATTTGGAATATTCAGGAACATCACGAAATATCTCAAATCATTGGAGAATATTCCAGAATACTTTCGAATGTTATGAAACATTACTGAAACATTGTGGTACCTTTGTATGGATGGTCCTACCCATTGGTAGGTGTTGCCTCTCTGATGGGTAGCCGCCATTATCCCATCTAGAATATTCTTTTAAATATTCTTGTTCCTTTTATTCCAACTGCCACACATTCTTGTATCAACTGCTTGAGCAGTTGATATCGGTTACACCCGATAGTTTCTAAATAAAATTTACTATAAACAAATGAAATGATGGGAAATTAATTTTACTAAAAAGAATATTTTGTTAAAATCAACCAAGTCTTTAGGAAAAAAACATTTGGCAACTTTGCATAAAAAGTATAAAATGTAAATTATCTTATCACTTGAAAGCGCACCTTATTGTGTAAAAAATATTGTATTTGTGGGATGTTTTTGTTTTTTTTTCAGTTGGTTTCCTTGTATTCAGGTGGTTACAATTAACAGTGGTCGGGCTTAGATGCTGCTGTTGTGCTGTGGTGATGATATCAGTACTTGAGGTCAGTTTTTCATATTAAATTACTGCAAATACGTAGAAAAGAGAAAATTTAATTAAATTATTTGCAAAGCATTTGTTACTGGAGGCTCATCATACAGTGTTTGGGACAAGTTGTTAGTGAAATTAAGATATTAAAAATGTTTCTTAAAAAGCATGGAAAATATTAAATTAAATTTAAAGTAATATGAAAGCAGTTACATTTTGGGTTTAACAATGTTTTTTTATGCTGCACAGTTTTCTTATAGCAATTCTGACAAAAAACTGAAAAATCTCATTTTTGGAAATTTTCAAAAATTTTCTGGGAATTAAAGGATTGACATTAATTAATCTTAATACTTTATTTTCGTCTTAATTTTATTATTTTTTGCAAATCTAGTCGAAGGAAAAGAGTGACAAGTCGAAATTGACGACGAATGACATTTCGGCATTTTCTTCGATACTTCGCGCTACAGCAGCAATAATCTGTTTGGTACGCAAACAGAATTATTGTTTTCGAAGAAAATTTCCACAATTTGGAAATGCTGTTCTGGCGTTAAACAATCCATAATGACTTGCCAATCCTTACTGTACAGAAATGTTAACACAGTTTGACATTCTCAGTTGTCAAGCCATTGTTATCGATATCGATAGTTTTCATGCAGCTAAAAAACACCCGATAGAAGCCATAAAATCAAAGCAACAATCCTTTTTTGTTTTAACGGTTGACCTTTTTTTGTTGAACTTAGAATAAAAAAAAAAAATTTCCCACACTAGTAACATTTTTACTAAACTAGGAACAGTTATAAAATAAATTTAAATTAGTTTTTCTAAATTGAGACGTAGTGCGAGGCTCATGTTTGAATTCTTCTTATATAAAAGACAAATGTTCCAAAATCCCAGAGTTTCTTTTGCAAAACAATTTAAATAATAAATAATTTAAATCAAATGAGAATACTTTTTTTAACACTGCAATAATTTTTGATTAAACTGGGAACAGTTTCTGTATAAACTATAACGGGTTTCATAAGACTAGTAAACAGTATTTATTAAACTGAAAGCAATTTAAATTAAATTTACAAACAGGAAACTATTTTTCTTAAAAATATTTTGTTAGAATAATTTAACTGTTCCTAGGCTAAAATAGCTCTTTCCTTGCTAAAAATTTATATTTCCCACGGGTTTATAAAAAGAAACATTTTTCAAAATCTCAACAAAAAAACTTCTGAAGTTGGATTAACATTTTTATAAATTTAAATTTTCTATAATCTGGGAAGAGATATAAAAACTAAATAGAAAACTTAAAAAAATATAACTGTTTTAGGGAACAGAAATTAATAAGGAATTATTTGAATTTTGTTTTCAACAAGCGAAAAAAATGTCTATATTAGTGAAACTGGGTAATCATTTTTTTTTTGTATAAAACAAAATTGAGAACAGTTTTCTTAAAACGGGTTGCAAACTGTTAAAAATAAATAAAAAATCTTTAAAACCAATAGGAACTTTTTAAGCACTCTACACTGTTACTTACTACACTAAACTATAATCTTCAAAACTCTTCAATAGAAAAGTTTTTGCACTGGCAACAGTTTTAGTAAAAATTAACATCGGAATAAAAAATAAAATAACAGATGTCAAAATTAGGCTAAAAACGTATAATTTTTTAAAAAAATTATTTTTATTAAAAATTACCATTTTTGATTCTTTCGCCACCACTGTAAATTTACTTTTAAATTATTACAACTAAAATGTTGTTGATGTTGTTGTATGTTGTAGGTTGTCATGTTCTAGTTGAGTACACACCTTGTTTCCGTTCTTCTTTTTTTTTATTTTAATAAAATATGAGCCTGTTGCACAACTGCCACCTGTAATTGTCCTCGTCGCTGTAGTCCTTGTTCTCATAGTCCTCGTCTTCGTGTTCATGTGGTGTGTTGTTGTCAGTGCTGTTGCATCAAATATTTCTGTTGAAGTTATTGTTAATGTTGTTGTTGTTGTTGTTGTTTGGTGTGGTTTGTTGTTGTTTGCTTATCTACAGCATATCAATGTTTGAAGTGCCATTTCCGGTTGCCGTGCGCGTTGTTTTAGTAACTTGTTGATTTGTAATAATGGGCGGTGGACTACAGCACCAGACAATCTGGCAACAAGAAGAAGAAAAAGAAGAAGAAAGAAAATATATGAAAATATATAGCACAAGAAAGGTCATTACGATAATTAAATTAATTGAAATCGTGAACTTATATCTTTTCAGTGAGTTCATATACGAGGGTGAAGTCAATAAGTCTTTACGAAAATCTACAGGATAGTTCAATTTGGTCACACAGATTAAGTTGTTAAGAATATATTCTAAAACATATCCTCTAAGGGAAATCAAGCACTTCAATCTTCTGCGTTAGGCGAAGAATTTGTGTGTCTTCTTCCAACTGGTCCATCCACCAGCTTCTCGGTCTTCTCTGTCTGCGTTTTTCTTGGTAGTTTTCAGCAATCACCTCTTCGGCTGGAGCGTTTGTATTTATTCGAACGAGATGATCCAGACATCGCAATCGCTGTATTTTAATGCGCTTTTAACATTAATTCTCGGGATACACCGATTATCAACACAGATCGGACCATTGATTTTGCGAAGGATTTTTCTCTTAAAACCACCTAGTACCGTGGTGCTAGGGGTAAAATAAGCGTGTTGTACAGTGTTATTGTAGTTCGTCGAAAGAAGGCTTGGCACTTAGACGGAAGAAGCACCTAAGTGTCGTTCTTTCGCTTTATTTCTATGCTGACATCATTATTTCTAATGCTGCGGAACCAAGGAATATCAATTTTTGTCCTGGATTTGTGGTCCCCAAATATCAAAGCATTTCTTCAAAAAATGTATTTTTTGCTTACGAATTCACGACGTTGTTGGTGTCTGGGCTTTGCTCTTGAGTGATATTGATCTTAAATTCTTCACAATATGATGCACAATCCATCCTGTAGTTCTTCTAGTTCTTGCGATCGACGAAGAATCGATGAGACTTTCACAACTTCTTTCAATATGTTCGTCCGAACAAAAAATTAAAGATTTTTCTCACTCCTACATTTCCACTACCAGTCCTTACACTCTATCCCTTCTAAGGCGAATTGATTTTATAAGGTGAGAGAGAGAATACTACGGTTACAACTACAAAGAAAGTTTGACATTTTACTAGCATATACATACAACCATACATACTTAGATACATACATACATACATGCATACATACATACATACATACATACATACATACATACATACATACATACATACATACATACATACATACATACATACATACATACATACAAACATACATACATACATACATACATGCATACATACATATAAAATAACGTATTTTTGGCAATACGGGACCTGTTCAAAAGAAAAGGACAAATTTCGAATTTTCACGGGCTGAGTACATTCGATTATCGAATTTTTTTGTTATGTTGGTACACATGTGTTAGTCATATGTTGGCATTATCAGCCAATTTTGATTAGTAGTTTGTTGTTGACAACTTGTCACGTACATAAGCAAATAAAAAGAACAAAAAGTAACCAGCTGGTCTATCGCTTCCACCTGGTAAATTCAATTCGCCTGGAACCTCTTCAAAAAAAAAAAAAGAAGTAACATATCATTGGTATTATTGAACTACCCTATATGTTATTTCTGGCACGGTAGAACAAAAATTCGAATCGAATGAAGTAAAAGGCTTTTGTCATAAAACTCCTCCAAAATCGTATTTAGCTTTAGAACTTAAAAAGTTTAAGAATCACTGAACCAAGTTGATCCATCTATATATAAGGTGAATAATGTTAAAACATAAAAAAGATTAAACGTAAGACTTAGTTACTTCCATCTCGTATTTATTTTCTCAATACAACTTACCTTTCTGAATGCCTTGCGAAAGTTGTCCGATAAGAAGGCATATAAAATGGGATTTATGCAGGAGTTTGTGTAGGCCAACACATGCGAAATGATTTGTATAATGACCGTCACATGTGAACTGCCGTATAAATTAAAAGCTTTCAACACCAATATGACCTGGTTTTGTTGGTTGTTCGTAGTTGTTACCAGCGAATGTAAAAGAGAGAGAGAGAGAGAGAGAAAAAAAAAATAAATAAAAAATAAAACTCATTGAGTAAATCCTTTTAGAGTTTCACATAAAAGGATATTTTTTTTAATTTTTTTTTATCCAGTTGACTTGTGATGGTTTTTGCCAATGTATTTGTGATCAAGGTTGTTTGACATAAAACGTGTCACAAATATTACAAACATTTGAATATATTTACACTCAGAAAAAAAACATGGTTATGGTATGGTCAAAAGAACCATATTATTTTATATGTAATAATATATGGTTGTTATGAATCACTTATAGTTGTAATCACTACTATGGTCACGATAAAAAAGTTTTTGTTACTACTTGCTCATTAAATGGTTAGTTACTATAGCCACAAAATGCAACATAGTTGGTTTGAACTAAAGCATGAGCACAAAAAACGATGATCATAAGAAGCTCATTATAATATTTCATTGAATTCATGTTTGTTCAGTATACATATATGAGTGGACAATAATAAACATCAACATCGAAAATTTGTTGCAAAAATTTTACCGAAAAATTTTTTTTGTAAAAATTTTATTGAAATTTTTTTATAAAAATTTTATTGATTTTTTTTTTTGGAAAAATTTTATAGAAAATTTTTTTGTAAAAATTTTATAGAAAATTTTTTTGTAAAAATTTTATAGAAAATTTTTTTGTAAAAATTTTATAGAAAATTTTTTTGTAAAAATTTTATAGAAAATTTTTTTGTACAAATTTTATAGAAAATTTTTTTGTACAAATTTTATAGAAAATTTTTTTGTAAAAATTTTATAGAAATTTTTTTTTTTAAAAATTTTATAGAAATTTTTTTGTAAAAATTTTATAGAAAATTTTTTTGTAAAAATTTTATAGAAAATTTTTTTGTAAAAATTTTATAGAAAATTTTTTTGTAAAAATTTTATAGAAAATTTTTTTGTAAAAATTTTATAGAAAATTTTATAGAAAATTTATTTGTAAAAATTTTATAGAAAATTTTTTTGTAAAAATTTTATAGAAAATTTTTTTGTAAAAATTTTATAGAAAATTTTTTTGTAAAAATTTTATAGAAAATTTTTTTGTAAAAATTTTATAGAAAATTTTTTTGTAAAAATTTTATAGAAAATTTTTTTGTAAAAATTTTATAGAAAATTTTTTTGTAAAAATTTTATAGAAAATTTTTTTGTAAAAATTTTATAGAAAATTTTTTTGTAAAAATTTTATAGAAAATTTTTTTGTAAAAATTTTATAGAAAATTTTTTTGTAAAAATTTTATAGAAAATTTTTTTGTAAAAATTTTATAGAAAATTTTTTTGTAAAAATTTTATAGAAAATTTTTTTGTAAAAATTTTATAGAAAATTTTTTTGTAAAAATTTTATAGAAAATTTTTTTGTAAAAATTTTATAGAAAATTTTTTTGTAAAAATTTTTTCGAATTTTTTTTGTGAAAATTTGTTCGAATTATTTTTTTGTAAATATTTTTTTGATTTTTTTTTTTAAATTTTTAAAAATTTTTTGGTATTTTTTTTGTAAAAATTTTTTAGAAATTTTTTTGAAATGTTTTTGTAACAATTTTATAGAAATTTTTTTTTTTAAAAATTTATAGAACTTTTTTTTAATTTTATAGATTTTTTTTAATTTTATCGAAAGTTATTTGTAAAAATTTTATCGTAAGTTTTTTGTAAAATTTTATCAAAAGTTTTTTTTTTTTAAATTTTACAAAAAATTTTTGGAAACGTTAGAATGGTCAGACTAAATTCAAATGCCAATGTGCCTATTGACTGCTGTTGGTTCCCAGTGGGTACCCTGTGGGTCTATCGGCTATCTCTATGTTTATTGCTTTCTTAAAGGCCTTTAATACAAATCATGGCAGAAAAACCGTAGCAACATAAAAACAAACAAAAATCGCCCTCACAGGGCGATCTCCCCATGTCTGTAATTCAATCACAATATATTGTTCTTAGATAATGGTTACCTCAACCCTGTTTTTTCTTTGAGTGTACAATTTTCAAATTTTTGCTGGTTGTTTTTTGTTTTCATTTTACTTATTGGCATCCTTTGACAAAAGCAAAAAAAGAAAAAAAAAACAAAAATGTTGTCATACCTTTTTGGGGGATTTTCAAGGGACAACATAAACATCCTTTAACACAACTTTTCTAATAATAAACATATTTACATCCGGCATTTAAGAGATTTGTAGAGCGAATTTTATTTGCTTTCTATTACAAAACGAACGCCTTTAGGGAAATTTGACCGTATGATAGGAAACACATGTAGAGGCTGGGCAGAAAATTTACATATTTTAATTTAAAATAAAAATCCTATGGGAAATAAACTTTTGGTCATAGAAAGTCTTTGATAAAAGCAAAAGCAATTAGAAATTATGTAGATTAAAAAAAGCATTTAAAAGTTATTATTACAGATGAGACCAAAAAAAAAAAATACAAAAAAATGCAACCCTGATTTAATCGTTTTTTACCTCATTTTCTACGCGGATTATGTTGTTTACAAGTGGAGTAAGAGCGTGTAAATATGATAAAAAAAATAATTTTTTTTGTTATTTAACAAAATAAGTAGAAAAATTCTGAGGGAGAAAAAAATTCAACTCCTGAATATTCCACAACTTTGTTAAAAATTAATTATCATTTTATATAAAAACTAGCTGTGCCCGCCACGTGGGCATCCTGATAATATTTTGCTCGATTTTGCTTTATAAATATTCCATACCAATTATGAGACTCTTACTTTTATAGTGCTTCAGTTATAGTTTATGTATTTACTTTATATAAAGGTACCCGTCCCTGGATAAAATTCTAAAATTTCTAAAAAAATAATGTAAAGCTCTGTAAAAGGTGTTTCAAATACTTTAATAACATTGTAATTCCACAAAGTAAAAATAGAAATCAAATACAAATTTTATTCAACTGGCGCCATCTGTTGGGCAATAGTGTTTAAATTATCCCACTTTAAACCGTGTTTAAAATATCCCAGTATTAAAACAAAAATTTTAGTACCTTTAAACCATAAATTTCGTACTTTCACTGATTTTTCTTCACATTCTCTTGGAAATGAAACAATTTTTAGGATGCTAAGGTAACTCCACAGAAAATTTTGTTAAAGTCCATCCAGTAGTTTTTACGTAATGCGAACTCAAAAGGAAAGCAGACAGACGGAAATGAGTATTATTATTTATATAGATAATCGTAAAATTTACAGAACACGTTTATACTCAGCTGAGATGAACCTCTCCTGTAGTCTCCCTGTAGTCTCCGTTTACCAGGCAGAATTGCTTGGAAATTCGAGTGCATTGGAGGAAGGTTCTTATTGCACTTGACAAATAGTTGGTTATAAAACACATGAGGCAACTTCACGTGTAGTCCAAACTAGTACTAAAATGTGTTTTAAAACTAACAGATATGCCTCGGCTAATAACGTAAAGTTAATAAGAATTAAAGGAGACATAGGCACAGTTGGGAATGAATCAGCTGTGAATTTCTGTGGACCAAAACTCAGGTTAGCACTGTAAAATGTATAATGCGAAGGTCGTACAATGGAGGAACTCATTAAAGCTGAAAAGGTGGATGTAGTCTACTAAAGGGTGTTTTTATAGAGGTATAGAACTTTAAGTTGGCATTACTTTTCAAGATGGCGATCGATTTAACATCTGTCAAATGATTTATTCCCAGTTTAGTTTGGCAATTCATCATGAACAGACTCACGCCTGAACAACGCTTGCAAATAGTGCCCAAAACGAGATTACCGTTGTTCCCGATTTTCATAAGCGAATTTTGTTTAGCAATGAAGCGCACTTCTGGTTGAATGGCTACGTCAACAAACAAAACTGCAGCATTTGGAGTGAAGGTAATCCTCAAGTGTATGTCGAAACACCGTTACATCCAGAAAAACTGACTGTTTGGTGCGCTTTATGGGCTGGTGAAATCATTGGTCCGTACTTTTTCAAAAACGATGGTGGCCAGAACGTTACAGTCCATGGTGATCGGTATAGAGCCATGATTACTAACTTTTTCATTCCTGAATTGAATAACCACGATGTCTAGGAGATGTGGTTTCAACAAGACGGCGCAACATGTCACACAGCTCGTGCCACAATAGATTTATTGAAAGACATGTTTGGTGACCGCCTAATTTCACGTTTTGGACCTGTGAATTGGGCTCCAAGATCTTGTGATTTAACACCGCTAGACTACTTTCTATGGGGCTATGTAAAGTCATTGGACTATGCGGATAAGCCACAAACGCTTGAGCATTTGGAAGACAACATTCGCCGTGTTATTGCCGATATACGGTCTAAAATGTTGTAAAAAGTCATCGAAAATTGGACGTCCAGATTGGACTACACAAATAAAATTCCTGTCAATCGAATAATCCATCGTTGTTTTATTGCAACTTAAAGTTCTATACCTCTATAAAAAACACCCTTTACATGTAGACAGGCTCGAATGGTATTCAAAGAGTCCATGTGGGCAGGAAGGCCAGTAAGGTGCCTAGATATAATAGATGAACCTTAAGCTAGATAACTGCGTTAGTGACAGGTCATGGATATGAATCATATAGTGAAGATGAAAATCAGAGAAGATGATGCTTGCAGAAAGTTACTGCAAGAGGCGCACATTGTGTGTAAAGGTTCAGCACTTGCTAGCATAAGACTTAAAACCACTGGCAGAAACTTGTTAAGTGTGAATGCTATGGGTGATCTAAGCCTTGATTAAATGCTAACAATTATTAGAGACTCCTTGATGAGAAAGAAGGCCGACAGTTACCAGTCAACAGTCTGAAATCACAGAAGACAACTGCAAATGCTGGTGGTAGCACGTGACTCAATGAAAATAAGGCCGCCATAAATTACAAGTCGGTTGTCTATAACCACTGTGGTCTGCTTCTGTATCTCCCCCAAAGCAGAAGCATATTAAAGTGGAGCTACAAACGTACCCCCCTAGGAAGAATCAGGCTACTCTTGTGCCTAAAATTTTTTACAAATAAATTAAGTAACGAGTGATTTTTTAAGAGCTTGAGAACTTTTTTTTTAAAAAAAACGCATAAAATTTGCAAAATCTCATCGGTTCTTTATTTGAAACGTTAGATTGGTCCATGACATTTACTTTTTGAAGATAATTTCATTTAAATGTTGACCGCGGCTGCGTCTTAGGTGGTCCATTCGGAAAGTCCAATTTTAGGCAACTTTTTCGAGCATTTCGGCCGGAATAGCCCGAATTTCTTCGGAAATGTTGTCTTCCAAAGCTGGAATAGTTGCTGGCTTACTTCTGTAGACTTTAGACTTGACGTAGCCCCACAAAAAATAGTCTAAAGGCGTCAAATCGCATGATCTTGGTGGCCAACTTACCGGTCCATTTCTTGAGATGAATTGTTCTCCGAAGTTTTCCCTCAAAATGGCCATAGAATCGCGAGCTGTGTGGCATGTAGCGCCATCTTGTTGAAACCACATGTCAACCAAGTTCAGTTGTTCCATTTTTGGCAACAAAAAGTTTGTTAGCATCGAACGATAGCGATCGCCATTCACCGTAACGTTGCGTCCAACAGCATCTTTGAAAAAATACGGTCCAATGATTCCACCAGCGTACAAACCACACCAAACAGTGCATTTTTCGGGATGCATGGGCAGTTCTTGAACGGCTTCTGGTTGCTCTTCACTCCAAATGCGGCAATTTTGCTTATTTACGTAGCCATTCAACCAGAAATGAGCCTCATCGCTGAACAAAATTTGTCACATTTGAACATTTCGAACCGAACACTGATTTTGGTAATAAAATTCAATGATTTGCAAGCGTTGCTCGTTAGTAAGTCTATTCATGATGAAATGTCAAAGCATACTGAGCATCTTTCTCTTTGGCACCATGTCTGAAATCTCACGTGATCTGTCAAATACTAATGCATGAAAATCCTAACCTCAAAAAAATCACCCATTATTAAGTTAATTGGATTTGTTCCGCCAGTAAACGAAATACCGTTGTCATATCTTTCGGCGAAGACTGTCGTCACTGGCTGTTTGTTTGGCACGGTTGGCGGGCGCTTTCGGTGTAAGGACATCCTTATCATGTCATGTCTTAGATAGTACGAAAGGACAGTAAATTAAATTTAGTTTAATTTATTTAATTTTTAAAAATGTAGTTGTTTTGGACCACCTTGTACATCGTAATTCATTCATTCTCTGCCACGTCCGCCTATTGGTAAATTGATCTCTAAGAGAACATCTATGCTTAGGTGGTCTACATATGAACCTAAAATCATCGGAGTCAAAACAATTAAAATTGTTTTCGTTGCTCCAGATCAGATTTAGCCCACTGTTCACTTGACGAATGTAGATAACGTTTCACACTCATTCAAATATTTGTTTATACGAAGGCGAATTCATTTACCGGGTGGTGGCAATGGCTAAATTATTAATTTACATTGTTGCTTGAAACGTCAAACTCCGTTCGCCTTGGTTTGTTCTCTTCTCTTCTCTTCTCTTCTCTTCTCTTCTCTTCTCTTCTCTTCTCTTCTCTTCTCTTCTCTTCTCTTCTCTTCTCTTCTCTTCTCTTCTCTTCTCTTCTCTTCTCTTCTCTTCTCTTCTCTTCTCTTCTCTTCTCTTCTCTGGTGGCTGGTGGGAATAGAAATTTGAATCATGTTTAGATTTGAACCAAAATTGTGTCCCAAAGAAAGTAATAATTTATTTTATTTTTGCCTTAAGTGAAATATTTGTAAAGGACCTCGAGGCCGAGGTAGAAAATTATTGTAATTTGTTTTAATTTGTTAGATTTGTGAATTCAATATTTTACTGAAGAGAATTCATTTATTATCCGTTACATTAGAGTTGAAATTAAAGAAAGTGTCAAAATACACGTGCAATGTTAACTAAATAGAAAACACAATTAATTACCGCTCTCAGATAGAAATGTTTCTGCAATACTTGTGTTTCAACAATACATGTGAGAGTCTGACTCCAGTAATTGAGTTTTGAGTGATTTGCATATTTTGAAATGAATTGGATTTTTTCTGGATGTTTTAGCAAAGCTTTTTTGTAAGTGAAATTCTAGCCTCCCTCCTGTAGAACAACCATATGACTTAAAACTGACTGATCAACTGTTAAGCCATCAATCATTGGCCTGATTTACATAATAACAGGTCGTTAGGTTCGACTGTATCTTCTGTTGGCTTTTATGCCTCCTTTGATATCTAAGTTACTTTATTTTAAGCAATTTTTCCTTTTTTTACTTTAAAATTTTTTTTATTAATACCATTGCATCTGTCAGTTTGTTTGTCACACCAGGCGTTGTCGTCTGTATGAAAGAAAATCATACAACTTTCAGTGGTTTTTATTTGCAGATTTTTCAGAGAATTTCTAAACTTCTTTTTATTAATTTATTAATTTATTATTTTTTTGTTTTATTTTCAAGCATCGGTTTGTATATCTGCCAGCATGTCTACCATTCTGTCTACCATCATTTTTGTAAAGTTTTTTTTTTCTTCTAGATATTTTAGTCTTAACCCTTGTGTTTTTGTAGTTCTGCAATAATAGTCTGACTCTTCTTCAGTCTGTCGTCGTATTGGTTGCATTTGATTTTCAAGTGTAATTCAATTTTAAATCCTTATGTTTCCAATTTACATGGTTCTCTTCATGCCATTCATTTAACTAATATCTAGTGACATTTATTTTCTTTTTTCTTTCTTGGATGTTTACTTTCATTTCATTTGTATACTTTCATCATAACAAAAAAAACTTACAATAAGTAACTGAAAGTCACAATGATAGCAGTAGTTTCTTTAGTATGATTTCAAAAAGACAGATAGATTAGTTAAAATAAGAAACTTTAACAAAAAATACGTTTTGAAAAAATTAACTTTTAACAGAAGGACCTTTTACCATTTAAAAATTGTCCTCTTTTTAAAAAGTACTTTAAATAAAAATATGTTTTAAAAAAATTTACCTTTTAAAAACACTACCTTTCAAAAAGGTACTTTAAAATTGGTAACTTTTAAAAAAGTACCATTAAAAAAAGTTACTTTTAAAAAAAAGTTCTATAAACCTTGAAAATTGATTGAAGGCTGAAACTCACAATAATAGCAGTACATAGTTTGTTTACTATGATTTCAAAGAGACAGACAGATAGATTACAGTACGCTATTTAGTACCTTAAATATGATTCCTTAAGTTCTTTAAGAAATGCGTAACAAATATGTTTTAGTAGATATTTAAGAAAGGACATTCTAAGAAAGATCTTAAAGAAAAAATTATTTTAAAAATGTACCTTTTAAAAATGTGGTTAAAAATTTTTATTAAAAAAAACCTTAAAAATTACATTTTTAAAAGTTACCTTTCATAAGAAAATTTTTAAAAAAGTACTTTTTTAAAAAAATTTCATCTGAGGAAGTACCCTTAAAAAATGATTACATACTTCAGAAGAGGTAAAGTTACTTCAGAGCAGTTGCGTTTTGAAAATGTACCTAAAACTACATATGAAGAAAGTACATTATTAAAATATAGTACCCTTTAAACGTCATCTTTAAAAAGTACCTTTAAAACAAATGCGTTTTTAAAAGGTATCTATTGCAAATGTAACTTTTAAAAATTGTCCTTTTTTTAAAACACCTTTAAATAAAAGTATGTTTTAAAAAAATTTACCTTTTAAAAACACTACCTTTCAAAAAGGTACTTTAAAATAGGTAACTTTTAAAAAAGTACCATTAAAAAGTTATTTTTAAACAAAAAGTTCTATAAACCTTGAAAATTGATTGAAGGAAGGCTCATTTTAAAGAAGATTTAATAAGCTTTAATTTGATAAAAATCATGAAAATTCTGTAGTGGTAATATTGAAAACAATTTTTTTTGTAGACTTGACATGAAAGGACTCATTAGTTAAACTTTTCTCAAACAAAATCTCAGTGATGCTGAACATTTAAAATCAATTTTTATTTTAAAAGAAAGGATACCTACCGTTAAATTGTAATCAATGGTAACTTGATATTTGTGACAAAGTGACTTATGTCATTTTCAAAGTAAACGGCTTAGTGCCATAGCGTTACTTCCTTAAAAAAAAAACACTTTTATAAAGGTATCTTTTAAAATAAGTAACTTTAGCCAAAAATACCATTTCAAAAAATTTACTTTTAAGAGAAATACCTTTTAAGAAAAGTACTATTAAAAAGGTACTTTTTCTAAAAGTATTTTTTTTAAAGTACTTTCAAAAATATGTTTTAAAAATCGTATCTTTTAAAAACACTACGTTTTGAAAAGGTACCTTTAGAAAAAAGTCAAATTAGAAAAAGTACCTTTAAAAAAATTACTTCAAAAAGTGCCTTTAAATTAGTCCAAATGTTTTATATATAAGTTTATTTATTTACAATATAATTCAGTATAACAAAATGTCTCGCGCCAAAAATGGCTTAGTGAGACGAGTTGACAAAAATTATTTTATCTTAAAATTCTGTAACAATACGTTTTATAAATGTTATATAAATTTTATTTACATTTTACATCTTTTATAAAAAGAAAGCTAAAATTATTCAAGAAGCATTTCTATTCGTTCCAAAAGATAATCTTTCACGTTTTTCTTAAAGACTGATAATCGATTACACATTTTCAAAAGATCTGGAAAATTATTGTAAATTAAACTACCCGAATATTCTATTCTTTGCTTGGTTGTCTCCAATCTGCATCGTGCCATTCTAAGATTACCAGCATTTCTTGTGTTAAATCGACTTTGGTTAATAGTGAGTTTCACTGATCGATGACCAATGTTGTTAATAGATTTATATACGTAAAACAAAAGCTGTTTTTTGTACAAACCATGTATTGGTAAGATATTTTTACAATAATCATTAAACAGTGATATAGTACTGTGTCTAAGAGTTAGATTAAAAACACATTTTAAGGCTTTATTTTGAACTGACTGCAATGATTTTAGTTCGTTACTATTTTTATATGCATAAATAATTGCAAGGTACTCAAGACGGCTGTGTATAATAGATTGATAAATTAGCATTTTAGTTCTTGTGTTTAATTTTCTCTTCAATTTAAAAAGCATCCCGGAGGCTGAAGCAACTTTAGTCTTTATATATCCCATATGAGCATCCCATGACAAACTACTTTTCAAAATAACACCCAAGTATTTCATTTCATGTTCTTCGTTTACTATCTTCCCGTTGACGAAGATAGAAAAATTATTATTTATAACTTGAGAATGAGGTCGAAAACGTAACAATTTTGTCTTTTCTGCATTCAGTACAAGTCGATTCAGTCTCGCAAATTCAAATAATAAAGATGAATCACGTTCCATTTGCGTTTTAAGTACCAAATCATATTTATAAGGATAAAAAATCGATACATCATCGGCAAACATAACAATTTTACCAACAAGTCCAATATTATTGATATCATTAATATACAACATAAAAAGAAGAGGTCCTAAGACACTACCCTGCGGCACACCGCACTTCACAGAAGCAATTGAACTCTTGTGTCCAAGAATATCAACATATTGTTTTCTGCTTGTTAAAAAACTCTCGATCAGTTTAAGTTCCGCTCCGACAACGCCGTAATATTGAAGTTTTTCAATCAAAATTTTGTAATCTACCAGGTCAAACGCTTTACTGAAATCATAAAATATACCAGCAACTCCACTATAGCCTTTATCTAGACCATCACAAACAGTGTTGACAACACTGACAACTGCCTCGTCGGTACCACTGCCCTGAACAAATCCAAATTGATTTTTGTATAATAATGATTCTTTATCTAGAAAATCTCTCAACTGGGAGTGAATTATTTTTTCAAATACTTTATCTATAATAGAAAGTAACGCTATAGGTCGGTATTTATCCACCGTATTAACGTGTGTATCTTTCGGTATAGGTATAACTTTGTGTAGTTTAAGAGCTTCTGGATAAATAGATGTTCTAATCATGCCATTGAAAATTCTAGCTAAATTTAAAATTCCTTTTTTCAGAAAAAAGTACTCTTTAAGAAGAGTAAAAAAGTACTCTTTAAGAAGACACTACGTTTTGAAAAAGTACCTTTAGAAAAAATTCAGTTTAGAAAAAGTACCTTTAAAAAAATTACTTCAAAAAGTGCCCTTAAATTAGTCCAAAAGTTTTAAAATTCCTTTTTTCAGAAAAAAATACTCTTTAAGAGGAGTAAAAAAGTACTCTTTAAGTAGAGTACATTTAACTAATTTATAAAAAGATGGCCTTTTAAACTAGGTACCCTTAAAAATAGATAAAAAAGGGAACTTTAAAAAAGTACCTTAAAAAATTACTTTTAAATAAAAAATGATTGAAAATAGTACAAAAGTGTCAAAACTCCTTTTTTCAAAACAAATTGTTGTCAAAAAGAGTAGCTTTAACTACTTTTTAAAAAGAGGGCCTTTTTAACAATGTACCTTGTAAAGTAACTTTATCAAAATATTTTTTTAAAATAATTTCTTTTAAAAATACGTAAAAAAGATTCGTTGAATTCCCCAATAAATATTGCTTTTCAAAAGAAGTGAATTTTAAAATGTACCGCGGTAAAAACTATCTTCTAAATATCTGAATGCCGTTCCTCTAGAGATTAAAAATTAAAAAAAGAAAAGAAAAGCGCTTTAATAATTCCACGATACCTCTCCACATTTGAGAAAGGATTTTAAAGCTGTATGTTTTTTCTTTGTTTTCCTAATTTTCAACATTTTTATGTCACACTTTAAGAACCAACACCCACCATAAAGTATCTGTAAACAGAATGTAACTGACAGTAAGAGCAGCTTATACGAGTATGTAGAAAAAAAGTGAATAAATAAACGAAAATATCTTCTTGAAAATAATCCATTTGAAAACGAATGCGTTTGTACATGAATATTGATTTCTTAAGCTAAATTTACTTTTTCTTCTTCAATAATTTTCCCGATTCAAATGTAAGCTAATGCGAGAATATCCTTACAACTGTGTTGCCTTAACAGTAATAGAATTACACAAATCCTTCCTCCTAAAGTACACAATTTATATGCTCAAATGATGCTTAAGTATGAGTGATTAGGTGGGGTAATGGAGTGTTTACATCTCTGGATTTATCTCTGCTTGTTTGTTTGTTGAATGCTGTTTGCATTTGCGATATTGTGATGTAAATGTGTGCATAAGAGCATTTTGTATGTGTGTGTGCATCTGATTGCCTAATCAATTGTAATTTGATAAATTAGAAAATCGTTAAAGTAAAATCCATACAGACACAATTCTAGAATTTCTTAAGATGATACTTTTATATCGTTGATTTTATACAACATGGTCATATCTCAAGAATTTGATGTTACTAAGAAATAAAAAGTATGCCTTTATACCTCTTGAAAAAAGAAAAGAAAATCAGAATTATAACTCAAGCTAAACTGAATTTTTCCAAATTTGCTTTTTTGAGATATTACCATGTTGCATTGAAGGAGCGATACGTAATTACATTTAAAGATTCCAAATGCACTTATTCAAACGAATGTATGTTAAAAGACTTCTCATCCATATGATAGATGATTCTATTTAAATATAAAATTTATATTTTTATCCTTGTTTGATTTCTTATTAATAAGAAATATTATATCGATAACATTTCTGAGAAATATTATAACACATAAGTAGAAAAGCATATGACCTTTTCTACCAGAAATTACTATACACATTGAAAATAATCAGACATTGACCTTGTTTTACCAACTGGACACAAGTGCTTAAAAGAAAGACAGAAGGATTTACGAACACGCGAAAATCCATTTATAAGTTGCTTTATAGAGCCGAGGGTAGATTATAGCTATAGTGTAAAAGTGTAAAGAAAACTTATCCAGACCAGACAAGTAAGAGTGCTATATTCGGCCAGGCCAAATCTTATATACCCTTCGCTATAGTAATGTTAGATGTTCCCTTACTATCTTATGTTACCCAACTTCACAAGAATATACATTCGGTTTTTACTTTTATGATTTTCAACTTCATTATTCCAAATAAATATATATAGTATAGAATTTTTATTTTGTAAAAAATTGTCTTCTAAAAATTTTATCGGAAATATTTTGTTAATTTTTTATCAAAAATTTTATGTAAAAATTTTATCGGAAATTTTTTGTTAATTTTTTATCGCAAATTTTATGTAAAAATTTTATCGAAAGTTTAATGTAAAAATTTTATCGAAAATTTTATGTAAAAATTTTATCGAAAATTTTATGTAAAAATTTGATGAATTTTTTTTTTGATTTTATCGAATTCTTTTTTTGAAAATATTTTATCGAAAATTTTTTGTAAAATTTTATCGAAATTTTTAAAGAAAATTTCTTATGAAAATTTTATCAAAAATTGTTTGTTAAAATTATATTGAAATTTTTTTTTAATTTAATCAAAAATTTTATGGAAAATTGTTTTTAAAAATTTTTTGTAAAATTTTATCAAAAACTTTTTGTAAAGTTTTGTCGAAAAAGTTCTGTAAAAATATTTTCGAAAATTTTTTGTAAAAATTTTATCGAAGAATTTTTATAAATTTTATAGAAAATGTTTTTGTAAAAATTTTTGTATAAAGTTTTTGTAGAATTTTATCGAAAATTTTATCAAAAATTTTAAAGGAAATTTTTTGTAAAATATTTATCAAAAATTTTTTGTAAAGATTATATTGAGATTTTTTTTAATTTAATCAAAAATTTAATTTTATTGAAAATTATTTGTAAAATTTTAACAAAAACTTTTTGTAAAATGTTATCGAAAATATTCTGCAAAAATTTTAACGAAAATATTTTCTTAAAATTTTATCGAAAAATTTTATCGTAAATTTTTGTAAAAATTGTATCTAAAATTTTTTGTAAAAACTTTATTTATTATTAAATTTTATCTAAAAATTTGTAAAAACTATTGAAAGTTTTTTGTAAAAATTTTATTAAAAGCTTTTTGTAAAAATTTGTTAGAAAATTTTTTTGTAAAAATTTTATAGAAAATTTTTTTGTAAAAATTTTATAGAAAATTTTTTTGTAAAAATTTTATAGAAAATTGTTTTGTAAAAATTTTATAGAAAATTTTTTTGTAAAAATTTTATAGAAAATTTTTTTGTAAAATTTTTATAGAAAATTTTTTTGTAAAATTTTTATAGAAAATTTTTTTTTTAAAAATTTTATAGAAAATTTTTTTGTAAAAATTTTATAGAAAATTTTTTTGTAAAAATTTTATAGAAAATTTTTTTGTAAAAATTTTATAGAAAATTTTTTTGTAAAAATTTTTGTATAAAGTTTTTGTAGAATTTTATCGAAAATTTTATCAAAAATTTTAAAGGAAATTTTTTGTAAAATATTTATCAAAAATTTTTTGTAAAAATTATATTGAGATTTTTTTTAATTTAATCAAAAATTTAATTTTATTGAAAATTATTTGTAAAATTTTAACAAAAACTTTTTGTAAAATGTTATCGAAAATATTCTGCAAAAATTTTAACGAAAATATTTTCTTAAAATTTTATCGAAAAATTTTATCGTAAATTTTTGTAAAAATTGTATCTAAAATTTTTTGTAAAAACTTTATTTATTATTAAATTTTATCTAAAAATTTGTAAAAACTATTGAAAGTGTAGTATAGAAAATTTTTTGTAAAAATTTTATAGAAAATTTTTTTGTAAAAATTTTATAGAAAATTTTTTTGTAAAAATTTTATAGAAAATTTTTTTGTAAAAATTTTATAGAAAATTTTTTTGTAAAAATGTTATAGAAAATTTTTTTGTAAAAATTTTATAGAAAATTTTTTTGTAAAAATGTTATAGAAAATTTTTTTGTAAAAATTTTATAGAAAATTTTTTATAAAAATTTTATGGAAAATTTTTTGTAAAAATTTTATAGAAAATTTTTTGTAAAAATTTTATCGAAATTTTTTGTAAAAATTTTATCGAAATTTTTTGTAAAAATTTTATCGAAATTTTTTGTAAAAATTTTATCGAAATTTTTTGTAAAAATTTTATCGAAATTTTTTGTAAAAATTTTATCGAAATTTTTTGTAAAAATTTTATCGAAATTTTTTGTAAAAATTTTATCGAAATTTTTTGTAAAAATTTTATCGAAATTTTTTGTAAAAATTTTATAGAAAATTTTTTGTAAAAATTTTATAGAAAATTTTTTGTAAAAATTTTATCGAAATTGTTGAGAATGAACGAAAATTTAGTAGTCACTGTTTTCTCCTGCACTTTATTTCTTTAACTACTTATTGTATGCACTCCTAGTATACTATTTTTAGCAACTCTGCTTTATTTAATTTAACGATTTACTTTGTAAGAGATTGATGCAGTCTAATAAAACTATTTAAAACAACAGGTTATGGGCCGCATGTCGCGCAAGTAAAAAAAAATTGAAAAATAAAAGTTTTTCTTAGAATTGAAAAGTTTTTCCGTGAAGTGTTTGAAATGTCGAATATTCCAGTGGGTTTTTCGTTAGAACGTCTAAGAGGACGTGAAAATTTTGATATCTGGAAGAGGCAAGCGCAGTCTTGTCTGGTCATCAAAGGTTACTTTGATGGTGGATCCATGTAATTATGGACATATTGCGACAGCGAAAACTGCTAAAGAAGCCTGGGATGCGCTGATGAGCGCATATGAGGATAAAGGCCTTACGAGAAAAGTGGAACTACTCAAGCAATTGGTGAATATGAAACTAGGAAACTTTAGTTCTATCCAAGATTACGTCAATGAGTTGGTGATGATTGCCTTGAAGGTCAAGAATGCAGGTCTTAACATAGACGACGAACTTACAGCATCCTTAATGTTAGCCGGGTTGTCAGATGATTTCAAGCCGTTGGTGATGGCCGTGGAAAATTCCAAGGAAAAGCTGACCGTGGATATGGTAAAAAACCTCCTTTTGCAAGATGCTAAATTTGATGACCAAAATTCGGAAAAAGAGGCGGCGCTGTACACAAAGAACCATAAGAAGAAGGAGAAAAAACCTAGTCAATGCTACAACTGTAAGGAATATGGTCATATTTCCAAGAATTGCCAAAACAGAAGCAACAATAAAAATAACGGTAAGTCGAATAAGAAAAATGAAAAGAAAGAGATTTCGTCTACTCTCATCGCAACAAGTACAAGCATGAATGTTGCTGCAGAAGTAATCGAGGGGTACAACAATAACAACAACGTTATGCATTGGTATGTTGATAGTGGCGCTAGCAACCATATGATAAACAGCAGCACTCACATGTACAACGTACATAATGTAGAAAACAAAAAGGTGGTGGTTGCTAACAACAGCAAAATGAATGTTGACTGCGCAGGCGACGTCGACTTGAATATTCTTCTTAATAAGCAGAAAAAGAGCGTAACGGTTCAAGACGTTGAATATGTACCAAATTTATGCGCAAATCTTCTTTCTGTAAGACAAATGACTAGAAATGGAAAAAAAGTTATTTTTTAAGGGGAAACATGCCGAATTCTTAATAAAGACAATACGACAGTTATTTCTGCTACTGTGTGTAACGACTTATACCGTATAAATAGTGAAGCTGTATCAAGGCAAAGTAACGTTTTCGTAGCTAAGAAAGATGTTAGTTTATGGCATAGAAGAATGGGACACATTTGTGACAAAAATTTGGCCGAGGTTAAAAAATCTTCTTTTGGTATCGATTTTGACGGTGAATATAAAGATCCCTGTGTAGTGTGTGTAAAGGGCAAACAGACTAGACGACCAATAAGAGAAGAAGGTACAAGAGCAACAAAACTTTTGGAATTGGTGCACTCCGATGTCGTTGGACCGCTTAATGTGAACTCATTTTCTGGTTCTCGTTTCCTTGTAACTTTTGTGGACGATTTTTCGAGAAAATTGTTCGTGTACCCAATAAAAAGAAAATATGACGTTTTCGAAAAATTTGTGGAGTTCAAGAATATGGCAGAAAACCAGTGTTCAACAAAAATTAAAATCCTAAGAACGGACAACGGGCGTAAGTATGTAAATAAGAATTTTGAAAACTTTTTACAAAACAGTGGAGTGATACATCAGAAGACATGTCCTTATTCTCCTGAACAAAATGGTACAGCAGAGAAAATAAATCGAACTCTAATAGAAAGAGTAAGATGTATGCTTATTGACAGCGGTTTAGACCATCGTTTTTGGGCTGAAGCTGCCAACACAGCCTGTTATTTAATCAACCGAGTTCCCTGCCGTGGTGAAGATAAATCCCCTGAAGAAATTTGGTCTGGTCGTAAGCCCAATTTGAAATTTTTGAAAGTTTTTGGGTGCCCTGCACTGGTACATATAGCCAAAGAAAAAAGAAGTAAGCTAGATTCCAAATCTGTAGAATGCATTATGGTGGGTTACAGCAGTGAGAGCAAAGCGTATAGACTATTCAAACCTGAAGATAATGGTATAATCATAAGCCGTGATGTGGTATTTCTAGAAGGTAGTAAAGTGAACATGAAAGTAGGCGGTAATTTTTATTACCCGTATCTGCTGCAAAATTATGAAAATGTTGATTCAGGGGAGAGTAATGGTGAGATTGAATCAACATCAGAAGCTGGAACCCAAAATGAAAATGCCGAAGAGATTGGGGAAGATTTCGATGAAAGTGAGTACGATGACTCAGATGAGTGGTCATCTCCCTTGCCCTCACCCGTTGAAGTTGATGAGGAGGAATGGTCTCCGAATTCGTATGAAGCACGAAATATGCCCGAAGGGTCTACCGTCCGACGCTCTGATCGAATTGCGAATAGAAATCAACAGGCGCATAACTTTTGTGCTATGGAATATGTGTCAGATGATCCAATCAGTGTTGAAGATGCGATGTCATCCATAAAGTAGAAGGTGAACAAATGATGTATGTCGCTATATACGTTGATGACGTTTTGATCTTTTCCAACAACCTTAAGGCCATCGAATCTTTGAAAAGCAAGCTCGCAAAGAAGTTCAAACTGAAAGATATGGGAGGGGTATCATCAGTACTTGGTACAAAAATCACCCGAGGTAAAGACTCCATCAAGATAGACCAATCGCGTTACATATCAGATGTTTTGGTGCGATTTGGTATGAGCGAGTGCAATCCTAGTTCAACACCAATGGACTACAATCAGAAATTGTCTGAAAGCATGTGCCCCAAAAATGATGAAGAAAAACAACACATGTCAAGAGTTCCCTATATGCAGGCAATTGGATGTTTGCTGTTTGCTGCGCACATTACTCGCCCAGATATTTGTTATGCAGTCAACTTATTGAGTCGATTTGGAACTAACCCTGGAAAGGCGCACTGGTAAGCGGTGAAACGCGTAATGAGGTACTTGAAGGGTTCAATCGACAGAGGTATAGTCTACAAAAAGCAGCAAGATAATGACATCAAAGGTTATTGTGATGCGGACTGGGCCGGCGATATTGATAACCGTCAATCTACAAGTGGGTATGTATTTATTTATCAATCCGGTGCCATTTCGTGGTCAACTAAGAAGCAAAAGACAGTGGCATTATCGTCGACGGAAGCCGAGTTTATGTCATTGACAGCTGCCATTCAAGAGTCAGTTTGGTTGAAACGTCTTGAAGCCGAACTGAATCCTGAAAGAAATCAAAGTATGTTAATATACTGTGACAACAAAGGCGCTCTGCAAGTAGCCCTTAACAACAATTACTCGCCAAGAACGAAACATGTGGATATTAAAGCCAAATTTTTACGCCAGAAACTCGATACGAAAGAAGTCGTTTTGGAATATCTATGCACAAATGAGATGATTGCTGACGTCTTCACCAAGGCAGTAACGCCACAAAAGCTAACGTATTTTAATAATAAATTTGGTCTTTACTAACACATGAAATTAGATTAACTAAAATTTATATGAATTTAATTTTTGTTTTTGAATTATCCTTTCTAATGTAAAAGGTGCATGAGAAATTTATAATTTTGGAAATTTGTCATTCAGGGAGAGTGTTGAGAATGAACGAAAATTTAGTAGTCACTGTTTTCTCCTGCACTTTATTTCTTTAACTACTTATTGTATGCACTCCTAGTATACTATTTTTAGCAACTCTGCTTTATTTAATTTAACGATTTACTTTGTAAGAGATTGATGCAGTCTAATAAAACTATTTAAAACAACAGAAATTTTTTGTAAAAATTTTATCGAAATTTTTTGTAAAAATTTTATCGAAATTTTTTGTAAAAATATTATCGAAATTTTTTGTAAAAATTTTATCGAAATTTTTTGTAAAAATTTTATCGAAATTTTTTTGTAGAAGTTAGGACCTTTATGCAATCTATATTGCGTTACCATGGTCATTTTGACCCCAATGTGCCTATTGACTGCTCCTGGTTTCCAGTGGCCACGCTGCTGGTCTATTGGCCGCCTCTATGTTTATTGCTTTCTATAAAGGCAGAAAAACTCTATGCCTCCCGAGTTCTGTATATGAGCTATTGTTAGGCGTTTTATATTTAGTAATAAAAAAGCAAAAAAATAGAAACAACCTTAAAAAATTTAGGAAGGTGTTGTTTTTTGCCCGCTGCCTCGAATGATGTTGTCTGATGTTGCTATTCGTTGTTGTTCGTCAGCAAATATAGAGAAACGTTTTTCGATAATTACTTTTTTAAAGAAGTAAATTTTTCCGAGAATTTATAGCCTTTTTTTTTATTAAATTATTGTTTTCATCTTTTGTTTTATTTTTAAGAATCCGTTTGTATATCTGCCAGCATGTCTACCATTCTGTCTGCCATCCTTTTTGTAAAGTTTTTTTTTTCTTCTATTTTTGTCTTAACCCTTGTGTTTTTGTAGTTCTGTAATAATAGTCTAACTCTTCTTCAGTCTGTCGTTGTATTGTTTGCATTTGATTTTCAAGTGTAATTCAATTTGAAATCCTTATGTTTCCAATTTACATGGTTCTCTTCATGTCATTCATTTAACTAATATCTAGTGACATTGATTTTCTTTTCTCCTGTATTTTTGTTTTCATTTGTATACTTTCATCTTAAAATAAAAATCTTACAATAAGTAACTGAAAGTCACAATAATAGCAGTGGTTTGTTTAGTATGATTTCAAAGAGACAGACAGATAGATTACAGTACGCAATTTAGTACCTTAAATATGATTCCTTAAGTTCTTTAAGAAATGCGTAACAAATATGTTTTAGTAGATATTTAAGAAAGGACATACTAAGAAAGATCTTAAAGAAAAAATTATCTTAAAAATGTACCTTTTAAAAATGTGATTAAAAATTTTTTTAAAAAAAAAACTTAAAAATTATATTTTTAAAAGTTACCTTTCATAAGAAAATTTTAAAAAAAAAGTACTTTTTTAAAAAATTTTCATCTGAGGAAGTACCCTTGAAAAATGATTACATACTTCAGAGTAGGTAAAGTTCAGTTACTTCAGAGCAGTTGCGTTTTGAAAAAGTACCTAAAACTACATATGAAGAAAGTACATTATTGAAATATAGTACCCTTTAAAAAGTACCTTTAAATCAAATGCGTTTTTAAAAGGTATCTATTGCAAATGTAACTGTTAAAATAGTACATGTTTCCAAATTATCTTTTAAAAAAGTTCCTTTTAAGAAGTACCTTCTAAAAAGTACCTTATAAAAGAGTACATTCTTTTTTTCAAGACAACACAACCTTTGCCTTTTTGCTAGCCTGCAGAAAACACCCAGATTCTTTGGCAGGAATCGAACCCGCAACCTCCAGACTGATAGACTAGCGCGCTTCAGTCTATCGAGGCACCAAAGTACGTTTTAAATTTTAAGATTAAAAAAAATCTTTTAAAAAAGTAGGATTAAAAAAATCTTTTAAAAAAGTGGGATTTAAAACAAATCTCTAAGAAACCTTAAAAAGTATCTCTTAAAAATCTATGCACCTTAAAAAAGCCTTTGAAAAATGTAATTTTGAAAAAAGAGCCTTTTAGAAAGTTACTAAAAAAGTAGAGTTACTTACTTTTATGTATATAGAAAATTTTAAAAAGTAGCTTTTTAAAAAGTACTTTTCAGAATTACAAAAGTGTCTTTTAAAAAAGAACTATTTAAAGAGTACTATTAAAAAGAGTACCTTTTGCAAAAAATAAAAGCGTATTCATTCGAAGAATACTTTTCAAAAAATAAGCTTTAAAAAAATAGGTATTAAAAATTCATTTATAGATTATTTTTAGAAAAGTATTTTAGTAAAAGTACATTTTAAAAAATTTACCTAAAAAATTACTACAAATGTCTTTTTAGAAAAGAGATTTTAAACAGTGGTATCATTAATAAGTGAAAACGCAATTTTTCAAATAGTACCTCTTGAAACAGTACACTTTAAAATTGTACCTCTAAAAAAGTATTTTTTTATAAGGGTCGTCTAAAAATGTTATTTTTAAGAAGAAAAGTAGTTTTTTAAGAAATAACCTTTATAAATAAAAACTATTTAAAAAAGTACTTTTCGAAATAAATACTAATTAAAAAAAAATTAATTAAAAAAAGAATACCTTTTTAAAAGAATCTTTCAAAATACAAATTTTAAAAATTCTTTTTGTGGATTATTTTACAAAAAAAGTGTCTTTAAAAGAGACCTTTTCAAAAAAAGTACCTCTGAAAAGGATCTTTTTGGAAAATAGCCTTTTAAGAATTACGCCTTTATTAAGGAAAAACAACAATTAATTACAACAAATTTTTTTAATGAATTTACCCCCAAAAATAAATTTAGGAACTTATCTGTATTTAATTTCATAAAATTAGGGATTCAATTCATTGTGAAATAATGTCCCCAAAGAAGAAATAAGTCCCTAAAAGTCGTTGTTGCTTTAAACAATATGAAAATTTCTTTTGGGGATTTGGGGAAGTTATACGAAGAATCCTAAAGAAGAATGTAGCGATTCGAAAAATGAATTAGATTCTGCTGGTATCTAAAATTAAATTTTAGAACTGTACCCTTTTTCAAAAAAGTAACTTTTGAAAAAGTGCCTTTTTGCAAAAAGTACTTTTTTAAAATACCTTAAGAAGATATTTCTATGTTATTGATTACGATAACGAATAATCTAAAAATAATCACCATTGCTTGCGATTATTATCAAATAAACAAAAGCAGAGTACAGAAATGCTCATTCGCTGCTCAATCATTTTTTTTATCTCATTTCTTTCACGCATGTGTGAGAGACTAGAAAATATTTTGTGTTTGTTCATTTATGAGTGAGATGATTAGTTTTTTTTCTTTTCTCTTCAAAAGTGAATAAATATTTTGTTTTTCATGCAAGTGCTCATATATGAGAATTTACAATTTTGTTAATTTAGGGGTAGACATTTTTTCTACCCTTAAATTAACATTAAATTCGCATTAAACATTCGCATAAATGTATGCCTGTAACTGTTCGGACACATTTTGTAATGTTCAACTGTCGGAGCATGCAGTACCAAAGTGTTTTAAAAATCTCATGTATGAGAAATTTCATAAATGAAAAATTTACGATCATTTATCTAAAAGAGCATTAATGAGAAAGAGTTAATTTATTACTTATTACATTTGAATATTATTATTATTATTATTATTATTATTATTATTATTATTCGTTTATCACCGTTCATTTATGTATGCTAACAAAATACAAACAGTTACACTCATTCATGAGTGATCGTAGACAAGGCTTTTTTTGTTGTTCATTTATGATTTTAAAAAAATATAAAATTTTAGAAATCTCATTTATGAGAAATATTATAAATGTTGAAATTTCAACGCTCATAAATGAAAATTTCTGAACCCTGGTATTTATAACTTAAATCGCTTATCTTAAAATGTCACATCATACTTACATGGATTGGTAGCCAACAAATTGCAAAAGCTAAAACAACAACAACCACCATTCGAGTTACTCGCCGTTTTCCTTTCCTGCATTTACCCACGTATGTATGTTGCGTTGAGTGGACGGATGGATGGATGGTTGTTGGTTAAAGTAAATAAATCCAAAAATGTCACCGGCGGAAATACACCAAGAGCCAGCAGCAAGCATCGAAAAAAAATACAAATAAATCATCATTCCAATTAACCATTCCATTTCAGCCCAAATCAAATGTCCATTTTTATTTATTCAACCATTTGAAAGGAAATTGTAAGATCATGATTGAATGAGCATGATACGAGTTAAGAACATCAAAAAAAAAAAAAGGAATGAAAAGAAAAGAAGTTATAAGTTAAGCCAATTTTGTAAATAAGAAAAGGGACAAAAAAACAGAAAAAAAATCTTGAAAAGAAATTAATTAAGCGATGAAAGATATACATGTACTCGTATAGATATAGCACTTGTTTAGCAAAAGTGTATTAACTCTAAATTTTAAAATTTTTTCTAGAGACAAACATCTTTTTGAATTTTACATTAGATCTGTAATATAAAGAAATTTTAACTAAACTTTTCTTTTATAAAAGAGCAGTTCAAACGATGCGAGCAATATAAAGTAGATAGTAATAAGCACTCCCCGTCACTTTTTGCAAAAAGTGAAATAATAGTTAATACACTATGGTTACATAAGTGCGATATGTATAAATTAAGAGTTAAGTGTCAGTTGTTGTAGTTGTTAAAAATATTAAATATTTCTTAGTGTCTGTGTGTAATACATGTAAGTAAATGGCAACAGTAAATATTTTTGAAATATAGTTTTCTTAAAAAATACTTTATTAAAAGGCTTGTAGTTCAAAGACACTGTGTCCAACTGTACTTTTGAGAAAGGGCCTTTCTTTACCCAAATTGTTAAAAAGGTGCTTTCCTTAAATGTATTTTTTTTAAATTACTTTTTTAAGAGTCTAGCCTTTTTAGAAGGTATCTTTTGGAAAGGGAATTTTTTAAAAGGTACTTTTTAACTGATTTTAAAAAGGGCAAGGAAATTATATCTGAAACGATTTTTTAAATTTTTGTTTTATTTGAAAGGCTATGCTTACAGTTTGGTTCCATTGAAAAAGAAATAAAATATATTAAAAAAGTACATTTACACAGTATCCCTTTAAAAAGTGTCTTTTGAAAAAGTAGCTTTTCAAAAACTTCGTTCTAGAAAAACCTTTTAAAAAAATACTTTGTAAAAAAGCAAATTAAAAAAGAACCATCTAAAATAGTGCTTTTAAAAGTACCTTAAAAAAGGAGCTGCAAAAAAGTATGTACTAAAAGAGTATCCTTTAAGAAAAGGACATTAAGGTATTTTAAAAACTACCTTATAAAGAAGTAAATTTAAAAAAGTATCTTTTAAGATAATACTTTTAAAAAGTACATATTGAAAAAAAAACTTAAAAAATGACCTATAAAAAAGTACATTTAAAAAAGTAGATTTTAAAAGTATCTTATTAAAAAGAGCCTTTTAAAAAAACTCGTTCTAGAAAGCCATGTCAAAAAACTACCTTTTAAAGAAATAAATTTAAAAAAATTACTTTTAAGATAGTACATTTAAAAAGTACATATTGAGAAAACCCCCAAAAAATGACCTATAAAAAGTACCTTTTAAGAAAGTAGATTTGTAAAATTATCCTATTAAAAAAAGTATCATATTAAGATAGTACTTTTAAAAGTACATATTGAAAAAAATTTAAAAAAATTACCTATAAAAAGTACCTTTAAAAAAGTAGATTTTCAAAGTATCCTATTAAAAAAATGCCTCTTCAAAAATTTCGTTCTAGAAAGCCGTGATAAAAAACTACCTTTTAAAGAAAAAAATTTAAAAAAGTATCTTTTAAGTACATATTGAGAAAAACCTTAAAAATAACCTATAAAAAAGTACCTTTTAAAAAAGT